>CM042694.1:366641379-367126184 GCA_023614405.1 Avena insularis | reverse complement strand
ACATAAGAAACATATCCTTAGTTCTTCTATACTTAAGGATATTCTTGACTCATTCTAGTGTTCCAATTGATCCGATTATAAAATTTACTAGTCAAACTAATAAAGCGTAGCTATATCCCTGTCTTGTAAGCATAGTATATGTATATTATAGAGCCTATGGTCACATAGGGACTTTAATCTATTATTCTTTTCCGCTAAGTTTAGACTTTGAGTCTTACTCAATGTCTTGCTCGTAAACATAGGTAAGAACCTTCTTTTACTCCGGCCCATTTTAAACTTTTTAAAATCTTATCAAGGTATGTATTTTATGATAATTTCTATTAGGGCGCCTAGCATCTATCTCTATAGATCTTTGTTTAATATGTATGACGCTTCACCTAGGTCCTTCATTGAAAAATTTCTGTTGTTTAGATAACTTTTAACATGAAATTCTATATCATTTCCGATCAATAATAATATGTCATCCACATATAATACTCGAGAAATGCTACATTGCTCCCCACTCACTTTCTTGTAAATACAAGGCTTCTCCATAAGTTTGGACAAATCCAAACTCTTTGATCACTCCTCATCAAAGCGGAGATTCCAACTTCGCATGATGCTTGCCTTCAATCCATAGATGGATCATTTGACTTGCACACCCTTGTTAGCATCCTTAGGATCGATTAGAAACCTTTTGGTTGTACTCTTCATATACAACTCTTCTTCAATATTACCATTGAGAAACGCGGTTTTTGACATCCATGCAAGCCATATTTACCATAATCGAAATATGCAGCAACGGTATAACATAATCCTAATCGACTTTAGCATCGCTACGGAGAAAGTCTCATAAATGAGTCTGACTCCTTGAATTTAGTCGAAACCTTCCCTTTAAACATAAGTTTGAACTTTATAGATGGCTCACATTACCATCGGCGCTCGCTTTTCCTTTTGAAAATCCATTTGTTCCTCCTACGGCCTTTGATGCCGTGTGGTAATTCCACCAAGTTCCAAACTTGATTTTCGCCATGGATTCCATCTCGGATTTCATGAAAACCCACAACCATTTGTTGAATCACGGGCTCATCATCGCTTCTTCAGTTTAGTCCGCAGTGGTCATTATTTTCGCCAATCAACCATGAAATTTGCCATGACAGGATTCCGCTCACCCATTTCTCGGGAGCTTGCACGCTCTGCTTGACTGCATGAGGTTCGGTAGTACTCTCTTCCAAGTTTCATGATCATTATCATTAGTTCCCTCTTCAACAGTGGAGCCAACTCCAGACGCTTCTCCGCGCCATTGCGCTTCATCAACATACTTTGAAGAGAAGGTTCCATAACCTCTTCTAGTTCCCACCGACTACTTCACACCTTTACTGGCGATGAAACTCTTTCTCTAGAAAAGGATCCATTCTGGCATGACAAAAGCCTTGCCCTCGGATGCTGTGATAGGAAGGAATACCCAATAGTTTCTTTTAAGGGTATCCTGTAACAGACGCGTTGCCGCTTTGGGTTAAAGAGTTTATCCGGTTGAAGTTTGCTTCCACATAAACATCGCATGACCCCAAACTTTAAGAATGATACCTTAGGTTTGTTTCCAAACCACAATTCATAATGATGTCTTTTCAACGGATTTAGATGGTGCCCGATTTAAAGTGAATGCAGCAGTTTCCAGTGCATAACCCCAAAATGACAACTAAGAAGTCCGTCGTAGACATCATAGTCGAACCATATCTAATAAAAGTACGATTCATGACGTTCCCAGTACACCATTTAGCATTTGTGGTGTTCCGTAGGTGTGAGTTGTGAAACAATTCCACACTCTTTCATGTGAGTGTTGGCTAAACTCAGGTAATCTCTAGATACTCACCTCCCACGATGGTCTGGATAGTAGAATTGATCTTTTCTATTACGATGATTTCTTCACTTCATTCTGAAATTCCTTGAACTTTTCAAAGGTTTCACCAGACTTGTGTTTCATCAAGTAGAGATATATCCATATCTACTCAAATCATCAAGTGAAAGTAACAAAATTACGATAGTCCACATCGGCAGAGCACACTCATTGGACCCACATACATCCAGAATGTATGATTTCCAATAAATCGTACATGCGCCGTTCCATTGGGAAACCGGGAATCGAGCGTTCTAGTCATCTCTTGCCCATAAGGCATGGCTCACATGTATCAAATGATTCATAATCAAGTGATTCCAAAAGTCCATCCGAATGGAGTTTTCTTCATCGTTTAATGCCAATATGACTAGAGCGGCGGTGCCACATATATCTCTTGAGGATATATCATCATTAAGTTTAATCCTTTTAGCATCAACATTATGAATATGTGTAACATTATCATCGAGGATCTAACGAAATAAACCATTCATCATCGGTGCATGACCATAAAGATTTCATTCATATAAATGGAACAACCATTGTTCTCAGATTTAAATGAATAACCACTTTGCATCAAAAATGATCCAGATACAATGTTCATGCTCAGTGCAGGCACCAGATAACATTTATTTAAGTTTATGACTAATCCCGACGGTAAGTGGAGAGGTAGCGTTCCGTGCAGCGATCACATCAACGTTTGATCCATTGCACACGCATCTTGACCTCACTCCCTTGCTAGCGGTGCTGTTCATGAGCAGCCTCGATTGAGTTACAAATAGTGTGGCAACCTGAGCCGTTGCAGATCAAATACCCAGGTGCTATCTGCGAGCACTAGTCAAGTACACATCAATAACATGTATATCATATATACCTTTGTTTGCCTTGTCAGGCCTTCTTATGCGCGGATACTTGGCAGATTCTTGCCCAGGGGCGCTTTATGCGCTTCCGAAGGCTGTCCCTCTTACAATAGTAGGCACTTTCGACGTCGGGGTATCGAACTTAGGTCCAACTCGGGGTTTTCTTTTCGGTGACGACGCAACAGGCTTGCCGCCCTTACTTCTTCCGCTTTTCCCTTCTTGTCTTTCTTGAAACGGTGTTCTATTGATCATCAACACTTGATGTTTCCTTTTTGATCTCCACTTCTGCGATTTTAAGCATTGTGAAGCTTCGGGAGACTTCTTCATGCCTTGCATATTATAGTTCATCACGAAGCTCTTATAGCTGGTGGCGAGACTGCAGAATACGATGGATGCCTAAGTCAATGGAATCGTTATTCCCAAGGACACAAGCTTATCGGTAAACGACATCTTGAGTACATGCTCACTAACGATACGTGCTCTTCCATCATACAGCTAAAGAACTTACGGAAGCATTAGCAACTCTCTGACAGCATGTGTGAAAATCATTTTCAAATCACCCATTGTATCAAATGCATTGCCGTTTAACGCTTTGAAGTTCGGCTCTAGCCCATACAATATGCCGCAATGAACTAAGTTGTGGTCCACCGACGAGTCGATAGACATTCTTCTCCTCGTCGAGGGCATCATCAAAAGGTGGGGCCTAACGGCGCTTCTAGCACATATTGCTTTAGCAATGAGAGAGGAGAATCCTCAAATTCATGGCCCATTCAATAAAGTTGCTACCGTTCGTTGCTAGTTTCTCTTTCTCCATGAGCATTGAAATTAAGCGGTGGTGCCATCTACAGCGAAATTTGTAAAGTTTAGACTAAGTGTATGATAGATTGAGTTCAACTAATCTATATTACGAATGAACTCCACTCAGCGACATCCTCGTGTCCTTTGGTGATTACATGAACCAAATCCACTACACCAAGTCCGATCATCACGTGAGTCGGTATAGCTTCAAAGCGAGCATCAAATGGGCATCATATCAACTATATGACTCATGCTTAACCTTCGATCTGTGTTGAAGGCCATGTTCGTACATACTAGGCTGTAAGTTAGAACCTTAGTATTTGCGTGTGTAGCTGTTTTACACCCGAATTGTAATGAGGATCCAAGAACACCCGTCATCACGTGATGTCTTGGAGCGAAAACATAATCGGTGCATACTAAAGGAAGAACACATTCTTATCTTGATATTTAAATGAGGATCATCTTATTATGCTTAACAAAAGCTAAACAAGCAATATAAGATGTAATCAAACATCATATGTTTATTAGTGAAATTATATGGTTCCCTGATGATCTCTATCATGTGCATCGTGGTATGATCACTATCATACCTATATGTGTAAATCAAAGTCTATGGATTTTTTACGCTATGTGTGTTGTAAGAGTATCATCTCATACTTCTACTTTAACACTACCATATCATAACACTAGCCCAGCAACAATCTAAACTAGACGCCTCTAATTTATCCATTGCAAGTTTTACGTGGCTTAGGGCTTTTAGATAGAACGTTCTTACCTACGAACATGAACCTGGCGAGGATAATCAAATTGTTGACAACATGCTTGCAAAATAGATATTGACTATAGTAGGAGAGCAGACACCATGGCTAGCCACTTATGCAAACTAGTTGCATGTCAAGCGATGGAACAGGTCTCATGTGAGGGGACATGTAAAGTTTGTCAAACCGCTTCATCCCACTATGCTACCAATATCCAAAATCACAAGAAAGGAGCAACAACATGATCATCATAAGCCCACATACTCATATGTGTACTACCCGTGTAAAGTATCTACGCATAGAACCTGGCTCTGATACCACTGAAGGGTTCGCAACATAGAAAACAAAAATTTTCCTACGATGTGAACTATATACCAAGATCTATTTATACTAGATACTGAGGAAACAACGCGTGGATGTATGTCCGTGAGAACATACCCTTGAAGACCGACAAAGCTTGACGAGTTCAACTCGTGGTTGATGTAAACGATCTCTTGCTTAGATCTCAAGATCGAGAGGAAATCCTAGCGCGCAAATCAGCAGCATCCGTGCTTTCCACACCTGAATTCGAGGCACCGAGCAACCTCCGCCTCCTCGCTCCAGCGATGCAGCGGAAGCACAACTCTTTCTTGCCGAGACCAATAGTCAGAACATGTATCTCGCTAGTCCGAGACCATGGGGGATAAATTCTAGAGGGAGAGATCCTTCACGAGGAGGTGGAGTGAGAAGTGAGAGGAGGGCCTTTTTATAGGAGGAGGGGGACCAAGGGGTGGCCGGCGCATGGGGGCCGCCTTGCCCTCCCTCTTCATGTGGGTGGACACTCACTCACAAACTCCTCAAATTCCCTCCACTCAAAAGTCCACTCAAAAATCCATTAAATTTCCACCAAATTTAATGCAATCTCTCATTAAATAAAACTCTTTTATTTTATTCAGAATTTTGTCAATTACTTTAATGACAAACATTCACAAATAACCTTGCTAGAATTCTATTTCACATGCATAACCACTTTATGCAATTTCACTAAAACCTATTTCGGTATCTAGTGAAATAAATTCTGCGCTTGTTTATTCTTTGGCATGAAACATTTGCTCAATTGGATGCTGGGTGTCTCTTAAATGTGTCACCCCTACGGTTCGTGAATAATGCGGACATGATGAGACCCTCTCGGATCAATAATCGAAGCGGGATCACAGAACCCATACAGACTCCCACACATTCAACGATGACTTTCTTGTGATCGCCGGAACCTTTTACGCTAGTATCTTAATCCTTTTGTTTAGCGATATATTACATGTCCGAGATCCGATCATGGTATCTCCATACCTAGTTTGATCTCGTTACACATGCACTCTTTTCTCGTTCACGTGATATAACATTCTAGTGATCAAATCACTTGCTTGCAAGCTAATCAATGTGATATCACAGAGAGGGCCCGAGTATATCTATAAAGTCATCGGGATGAACAAATTCACTCGATCCATGAGCCTCAACATAACACTTTATTAGTTAAGACCATCTTTATAATCACCCTACATTGCGGTGTGACGTTTGATGTTATCAAGAAACTCTTAGGTGTTAGTGATTGACATGATCTCATGGTCTAAGGATTAGGATCACTTCGTAAGTTGTTATAGCAATATAAACTCAATGACTTTTGATCGTAATGCTATACTTGGATGAATGTTCATCACATCATTACACTAATGTTGTGATCCCGTTATTAACAACATCCAATGTCCATGATCGAAACCTGATCATCTTGTTAATCAACGAGCTAGTTTATGAGAGAGGCTTAACTAGGAACTTTCTGCTTTGTTTATTAAACACACACAATAATGCTTCCGTATTAATACAATTATAGCATGCAAAATAAACATCTATCATATACTTGGAATACACATAATAAACAATTTATTATTGCCTCTCAGGGCATATTCCCTTCAGCATATGGAACACCAATTCTAGCACTTACAGATCAGTCTCAGTGGCTTGAAGTGGACATTCAGTTCTCCTTGTGTCCTCCTTTGATGAAAAGAAAGTCTGGCAGGCCCAAGCAGAGTATATTCAAGGCTTGGTTTGAGAAAGGTGGAAGCAGCAAGAAGGGAAAGAAAGATGCCAAGCCAAAAAGGGCCCAAAAAGGTAACAAGAATAGATGCAAACTCTGTGAAGAACTTGGACACCGAGCTGGCTCTACCAAGTGCAGATACACTGCTGAAAAGCCAAAGTATGTTCATCCAAAATCTATCCCATTTCTTGTTGATGATTTTTCTCCCCCAGCTAACTTTCTTGTTTTCAGGAGGAAGCGTGGAGAAAAAGGCCCACCTCTTGTTGTTGATTTAATGCTGGCAGTGAAAGGGCAAGAATCAATGGCCAAAGAAAGAAGAGAACTAACGGATCATGTTTGAATGTCTGTGAGGTGCAATCTGAACTTGTTTTGGAGGATGATGTGCAAACTGTTGAGGCTTTAGGGCACACCGTTTCGATTTGGAAGCCGGTGCAAAATGAGGCAAAATGAGCCTGTTGTTGAGGCTCTAGTGCAAAATGAGCTGTTGTTGAGGCTCTGGTGCAAAATGAGCCTGTTGTTGAGGCTCACAGTTGCAAAATGAGCATGTTGTTGAGGCTCGGTGCAAAATGAGCTGTTGTTGAGGCTCTGGTGCAACCTGACCAAGTTGTTGAGGCTGGATCATGATCATGAGGTTGTTGAGGAGGCAGGAGGTGAAGGAGACTCTTGGGCGTCTGTGGGAGGCCAGATGGTAATGGTAAGAAAAGAAGAGCATAAACCTATTGTGTGGTGTGAAACTTGTGAAGGAGAAGAAAAGCGAGGTAAGAAGAGCCAAAAGAAATAGACATTTGTTATTGTAAAAATTTGTTATTGTTGTAAACATTTGACACTTGTTGTTGTAATAATTTGTCACTTGTTGTTGTAAACATTTGTTATTATAATAATTTGTCACTTGTTGATAATTTGGACAAAATTCAAATATGATGGTAAATTTGAATTTCAACATATGTAGCTATGTCACTTTTCTATGTTTGTATGAGCTTCCAACGTTTTTCTCATATGTACAATACAACTCATCCTCACCCTGATCCCTTTTGTGAAGTACAACTCACCCTCACCCAAAATGGGGTAGAAATGGGCTCCAAAGCTAGGGTAAACCACCCCATTTCTAAGCAAGTTTTTTTTCGACCATTTCTAAAACCAAGTTAGATATTTTTCCTCAGAACTATGTCACATAACATGACACCATGCGAAGGTTTTGTATTTTTTTGATTTTTTTTGAATTAGTTATGCACATTTGAATGTCTGGTCAAACTTGAAGGGTTTTCATAAATATTCTTAGCTAGGGGCTGAGGCTCGCAAAACTACCATTGGATCTCTGATGAAATAGCATGTTGTGAACCTAAAATTATTTTTACAAAAAATCATCAGCATGGAATCATGTACTTGTAGTTCATATCTTACCCACTTCCAGCCGATTCGGCAGGATTTGTCTTTTTCACCAGGGATGGAATAAAAGGTTTGAGATACTCAGGTTGGGAAATTGTACATTCTAGGTGGTCTAGTATTTTTGAAAAATAGGATGTTACCATTTTGAAACTTCAATTTGGTGGTTGCTTCACAAATCCCCCCCTTCGGCACTTTCGATAAAATAGAAAATGATTTTTCATGCGTCGAAAAGGAAAACTTTAATGCTACAACATTGTTAGTCATCCCATTATAGACATACATGCCAAATATGGGCACATTATCACAAACTATGCCTTGATTCTAGCCATATCATTGGTCATTTGACCCGAAAGCCAGAAAACCTCGGAGGAGATAGGTCATTTTGTGAAGGGTTTTTTGAAATATGATCAATAGACCAAGTTTTATATTTTTCCTCACAACTATGTGACATAACATGACACCATGCGAAGGTTTTGTATTTTTTTGTTTTTTTTTGAATTAGTTATGCACATGTAGCATCCCAGTTGTCTAACCCCTGTAATGCTACATGTCATAATAATAAAAAGGGCCTCTTCCAACATATAATTGTTGCATCATCATCATATCATGCTCATGTCATCATGTTCCCTTGCATTTGAGCATCATATAAAACCTCTTCTTGTTTGGTTCTTATCTCATGTGCATGAATAATTGTAGTTGCCTCTTGATATTGTATTTGGGTCTTAATAAATTGTTAAATGCCCAAGTTGAGTTGGGGGCATCTCTTTTGACTCACCACCTTTTCTTTCACCAATTTATAATTCCACCATCCAACTATTCGAGCTTGGCATTTTGTTGTTTTATCTCTGGCTCATGATTAGTTGGTTGGAACCACACATATATCTTTGCTTGGCCTTGTCCACATTTTGGAATGCAAATGAATAAATGCCATGGACATCTATTTTGTTTTCACAAAATAGAACCTAGCATTATTAGTTATGCATGGGCCATGCAACCAAAACCCTTGGCCTTCTTCTTGTGGTTTGTTTGGTTATGCTTAGTAGGAGCTTGGTTTGAAATGACAACTAGGTGCTCCTTGTTTTGGATCTCTTGGACCATATTTTAAAAACCACCACCTTGTTTGGCTAAACCCAAATCCTAACTTCCCTCTCCCTCTCTCTCCCTTGCTTGCTTTGATCTTGGGAGGCTTGTATGAAGCTTGCATTACCAAGTCAAGTACCACCTCCCTCTATCCATACCCCTCTTAGTAAAACCCTAAGACTACCCCATGCCATAGCCATCTTAGCTAATACCTACACCACACCTAGTCTACCACAACCCAAGTTTGCCCCTCTTTCTCTCCTCTTAGTCAAGCCTCCCCCTCAAATCTCCTGGTGACAGGTTCAAGATTTGAATCAGTAGCTAGTTTGTATTTGAAATAGAATAACACAAACAAATCAAACAAAACAAAAGAGAAAAAGGAAATAAGAGAGAGAGAACCCTGGCAGCCTGGCCCAGCTGCTGACCAGCATCCATCGAGCAGGCTTCACCGCCCACTCGCCTTTTCGGCCCAGAACCCTCCCAATGCCGCCCGTTTCTTCTTCTTCGACGCTGGCGGGTCGATCGCTCGCCCGGCAGCAGACGGAAAGCAGAGGCAGCGAGCAGGTAGCCGTCCTTCCGCCGTCATCCTCGTCACCCTTCCCTCCTCTCTTATCCCCAGATCGAAGCCCCGAACCCTAGTTTTCTTTCCCTGTCCCGCGGTGCCTTGTTCCCCTCGCCTTTCATTTGAGCCGCCCCGATCAAAGCCGACGCCACCGGCGGGAGTGCCCCACCTCCGGGTGAGTCCCGCTCGACCTTGAGCCTTGCCTTGCTCACCTGCCCGCCTGCGTGTAGCGCTGGGCCGTCTGACCGCCATCACGAGGTGCTCGGCAGCCAGCGTCTGGCGAACGGCGTCTGATGAAGGCCGAGCCGCTAGGAGCGACGCCCACGTCTACTTCCCGGCGGTCCCTGGAGCCTCTCTGTGCCGTCCCTCTGCCCGGAGCCGCGCAGCCGCTGTTTCCCTCCGCCCTGGCCACCTCCTGCCTCGATTCCGGTGGGAATCGACCGTGGTAAGTACCTTCCCCAAGCCCCTACCGTTTGCCCCTTTCCGCTTGCCCCGCCATTAGTGACCCCACGACGATCTTACGCCCGCCAACGCGCAAGCCACACCGGCGTTCCCCGCTCGTTCCCGCCGCCCTTGCACTTCTTACGCCGCCAACCCCTCTGTGTAAGATCTGTAATGGAGCCACCCCTCGTTTTTGGTAGCCACCAAGCGCGTGTCGCTACCGCCATCCTCGCCGGAAAAGCTCGCCGTCGCTGTGGAAGCGCTGGTTCGAGAGTCAGTTCAGGCGGTAGCCAGCGTCGGTTTTTGCAGCCCCACTCGATTTCGGTTGAGCACGCTCAGATCCCCTAGCAACCAATGCCCCACCTGTCAGCCGCCTAACGTTTTTGAGCGAAAACCTCCCGACAGGGCCTCAACGCAAGACTCCTACCCCCGCTGCGAGCCACGGTCCACCCCTGGCCTCGCTGTCCCGTGGGACCAGTGGCACCTTCGGGCCCGCACGACAGCGCCTGGGCTGGCTACGCCTGGGTAGCAGAAGGCTGCAAGGTGTGGTGACCTGTTCCTCTCCCCCCTCGCCATCGTAAATGCGAGGGTAGGTAGCCACAGTGAGAAAAGGCGCCAAGAATTCTCGGACCAAATAAAATTCAAATTTGTAAAATCCAATTAAATTCATATCTTTTGAAATAATTCGAATTTGATCAAACTTTCAAAATGAAAAGTGAATGTTTTTCAAGTATGAATTCAACCATGTTTCTAAGTTTGACCAAGTTTGACTCTATCTAGTCAAACCTTGAACTTTGACCCTAATTAATTAATTTTGACTTAAAATAAATTTAAATCCCAAATTCCAAATAATTCAAGTAATATATGTTTTCAAATCAGAAAAATAAGAGGATTTCAAATATGCCATCTATTTTGAATTTTGCATAAGAAAAATTCCAAGTTTAGTTTAATTACCCAAATTGCCACTAGGATTTAAATAATTCATAACTTTTAAACCCTAAGTCCAAATTTAGCAAATGATGAGTCTAAATTGATCAGCTCGACGAGGCCTTTCTATTTACGCTATCCATGACTTGAATTGCAGCATGCATCATATAAATATATAGCGAACAACAACTGTTATGGCAACAAATGTGATTCCGAAACCCCGTTAAAAATGTTATTACTTGCCTACACCTCACCATGCCATGCTACCTTCTTGCCATGTAAATTGTGCATCATTCATCATGGCATGATTGTTTGCTTGACGCATCTTATTCATATGCTTGTGCTCTATATTCATGTTGGCCTTGTTTGTTTGGTTTTTCTCGGATAGACACTGAGCAGGGGTTGTATCAAGAGAACCGTGAGCACTACCAACGATCCGCCCCTCGCCTAATCGAGATACCAGGCAAGCACTTCCACATGCTTGCATACATACAGTACCTATTGCCTCTATCTTATTCTTGCATCATTGAGTCGCGATTGCATTAAATTGAATCCCAAGTATGCATAGCCTTTACTTTTAAACCCCACCAAGCTTGTTTCCTCCATCCCATGAGCCACTACTATAGGAGTTGTTTGAGCCATGCGAGTCGTAGAACAGCATGTGTAGGGTTTGTGAGAGTCTGTTGAATAATGAGGTACCTAAACAACTTAACCTGAGTAGTTCTGGGATAACTAAAGAAAGTGGCACCGGTGAGCAACATCTGCTATTTGGTTTTTCCTGCTCACTTGTGTCCCGTAAGACCCCGAGTACTTGATTCCTGTTCCTTGATTTATCGCGCTATCCACATCCGGGAGGTATATGGGACCCCCCTGAGCCAGAGCTTGATTCCGTCTTATTTCTTGGGGCCACAAACTAGTTTGAGGTGTTTTTACTATCCTATACTTATGCCATGTTTACCGCTTTATTTACGATTGTGCGAGGTGCACACTGTACTGTTTAGGATCGGGACACGATTCCGCGGTGTCGACAAGCCCAGCCACACTTTCGGGTTCCCAGTCGTTCACAGCCGTCTACCCAAACCTTGAGCCCGTCTCGGAGTTAGCTGGCTTCGTTGCGGGATCTACTTAAGGGGTGGCCCCCTGAAATATTTCTGAATTCTGTGATTGTTCAGTCGTGAAAGCCTCGTTGGGTTTTGATTTGGTTTTTCCGAGGTTGATCGAGCGTGTGTTGCTATTGGTGCACCCCGGCCGGGTAATACTTTCTGAAAGCCGTGTCCGCGGATATGGACGACTTGGAGCACAGTTTCTTGATCATAGACAAGCATAACTAAAGTACCGCCTTCAATCTGACTAAAGTAACTTGACTAGTAAATAGTGCAATACTCATGGAATGGTTAATAAAATTGCCAACGGATGGGGGGGTTGTTCGTCCGCTTCCTTGTTGGTAAGCAGGGAGGAGGATGGATCGGATGAGATTACCATTATAACTGTTGTACTTAAATTCACGGACATCCGTCTATCACTGGTTAGGCGGATGGTTAGCGTTTATCTGTAGAATTGCTAGGGTTTATCTTTCGCTGCTATTGCGTCACCCCAGGTTGTGTCCCCTTTAGAGGCATTAAGACTTGCTGAGTACCCTTAGGGTCTCACACGATAAATTCTTGATTCAGATGAACAGGTACCTTCTCAGGACGGATACTGGGTGGAAGAAGCCGAAGATGTGGGCAACGATCGTTCGGTGTAGAGATTCCGGGAACGGGGATCCTTGAGACCTGTAGTTGGGATGTGCTTATTTCTCTGGCATCTTATGCCGATTTGCTTCTTATCCGTACTCGGATCTTGTTTGCCGCTTCCGCATGATACTCTGATGTGTGTTGTATGAGGAGTTATCCTAAAATATAGATTTATCTAGGTCATTCGAATCTTGCCGTATGGCGTTGGTATATTTCCTTTCTTTCTAGATGGTGTGGCTCTGATGTACTCTTGTATGGTGGCTTGCGTACATACCCACTTGTGTACGTAGTTGATCCCTTCGCCGAACTCGCACGCGTACAGGTCCCGTTGAGAGGGTAGTGGTTGGGACGTCTGAAAGGACTACCAGTGAGTGGCTTTTGGTGCCCCACCGTACTATTTCAACCACTATCACTCATCCAGGCTTGTATCTAGGAGCGTAGTTCACCGAGGTAGTTACAGCACATTTGAATGTTTGGTCAAACTTGTGAAACCCCGTTGACTGCATCCTAAACCCCGCTAACCCTAAGGCCGAATGAGGACCGTAGATCTAACCCTAGCGCGACATCGGCACGTCTGATCAGCCTCTTCTAGAAGGATTCCGGTGGCTCTGGGCGATCCGTGGAAGGGCTTGTTACGCAACCTGATTGGTTGACGTCTCTTAGAAGGATTTCGTGGCTAGCTCTTGGCGATCCGTGGGATGGATGATTCTGGAATCTGATTGGCTTCATCGTTTTTACGTGCAACAGCGTGGCATGCGAGCGTGGCATGCGAGGGCGCTGGGCGGGGCGGGCTGCACCATGCGGGCATGCAGCTGCCCCTAGCGTCGCAGTCTAGCTATTTTACGTCCAACAGCGCTGCAGCGTATTTACTCCCTCCGTCGCATTAAATAAGTTTACGTGTAACAACTTTCTCCAATCAAACTTACTCCCCTCAGGTTCATTGTAATAAATGAGACTTTGCATGATACCACATCTATGTTATTTTGGCTTGTGGATAGCCTTAGGCTGGTCATAGTGCTAAGTAAGTAAGACTAGTAACTTACACATGTTACTAGTTGATGTTACTACCTTCATAGTGGGTGATAACATATGTATGGTGTCATGCAAGAGCTAATTAATTAGGTTGTAGACTCATATGATCTTGGTTATGTGTGATGTTATGGTAACTAGCTAAGTTACTACCTCTCTCTCTTTCTTCATTAATTGTCATGCCATGTCACCAATTTGCCTAATTGGCATTGCATGTACATGCATGTTACTACCTAAGGGCATCCACTATGTGCAAAAAACCACACCTTAAGTCCTATGTGGCAATGCTTGTAGTCTACTTTATACATAGTGGAAGAAATAAGAGTTGTCCATAAGCTTGTAGGTGACCTTAAGCCAAACGTACACTTATTTGAGGATAGAGGGAGTATGCATGTCACTATGACCAGCAGAAAAAATATCAAAATCTAAAATATGTAATAAATATAACGTACGGCGCTAATACTTAGCTTCACGAGACCGTTGGATCAGCGGTAGCGCTGGGCGGGGATGGTTGCACCATGCCCGCAGTATGCGGTCGGTCGGCGTGCACGGGGGTTACTGACGTCGCATCTTAGCTATTTTTTTTCTCTCTTTCGCATTGATCACGCGGTTCCACGCAACGCAAGCGCACGCTGCCTCGTCTCGGCGTCTGGCGGCTGCACCATGCATGCATAGCTGCCCCTAGCGCCGGATTAGCTATTTTATACAACAGCGCTGCCCTCATTAAATAAGTGTACGTTTAACAACTTTCTTCAGTCAAATTTACTTCCATCTGGTTCATGCGCCATACAAAAAGTCAATATTTTATTTTTCACTGCCAATGAACAACTACCTTGACGTTTTTTTCTCTCTTTCGCATTAATGCACATGCATGCATGCAAGGGAGGCGTCGCATCCTAGCTATTTTTTCTCTCTTTCGCATTGATCACGCCCATTGCCCTCGCCCCGTCTCTTCGCATTGATCATGCATGCAGGGACGCTGTCTCGCCTCGGCGTCTAACGCGACGCGCTGGATTCCCACGCCCTTCATGCTCCGCCCTCAATAAATAGGCAAAACGCCTTTGCCTCCTCATCTCATCTTGCTCCTCATCTCTTCAACCTCGAGGCCCATCCTTTGCCTCCTCCCAGCCGCCCCAAACACTCGACCATGGCCTCCCCTTCCGCCTCCCTTCCGACGAAGAACTCAGCGACGAGGACAACCACCCGACCACAAGGCAGTGGTGGGATTACCAGCAATACCGCCCCAAGCGTGGCAAGAAGGAGAAGTCCCGCCCTGCCCGTGGGAGGAGGAGCAACGGAGGCCAATGGCCGGCCTTCGGGAGGAGCAATGGAAGCGGACCAGCGGGGAGGCGGGCGTGGAATGCGGCCTGAATGCGGCTGCACTGCACCGCCTCCACCGTAGATGGAGTAGGGGTTGGGGTTTAGGGGCTAGCCTAGGTTTAAGGGCGCCTATTCCGCCCTTCCCTATATTATTGTACTTTTTTATTTTTATTGTAATGTTATCTATCTAATATAAGTAATGTTATCCTAATATTATCATTAATATTATCTATCCCTTGTTTCATTGCAATCTGTGTTTTATTTTTATTGTATTGTCATTTGTCAAAACACCCAAAACAACAAGTGTATAAAACAAAAGACACAAAAACAAGTTCATATAATACTGTGCATAATATTTATATATTTACAAGTGTATAAAACAAAAGACAAAAACAAGTTCATATAATACTCAGTAATATTTATATATTTACAAGTGTATAAAACAAAAGACACAAAAACAATTTCATACCACACATGGTTCATTTTCAATTAAGACATATACATTTTTACATAAGTTAAAGGAGCGCCCAAGTTATGTTAGTTAAATGGATATCTTTGGACTTCATTTATATATGTACTTTGCAAAAAAAAGATTGCAACCTGAGCACGAGTATTCAGAGATTCACACGTTCCTATTTAGATTGTAACGTGAGTACCATTTTTTTGCCCAATCAACATATAGTTACTATTGGGCCTGGATACCATTTTGGCATGGCTAGGTTATATTTGGGCCTGGCCTTTTTCAATCCTCAATTGTTTTTACTTTTCAACCCCTCCCCCTCGCACACGGGCCCCATAATCGACGAAACTGAAGAAACACGCTTCAAAACGAGCAGCTCAAAATTAGCAATTTGTGTGCATTTATTCAAGCCAAAGACATAGACCATTACATCCATTATAAAGCATCACTCGAACACTGATCGGCTGTCTAATGACTAACGATGAGGAGATAAACTAATCCGAGATAAATTACAAAAATAAAAACCGCCATCAGATTGTCCTGCTTCTTCAATTCGATGATTTGTCTTAGCTGCTTGTTCATCTTCTTTAGCTCGGCCTTCACTTCCGTGATCCACCGTAGTACCAGCGGAAATGGGGTTGCCACATCCCACTTGCTCCTCCACGCACGGCTTTTCGAGCTCCCCGGATGCTACCTCCACCCCAATTCGCTCGATGGAACCATCAAGCCACTCAAAATGACCACATTGTGGCAGTTCCTGAAATCGCAGAGATGAACCCTAAATCCCAAATTCGAAATGCATGAAATTTGAAAGAAAAGCGAGAAATTGGCGCCGAACACTCAGATCTCACCTTTCCTCGGGCTTGCTCTCACACTTCACAAATTCCCGACCAATGTTGCCGTTCTTGTCGGTGGATGTGACAAGCCGCTTCAGGGGCGCGGTACGGGGGCAATCGGGGCACCTCCTCATCGGCACCGCACCATACCGAGGCCATGAGCGGTGGGAGGAAGCAGAGCTCGACATCCCTCGCCGGCGTTGCCGCACTTGCTCGCCGGAGAAGAAAACAGAAGGGGATGAGATGCTGGAACGGTGGCGGGAGTGCTCGGGTGCGGGGACGGATCGGGGCCAATGGCTCTCTTCAACCACAGGGTGGGTCCCACGATATGAGGTGGACATCAGGTGAGTTCCGCGGTGACGTGGAGAGGCTGTGGGTCCTACTGTGCTCAGCTGATTCGAACTCGTTGACGGTCTCGTGGGGTTAAGTGGAAGTGTCGCACGGGAGCTATTTGCCGCTTCAGAAGTGTCGCGTGCGAGCTATTCTTTTCAACGATGTCGTGTTCCTTCCAATTCCATGTAAAGACGTCGCATAGGAGCTATAAGCCCGGTGTTTTATGTCTGTTCATCTGGCTGTTCTTGGCTCTGTCATGTATGTGGTCAATTCATCTACAGCCAATCAAAATTTGCATGCTTACATGTTTTTGGGAGACAAATAGAGAAGACAATTACGACCCAAAAAAATATGCCATAAATCTTCCCTTGCTGCACTTCTGTAAAGATTCCTTGTGTCAAGTGTGAATTTTGGAAGGTACATGTCAGCACATGTGACATTGTTGTAAGAAACTCTCGGGACATATCTATGTTCTGATATTATAATAAGAGATCCTGCTCCTCCGACGGAAAGTATCCACCAAGTTTTGCAAAGCTGCTGGAACAGAATAATTGAAGGAAAAACTTTTTTACACAAGTTGTTGATGCCCAAGATTCCGCGATTGCTCTTTACCTGTAAATTATTGTTGTAGTGACACAAATTTTACATCAGTGGGTTGTTTGTCGTCTATGTATATCAGTTGTGGCTTGTTCAGAATTAGTAAACAAGTAAAGATTCTGCCTTTGTGGGTATCCTTGGTGTTTCATGTTTGTTCATCTGTCTGTTCTTGGCACGGTAGTTTATGTGGTCAATTCGTCTAAAACCAATCAAATATTGCATGCTTACATGTTTTGGGGAGACAAATAGAAGCAGCAATTATGACCCAGAAAATATGCCATAAATATTCTCTTTCTGCAATTCTGTAAAGATTCCTTATGTCAAAGTGTGAATTTTGGAAGGTACATGTAACACATGTCGCACTTGTGACATTGTTGTAAGAAACTCTGAACATATCTATGTTCTGAATAATAAGAGCCCTGCTCCTCAATGAAACTACATGCCCCTCCTGAACATAATTTTTTTTCTGTCGCATGATCTTACAACGTTATATTCCTAGCTTTGTTTGCATTGGTTATTTGCTAGATTGATATGTCGAGTACTAAAGAATTGTTTCACTGCTTCGTCCCCCTATGGTCGCCTCTGCAGGTGACGTGAAACCCTAACCTCAAGACCCCCCTACCCGCTCATCTTCCCTCCTTCCCTTCCACTGCCAAGTGGAGCCACATGGCAAAGCCCTCGTGGTGCTGGTGGCAGCGGGCTTCTGACCCGCACAGGCATGAGTCCGTGGAGCTCTGGAGGCTGCATGTAACATCCCAACATTTAGGGACCAACGAAGGGTAGATTTAGGGAATTTGTGATATTGCATGCATTCATCTGTGAAAATGTGTGTAAATTTTTCGCTAAATAAAAACCTAAAGTGATCAAAGTTTCTTTCATGCTTTGAGATTAGGTATAGTCTTGAAGGATGATTGTTATAGACTTTGATATGATCTTTGTGGATTAGAGTGTTTTGGGAAATGAAATTTGAATTTAAAACTTGAGTATTTGAATTATAGTTCAAAAGGATTTAAAGTTATGTTTTAGTATTATGCTTTAGTCTAGAATTAATAATTAGTAGTTCAAACTTAATATAAGAAAACAATTAAGAATAAGAATCTTTATTTCAAAATTTTATTCAATAAACAAGTTACACAAATGTAACTTATGGAAATAAGCAACAACCTTTACAATAGTAATTAAATAGAAGAATAATATGTCTTTATTGAATAATAGTACAATCTTTATTACAGAAAGAATAAAAATAAAATTACAAAAGAATTAAGAAATATTACATATGACTATTCTATAAAGAAAAGAAAACCTAAACTAAAGTCTTGATCTTCAAGTCTAGTACCTGCAAAATAAACACAAACAAAAAAGAAAGACAGTTGTGGCATCCCGCCAAAACCACTACTAGAAAATCGCGTTGTTTTGTGCTGCATTATCACCATCATGCATTGTTTGTTCAAACTATTTTCCTAAGCGCTCGTTGTTTTTCCAAAATTATCCTTCTCTTTATTCAAATCGAAAACCTAGGTCCGCTCGGTCTTTTTATATGTCCCAAACCTTTTTTGCAAAGTTTTGTTTTAAAAGAAATAAAATAATAGTTAATAAAATATTTTATACAGAGGCGCCACGGCCAGGCAGCAGCCCAGCCAGCAGCCTACTTCGATAAATATCTACAGTCCCCAAATCTTTTCTTACCCAACCTAGTCTACCCACGCCCGGCCACCTCACCCCGCTAATCCCACCCGACACGCCACCTTTTCTACCCCCACCCAACCACCTTCCGCCACATCACCCCAACCTCCCATCACCCACCAACCGCAGCCACCTCCCTCAGCCGGCCCCACCTCCCCGGATGACCCACCCCCCAGATCGAGTCACCACTTTGGTCTCTCCCATCCGCGCCCACCTCTACTTGGGCCCAGTTCTGAACCGACCACGACGCCTCCCAACCCCGTCCTCTGCCTCCCTCTTCCTCCCTGTCATTCCCTACAGCCTGGCTGGCTCTGCCAACACCTCCCAAGGCCCTGGCCGTCCCTCCTCCTCCCTTCCTTGGGTTTCTCCCACAGTAGCCGCCTTCAGCTCATTCACCACCAAACCTACGCCTACTTTCGCCAAGCCTCCTCGTATTGTGGCCGCCTTGAACCTCCGCTTTCAAGGTCCGGCGGCCTTTCCCGTCGCGTCACTGCGAGACGCGCGCCACCAGCGATTGCCTCCGCCTCCGCCTGCCACTTGCTCCTCGCCCCGCAGATCCGCTCCGCCGTAGCCGTAGCTCGCGACCGCTGCCGCCGCTCCCTGGTCACTTTCCGGCCGCCGCCTCGGCCTCCGGTAACCACCGCCGGCCAAGATCCGCTCGCCTCGAGGCCGCGCCGGCTCAAACCCGCCCTCTCTGGCAGTCCCTCGCCCATCGCCCCGAAAGCCTCCTTCCTTCGCTTCCTTCTCCGACGCCGAGCTGCCTCTCTCCACTGGCTCTCCACTCCCTCCGCCCCTGCTGCTTTACACATAGCATTACCGGTGCATCCTGGACGATTCCGCGTGCCGGGCGCAGACTCCCGTCCGTGTTGCCACGCAAGCAACCTCAACAAGGTTCCTCCTGCCGCTGTTCTTTTTGCTCGCTCCGACGCTACAGCGTATTGTCATTGTTAAGAACTTTGTCGCCATGAGTATCGCCCAACACCAAGGACTCTCAAGAGGAACTAACATCAATCCGGGATCCGACAGTTCTGCCTCGCATACGCAGCTTTTTGCGGCCGATGGAGGAGGATGAGTTGGTTCCACATTGCGGTGATATCGATGCTCGCCAAGATCTTCCGCAAGACATGTGTATGTAATCCTGAACGCCAATCGCACTCATCGGCGCTTAAGCCGGCTAAGATCCTTTAACGCCGAGGTCGCTTACACGGAAACGCCAAGATCTTCTCGGGACATTGAGTTCGCCATCACGGATGACAAGCACGCCTTTCATGGAAATCCTACAGACATCGAAAAAACTGGCAGACCTTCGCTTCCGTGATAATCGCAAGTACTCGAGGATGCCGAGATCCACAATCGGACTCCTAAAGGATACCGAGACTTCCGGACGTAGACAAGTATCGGCCCGAACGCTGTGGATCACGAAGAATGACCTGAAGGCCACGGATGCGGATAATGTCTACCTCCCACGGAACCTCGAGAACTTCTGAACGCTTAAGATCTACCTCGCCTTCCGAGAACGTTTCATGGACCCTCAAATTTCTCGAGACCAAACTCGAAATTCCCGAACCCCTGTTCGCCGAGACCTCAATGTGGTGAATCCCTTCCGAAAACCCTATTTTATAATATATAATAAACTTGTCGATATTAAATTGTCATTCTCGCATGCATATATGCTGCTCGGTGTTGGGGGCTCTATGCGCCGATTCACCTTATAATTAAATATGGGCCCATATGCGCAAAATCTAGTCTCATATTGGCCTTACTTAAATTTGTGGTAGCTTAACCGCATTTTATCTTTTGCCATGCTAGAACAACATTTAATTTGGCGGGGTTCTAAACAACTTGAACCATCTAACTAATTGTCGGGACCCCTTGGCTCCCACTTTAATATTGACTCTAATTGCATCGCATCTTTGCCACATACATCATACATGCATTCATGCCGATCTTTCCTACCGTTGCCAGGTATTAAATAGTGCATCCGTGTTCCTTCTAAAGCTTTGGTTCTTCGCCATAAGGTTGCTGAGTTGATGTGAGCTTCGTACCCGATCTTCTGCCGTTAGAACCTTCGACAATGTTGCAAGCGTGCCAAAGCATCTCCCTTTTCTACCTATCTTTACTTTTATAGTATTTACTTCCCTCCCTGCTGATCTACATTAAGCATCGTATGGCGCATGCGTTTGTTTTCTCTCGCGTGTTCTCGGATATCCCTTGTAGCCTTATATTTGCCTTGGACACATCCGTCATTACCTGTTGTTTGGTAGATAGTTGGACTGCGCCGTCAAGGTCGTGAGTCGCTTGCTTCGAGTGCCGGCTATGTCGTCCAGCGTATTACAATTGTTGGAGAATTGCCGTGATACGTTGATGTTGGAGATGATCATGAGCTTTTAATTATTGTTTCACTTTAATTGCTGTTTAAACAACTAAAATTGAATAGGTATCGTTGGTTTTCAATTTAACGCCCACTTGTGTCCGTGAGGGACCTTTAGTTCTCGACAATTGCTTCCGTGATCGAAAGCTGCGCTTTAACCAATGTGGGGAGATATAATTTCCCTATTGATTATTACCCGATTTCAAAGTATTGTACATCAAATGCAAATACAAACTAGTTTGAGGTTTTATTTACTATCCTCAGCACTTTATGCTATGCTTTCATCGCTTTTATTTAAATTCGTGCGGTGAGCACAATCAGATCAAGTTTTAGGATCACACCGTACTGTTTAGGATCGACATCGCTGCTGGTAAATCGACAGGCCCCTGCTTGGGGATTTATTGTCGCTCACACGCTTCACTCCAAACTCCTAAGTCCGTCTCGAGATCGTGGCCGACTTCGCTATGGGGTTCGACTCTTGGTAAGGGTGGCCCCTGCGTACTTAAAGCTTATAATCCGAACGCCGTGACTTAGGCCCCGCCGACATACTATTGATGGGTGTATGTTAACCTGACTGGGCAAAAGGGTCGAAGTAATTGCTGGATATTTTGTGCACCCTCAAATAGGTTAAATCTTTTTTTTTATAAACCATGTCCAGGTTATGGACGCACTTGGAGTTACAAGCTTGATCATAGATGTAACTCATAACTAAAGTTTATTGTTGGTAAATTTGACTTGTATCCCGATATGACTAGTAATCAGCTTTTACTACAAATCGGGAATGGTTAATAAAAAGTATTTTACTAACCTGCTGGTTTTGGGGTTATTCATGTTAATTTTATTCCGACTAGTAAGTGTCGCGAACTACAATGGAATGGTTAAATAAAGCAAAGTCTACCGCTATCACTTTTATCGTGAGATGATTATCTATACCTTGACTTCGTAATTGCTGCAACGATAAATTGAATAAATAAAATGCCAACGGTGAATTCTCGTCACCGATTGGTTTTATAAGTGGGGAAACGCCAGATGGGTTTGTTTGTTGATAGTATCGTTGGTTCATTGGTCCTTTTCTTTACCCTCTCTCTCTCGATAGCCGCCAGCTGTTTTGAAGTCTCTATAGGGTTGTTTAGTGCATGCTGCACGCCGCTGTCACCAAATTCACCATACGCAGCGTAAAGCGGTGGATCGGCCGATTCTAGCCTTCGCTGCATCGCCTGCAAGCATCGACGCCTTTTCTTTTTTTTTTTTTTTTTTTCCTCTTTGCCCTTTGTCGCACTCCTTTGTTTAAGCAAAGTTTTGAGATCGACGCCGCCGTTAGCGGTGGTTACTTCCTTCCGGCTTGGCTCAAGCAGGTTTATGGCGACGCCATCAAGTTATTCTGGAGGTTCTTATTCTATTTGGCATTCTTGTCCGTAGCCTTTTATCGCCTCCATCGCTTTCACAGGTGATTTGGGATCTTTGTATTGTATATTCCGTATTCTGACTCATGGAGTCGCCATGGTGTATATCTGTGCTCTATGGGTCCCATCAAGGACTGCTTGTGTAATGTTATTACTTTGTTTTCCACCCATTACCTAAAAGTGCTCGGTGGGCACCTTTGAATCGCTTCTATGTGGGTTTCACGAGTTTTATAAAACTTGTATAGTAATCCGATTCTGAGGTGTTGTTATGAGTGGTATCGTAGCTCAGCCATTAAGCTACATATACCCCACAAGTCTGAAATTTCAGAGGATGTAACCCAGGCTTAACCAGGTCAAGTAGGGTGTCAAAACTATTTCTAAAGAATTCAGTTGGATAGTTCCTGATTAGGTCCTGATTTTACTCCCCTACTACCTCCTCTCGCCGTTCTCCTCTTACCTCTACATGTTTTGAATCCGCTCATTCCTTTTCTTCGAGTCCGTGGAATTCTCGTGGTTGTTCCGTCAGTATTCTCTCGTGGTTTCGCTCTTCTTTGATAACGTGCCTCCCCATCCGGTGTTCATGCGTCGGCTTTTGAGGAATCCGTCCACAGCTGTAGTCATTCTTTTATTCCTTGTTTCAGTGTTCTTCCGGTGTTTTCCGACGCCATTTATTACATCCCTTCGCGTTAGATCCGGCGTATCTCCAGATTCCACTACTTTGTTTCCGAATCCTCGCTTGTCATTGAGATCTTCTACTGATTCCGGAGGTTGGTTGCAATAACTGCCTATTCTATTCGTGTACATAGTAATGCTTGAGTAGCGGATGGAGTCACGCCACTCATACCACTACTCTTGTATCATTTGCTTTTGTATATGGAAATTTGGTGGATCGATGCAATTTTACTTCCTTCATGGAAGTTAGAGGTATTTTACCTTTTAACTTCGTCTGCTGTTTTCCGGAGTGTTCTCTGATGATCAGGATCAATCACCTTCTTTATTAGTGGTGTCGCGAGGATCTACACCATTTGCTTATAGAAGACGCAGATCAATCGACCTTCTTTCCCAGAGATTATGAGGCGGATCTCGTAGGGTAGATGATCCATTGTTAGGTGGTGTCGGATTGTGGCATCCCGCCCAAAAACCACTACTAGAAAATCATAAGCAGCTGTTGTAAGCATTGCATTGTCACTCTATCATGCATTGTTTGTCTAAAATCATTTTCTAAACGACGTCGTTGTTTTCCAAAATTATCTTCTTTATTCAAATCGAAACCCAGGTCCGCTCGGAATTTTTTTAGAGATATGTCCCAAAACCTTGCAAAAGTTTGTTTTAAAATAACAAAATAATATAAATATTTTATACCGAGGCTGACCGCCAGGCCGAACGGCTCCAGCCGGGCAGAGCTTACTTCCTCAGAAGACAACATCTACCCAAATGCCCCCAACTTTTTTCTTACCAACCTAGTTCACCCACCTCTAGCCACCTCACCCCGCCAATCCCCACCCGCCGACAACACCTTTTCTACCCCCACCCAACCACCTTCCGCCACATCACCCCCAACTCCCTACCACCCACCAACCGCAGCCCACCTCACCGCCCCACCTCTCGGGATGCACTCCACACTTCATTGCACCGAGTCACCCGCCTGGTTCTCCTCGCCCCCAAGACTTCACCTCTCGCCTGGCCCACCTCAACCGACACGCCTACACGCCCTAACCTTCAAGGGTTCGCAACATAGGAAAACAAAAAATTTCCACGATGTGAACTATACCAAGATCTATTTATACTAGATATTAAACAACGGCGATGGTTATCCCAGAGAGAAACAGGCTCCTGAAGACCGACAGTTTTCTAACGGTTCAACTCGTATGATGTAGACGATCTCTGCCGACCAAGATCGTGAGGAGTCCGCCGCGAAATCGCCAGCGCATCCTGCGTCGCGACACACGTTCGGTAAGTACTGGCAACCTCCGCCTCCTCGCTTCCAGCGATGCAGCTACACAACTTTTCTTGCCGAATAGCCAGGAACATGTATCTCGCTAGTCCGAGACCATGGGGGATAAATTTGTAGGGGAGAGATCCTTCACGAGCAGGGGTGTGAGAGACAAGTGAGGAGGAGGGGCTCCTTTCAGGAGGAGGGGGGAACCCCTTAAGGGGTGGCTGCACATGGGGGCCTTGCCTCCCCTCATGTGGGTGGACACCACTCACAAAAACTCCTCCACCCTCCACTAAAAGTCCACTCAAAAATCCCACAAATTTCTCCACCAAATTTAATGCAATCTCTCATTAAATAAAACTCTTTTATTTTATTCCAGAATTTCCACAATTATTTAATGACAACTTGTGGATCCATAGGTGGATTTTGAAAGAACACACATGCAATGACACTGTGGATCCATATGTGGCATGTGAAAAGAACACACATGCAATGACTCTAGTTGTCGTTAGTGAAAAGAACATACATGCAATCACACTGGTGGATCCATCTGTGGTCTCTGAAGAGAACACACATTTCATGAAACTGGTGAATCCATATGTGGTATGTGAAAAGAACACACATGCAATGACTCTGGTTGTTTTTACTAAAAGAACACACATGCAATGACGGTGGATCCATAGGTGGTATGTGAAAAGAACACATTTCAATGACTTGGTTGTTGTTTCTAAAAAGATCACACATGCAATGACTCTTGTGGATCCATAGGTGGATTGTTAAAAGAGCACACATGCAATGACACTGGTGGATCCATATGTGGTATGTGAAAAGAACATACATGCAATGACACTGGTGGATCCATATGTGGTATGTGAAAAGAACACACTTGAAATGACACTGGTTCTTGTTAGTGAAAAGAACACATGCAATGACACTGGTGGATCCATAGGTGGTATGTGAAAAGAACACACATTTCAATGACTCTGGTTGTTGTTACTAAAAAGAACACACATGCAATGACACTGGTGGATCCATAGGTGGATTGTGAAAAGAGCACACATGCACTGACACTGGTGGATCCATATGTGGTATGTGAAAATAACAGACATGCAATGACACTGGTGTATCCATGTGTGGTATCTGAAGAGAACAAACATTTCAATGAAACTGGTGGATCCATATGTGGTATGTGAAAAGAACACACATGCAATGACTCTGGTTGTTTTTACTAAAAGAACACACATGCAATGACACTGTGGATCTCAGTAGGGTGGTATGTGAAAAGAACAAACATTTCAATGACTCGTTGTTGTTACTAAAAGAACACACATGCAATGACACTGGTGGATCCATATGTGGATTGTGAAAAGAGCACACATGCAATGACACTAGTGGATCCATATGTGGTATGTGAAAAGAACACACATGCAATGACTCTGGTTGTTATTAGTGAAAAGAACATACATGCAATGACACTTGTGGATCCATAGGTGGATTGTGAAAAGAACACACATGCAATGACACTGGTGGGTCCATATGTGGTATGTGAAAAGAACACACATGCAATTACTCTGGTTGTTGTTAGTGAAAAGAACATACATGCAATCACACTGGTGGATCCATCTGTGGTCTCTGAAGAGAACACACATTTCAATGAAACTGGTGAATCCATATGTGGTATGTGAAAAGAACACACATGCAATGACTCTGGTTGTTTTTACTAAAAAGAACACACATGCAATGACACTGTGGATCCACATGTGGGATGTGAAAGAACACACATTTCAATGACTCCAGTTGTTGTTACTAAAAAGAACACACATGCAATGACACTGGTGGATCCATAGGTGGATTGTGAAAAGAACACACATGCAATGACACTGGTGGATCCATATGTGGATTGTGAAAAGAACACACATTTCAATGACTATGGTTGTTGTTACTAAAAGAACACACATGCAATGACACTAGTGGATCCATAGGTGGATTGTGAAAAGAGCACACATGCAATGACACTGGTGGATCCATATGTGGTATGTGAAAAGAACACACATGCAATGACTCTGGTTGTTGTTAGTGAAAAGAACATACATGCAATGACACTGGTGGATCCATAGGTGGATTGTGAAAAGAACACACATGCAATGACACTGGTGGATCCATATGTGGTATGTGAAAAGAACACACTTGCAATGACTCTGGTTGTTGTTAGTGAAAAGAACACACATGCAAGGACACTGGTGGATCCATGTGTGGTCTCTAAAAAGAACACACATTTCAATGACACTAGTGGATCCATATGTGGTATGTGAAAAGAACACACATTTCAATGACTCAGTTGTTATTAGTAAAAAGAACACACATGCAATGACACTGGTGGATCCAAAGGTGGATTGTGAAAAGAGCACACATTTCAATGACTTTGGTTGTTGTTAGTAAAAATACCACAGATGCAATGACACTGGTGGATCCATGTGTGGTCTCTGAAGAGAACACACATGCAATGACTCTGGTTGTTGTTAGTAAAAAGAGAACACATGCAATGACACTGGTGGATCCATGTGTGGATTGTGAAGAGAACACACATGCAATGACACTGGTGGATCCATATGTGGTATGTGAGAAGAACAGTCATGAAATGACTCCAGTTGTTGTTAGTAAAAAGAACACACATGCAATGACACTGGTGGATCCATAGGTGGATTGTGAAAAGAGCACACATGCAATCACACTGGTGGATCCATGTGTGGTCTCTGAAGAGATCACACATGCAATGACTCTGGTTGTTGTTAGTAAAAAGAGCACACATGCAATGACACTGGAGGATCCATGTGTGGATTGTGAAGAGAACACAGATGCAATGACACGGGTGGATCCATATGTGGTACGTGAGAAGAACAGTCATGAAATGGCTCCAGTTGTTGTTAGTAAAAAGAACACACATGCAATGACACTGGTGGATCCATAGGTGGATTGTGAAAAGAGCACACATGCAATGACACTAGTGGATCCATATGTGGTATGTGAAAAGAACACACATGCAATGAGTCCAGTTGTTGTTAGTGAAAAGAACATACATGCAATGACCTTTGGTGGATCCATGTGTGGTCTCGTAATAGAACACACATTTCAATGACAGGGGTGGATCCATATGTGGTATGTGAAAAGAACACACATGCAATGACTGAGTTGTTACTAAAAGAACACACATGCAATGACACTGGTGGATCCATAGGTGGTATGTGAAAAGAGCACACATTTCAATGACTCTAGTTGTTGTCACTAAAAAGAACACACATGCAATGACACTGGTGGATCCATAGGTGGATTTTGAAAAGAACACATATGCAATGACACTAGTGGACCCATATGTGGTATGTGAAAAGAACACACATGCAATGACTCTAGTTGTTGTTAGTGAAAAGAACATACATGCAATGACACTGGTGGATCCATGTGTGGTCTCTGAAGAGAACACACATTTCAATGACACTGGTGGATCCATATGTGGTATGTGAAAAGAACACACATGCAATGACTCTGGTTGTTTTGACTAGAAAGAACACACATGCAATGACACTGGTGGATCCATAGGTGGTATGTGAAAAGAACACACATTTCAATGACTCTGGTTGTTGTTACTAAAAAGAACACAAATGCAATGACACTGGTGGATCCATATGTGGATTGTGAAAAGAACACACATGCAATGACACTGGTGGATCCATATGTGGATTGTGAAAAGAACACACATTTCATTGACTATGGTTGTTGTTACTAAAAAGAACACACATGCAATAACACTAGTGGACCCATAGGTGGATTGTGAAAAGAGCACACATGCAATGACACTGGTGGATCCGTATGTGGTATGTGAAAAGAACACACATGCAATGAATCTGGTTGTTGTTAGTGAAAAGAACATACATGCAATGACACTGGTGGATCCATAGGTGGATTGTGAAAAGAACACACATGCAATGACACTTGTGGATCCATATGTGGTATGAGAAAAGAACACACTTGCAATGACTCTGGTTGTTGTTAGTGAAAAGAACACACATGCAAGGACACTGGTGGATCCATGTGTGGTCTCTAAAAAGAACACACATTTCAATGACACTAGTGGATCCATATGTGGTATGTGAAAAGAACACACATTTCAATGCAGTTGTTACTAAAAAGAACACACATGCAATGACATTGGTGGATCCATATGTGTATTGTGAAAAGAGCACAAATGCAATGACACTGGTGGATCCATATGTGGTATGTGAAAAGAACACGCATGCAATGACTCTGGTTGTTATTAGTGAAAAGAACATACATGCAATTACACTTGTGGATCCATAGGTGGATTGTGAAAAGAACACACATGCAATGACACTCGTGGATCCATATGTGGTATGTGAAAAGAACACACATGCAATGACTCTGGTTGTTGTTAGTGAAAAGAACACACATGCAATGACACTGGTGGATCCATGTGTTGTCTCTGAAGAGAACACACATTTCAATGAAACTGGTGGATCCATATGTGGTATGTGAAAAGAACACACATTTCAATGACTCAATTGTTGTTAGTAAAAAGAACACACATGCAATGACACTGGTGGATCCAAAGGTGGATTGTGAAAAGAGCACACATTTCAATGCCTCTAGTTGTTGTTAGTAAAAAGAACACACATGCAATGACACTGGTGGATCCATGTGTGGTCTCTGAAGAGAACACACATGCAATGACTCTTGTTGTTGTTAGTAAAAAGAGCAGACATGCAATGACACTGGTGGCTCCATGTGTGGATTGTGAAGAAAACACACATGCAATGACACTGGTGGATCCATATGTGGTATGTGAGAAGAACAGTCATGAAATGACTCTAGTTGTTGTTAGTAAAAAGAACACACATGCAATGACACTGGTGGATCCATATGTGGATTGTGAAAAGAGCACACATGTAATGACACTGGTGGATCCATATGTGGTATGTGAGAAGAACAGTCATGAAATGACTCTAGTTGTTGTTAGTAAAAAGAACACACATGCAATGACACTGGTGGATCCATAGGTGGATTGTGAAAAGAGCACACATGCAATGACACTGGTGGATCCATATGTGGTATGTGAAAAGAACACACATGGAATGTCTCCAGTTGTTGTTAGTGGAACATACATGCAATGATACTGGTGGATCCATGTGTCGTCTCTGAAGAGAACACACATTTCAATGACACTGGTGGATCCATATGTGGTATATGAAAAGAACACACATGCAATGACTCTGGTGGTTGTAACTAAAAAGAACACACATGTAATGACACTGGTGGATCCATAGGTGGTATGTGAAAAGAACACACATTTTAATGACTCTGGTTGTTACTAAAAAGAACACACATGCAATGACACTGGTGGATCCATAGGTGGACTGTGAAAAGAGCACACATGCAATGACACTGGTGGATCCATATGTGGTATGTGAAAAGAACACACATGCAATGACTCTAGTTGTTGTTAGTGAAAAGAACATACATGCAATGACACTGGTGGATCCATGTGTGGTCTCTAAAGAGAACACACATTTCAATGACACTGGTGGATCCATATGTGGTATGTGAAAAGAAAACACATGCAATGACTCGAGTTGTCTTTACTAAAAAGAACACACATGCAATGACACTTGTGGATCCATAGGTGGTATGTGAAAAGAACACACATTTCAATGACTCTAGTTGTTGCTACTAAAAAGAACACACATGCAATGACACTGGTGGATCCATAGGTGGATTTTGAAAAGAACACACATGCAATGACACTGGTGGATCCATATGTGGCATGTGAAAAGAACACACATGCAATGACTCTAGTTGTCGTTAGTGAAAAGAACATACATGCAATCACACTGGTGGATCCATCTGTGGTCTCTGAAGAGAACACACATTTCAATGAAACTGGTGAATCCATATGTGGTATGTGAAAAGAACACACATGCAATGACTCTGGTTGTTTTTACTAAAAAGAACACACATGCAATGACACTGGTGGATCCATAGGTGGTATGTGAAAAGAACACACATTTCAATGACTCTGGTTGTTGTTACTAAAAAGAACACACATGCAATGACACTGGTGGATCCATAGGTGGATTGTGAAAAGAGCACACATGCAATGACACTGGTGGATCCATATGTGGTATGTGAAAAGAACATACATGCAATGACACTGGTGGATCCATATGTGGTATGTGAAAAGAACACACTTGCAATGACACTGGTTCTTGTTAGTGAAAAGAACACACATGCAATGACACTGGTGGATCCATAGGTGGTATGTCAAAAGAACACACATTTCAATGACTCTGGTTGTTGTTACTAAAAAGAACACACATGCAATGACACTGGTGGATCCATAGGTGGATTGTGAAAAGAGCACACATGCAATGACACTGGTGGATCCATATGTGGTATGTGAAAAGAACATACATGCAATGACACTGGTGGATCCATGTGTGGTCTCTGAAGAGAACACACATTTCAATGAAACTGGTGGATCCATATGTGGTATGTGAAAAGAACACACATGCAATGACTCTGGTTGTTTTTACTAAAAAGAACACACATGCAATGACACTGGTGGATCCGTAGGTGGTATGTGAAAAGAACAAACATTTCAATGACTCTGGTTGTTGTTACTAAAAAGAACACACATGCAATGACACTGGTGGATCCATATGTGGATTGTGAAAAGAGCACACATGCAATGACACTAGTGGATCCATATGTGGTATGTGAAAAGAACACACATGCAATGACTCTGGTTGTTATTAGTGAAAAGAACATACATGCAATGACACTTGTGGATCCATAGGTGGATTGTGAAAAGAACACACATGCAATGACACTGGTGGGTCCATATGTGGTATGTGAAAAGAACACACATGCAATTACTCTGGTTGTTGTTAGTGAAAAGAACATACATGCAATCACACTGGTGGATCCATCTGTGGTCTCTGAAGAGAACACACATTTCAATGAAACTGGTGAATCCATATGTGGTATGTGAAAAGAACACACATGCAATGACTCTGGTTGTTTTTACTAAAAAGAACACACATGCAATGACACTGGTGGATCCATAGGTGGTATGTGAAAAGAACACACATTTCAATGACTCTGGTTGTTGTTACTAAAAAGAACACACATGCAATGACACTGGTGGATCCATAGGTGGATTGTGAAAAGAACACACATGCAATGACACTGGTGGATCCATATGTGGATTGTGAAAAGAACACACATTTCAATGACTATGGTTGTTGTTACTAAAAGAACACACATGCAATGACACTAGTGGATCCATAGGTGGATTGTGAAAAGAGCACACATGCAATGACACTGGTGGATCCATATGTGGTATGTGAAAAGAACACACATGCAATGACTCTGGTTGTTGTTAGTGAAAAGAACATACATACAATGACACTGGTGGATCCATAGGTGGATTGTGAAAAGAACACACATGCAATGACACTGGTGGATCCATATGTGGTATGTGAAAAGAACACACTTGCAATGACTCTGGTTGTTGTTAGTGAAAAGAACACACATGCAAGGACACTGGTGGATCCATGTGTGGTCTCTAAAAAGAACACACATTTCAATGACACTAGTGGATCCATATGTGGTATGTGAAAAGAACACACATTTCAATGACTCAGTTGTTATTAGTAAAAAGAACACACATGCAATGACACTGGTGATCCAAAGGTGGATTGTGAAAAGAGCACACATTTCAATGACTTTGGTTGTTGTTAGTAAAAATACCACAGATGCAATGACACTGGTGGATCCATGTGTGGTCTCTGAAGAGAACACACATGCAATGACTCTGGTTGTTGTTAGTAAAAAGAGCACACATGCAATGACACTGGTGGATCCATGTGTGGATTGTGAAGAGAACACACATGCAACGACATTGGTGGATCCATATGTGGTATGTGAGAAGAACAGTCATGAAATGACTCCAGTTGTTGTTAGTAAAAAGAACACACATGCAATGACACTGGTGGATCCATAGGTGGATTGTGAAAAGAGCACACATGCAATCACACTGGTGGATCCATGTATGGTCTCTGAAGAGAACACACATGCAATGACTCTGGTTGTTGTTAGTAAAAAGAGCACACATGCAATGACACTGGAAGATCCATGTGTGGATTGTGAAGAGAACACACATGCAATGACACTGGTGGATCCATATGTGGTATGTGAGAAGAACAGTCATGAAATGACTCCAGTTGTTTTTAGTAAAAAGAACACACATGCAATGACACTGGTGGATCCATAGGTGGATTGTGAAAAGAGCACACATGCAATGACACTAGTGGATCCATATGTGGTATGTGAAAAGAACACACATGCAATGACTCCAGTTGTTGTTAGTGAAAAGAACATACATGCAATGACACTGGTGGATCCATGTGTGGTCTCTAAATAGAACACACATTTCAATGACACAGGTGGATCCATATGTGGTATGTGAAAAGAACACACATGCAATGACTCGAGTTGTCTTTACTAAAAAGAACACACATGCAATGACACTGGTGGATGCAAAGGTGGATTGTGAAAGGAGCACACATTTCAATGACTCTGGTTGTTGTTAGTAAAAATACCACACATACAATCACACTGGTGGATCCATGTGTGGTCTCTGAAGAGATCACACATGCAATGACTCTGGTTGTTGTTAGTAAAAAGAGCACACATGCAATGACACTGGAGGATCCATGTGTGGATTGTGAAGAGAACACAGATGCAATGACACTGGTGGATCCATATGTGGTACGTGAGAAGAACAGTCATGAAATGACTCCAGTTGTTGTTAGTAAAAAGAACACACATGCAATGACACTGGTGGATCCATAGGTGGATTGTGAAAAGAGCACACATGCAATGACACTAGTGGATCCATATGTGGTATGTGAAAAGAACACACATGCAATGAGTCCAGTTGTTGTTAGTGAAAAGAACATACATGCAATGACACTGGTGGATCCATGTGTGGTCTCTAAATAGAACATACATTTCAATGACAAAGGTGGATCCATATGTGGTATGTGAAAAGAACACACATGCAATGACTCGAGTTGTCTTTACTAAAAAGAACACACATGCAATGACACTGGTGGATCCATAGGTGGTATGTGAAAAGAGCACACATTTCAATGACTCTAGTTGTTGTTACTAAAAAGAACACACATGCAATGACACTGGTGGATCCATAGGTGGATTTTGAAAAGAACACATATGCAATGACACTGGTGGACCCATATGTGGTATGTGAAAAGAACACACATGCAATGACTCTAGTTGTTGTTAGTGAAAAGAACATACATGCAATGACACTGGTGGATCTATGTGTGGTCTCTAAAGAGAACACACATTTCAATGACACTGGTAGATCCATATGTGGTATGTGAAAAGAACACACATGCAATGACTCTGGTTGTTTTTACTAGAAAGAACACACATGCAATGACACTGGTGGATCCATAGGTGGTATGTGAAAAGAACACACATTTCAATGACTCTGGTTGTTGTTACTAAAAAGAACACAAATGCAATGACACTGGTGGATCCATATGTGGATTGTGAAAAGAACACACATGCAATGACACTGGTGGATCCATATGTGGATTGTGAAAAGAACACACATTTCATTGACTATGGTTGTTGTTACTAAAAAGAACACACATGCAATAACACTAGTGGACCCATAGGTGGATTGTGAAAATAGCACACATGCAATGACACTGGTGGATCCATATGTGGTATGTGAAAAGAACACACATGCAATGAATCTGGTTGTTGTTAGTGAAAAGAACATACATGCAATGACACTGGTGGATCCATAGGTGGATTGTGAAAAGAACACACATGCAATGACACTGGTGGATCCATATGTGGTATGTGAAAAGAACACACTTGCAATGACTCTGGTTGTTGTTAGTGAAAAGAACACACATGCAAGGACACTGGTGGATCCATGTGTGGTCTCTAAAAAGAACACACATTTCAATGACACTAGTGGATCCATATGTGGTATGTGAAAAGAACACACATTTCAATGCAGTTGTTGTTAGTAAAAAGAACACACATGCAATGACACTGGTGGATCCAAAGGTGGATTGTGAAAAGAGCACACATTTCAATGACTCTGGTTGCTGTTAGTAAAAATACCACACATGCAATGACACTGGTGGATCCATGTGTGGTCTCTGAAGAGAATACACATGCAATGACTCTGGTTGTTGTTAGTAAAAAGAGCACACATGCAATGACACTGGTGGATCCATGTGTGGATTGTGAAGAGAACACACATGCAATGACACTGGTGGATCCATATGTGGTATGTGAGAAGAACAGTCATGAAATGACTCTAGTTGTTGTTAGTAAAAAGAACACACATGCAATGACCCTGGTGGATCCATAGGTGGATTGTGAAAAGAGCAGACATGCAATCACACTGGTGGATCCATGTGTGGTCTCTGAAGAGAACACACATGCAATGACTCTGGTTGTTGTTAGTAAAAAGAGCACACATGCAATGACACTGGAAGATCCATGTGTTGATTGTGAAGAGAACACACATGCAATGACACTGGTGGATCCATATGTGGTATGTGAGAAGAACAGTCATGAAATGACTCCAGTTGTTGTTAGTAAAAAGAACACACATGCAATGACACTGGTGGATCCATAGGTGGATTGTGAAAAGAGCACACATGCAATGACACTAGTGGATCCATATGTGTTATGTGAAAAGAACACACATGCAATGACTCCAGTTGTTGTTAGTGAAAAGAACATACATGCAATGACACTTGTGGATCCATGTGTGGTCTCTAAATAGAACACAGATTTCAATGACACAGGTGGATCCGTATGTGGTATGTGAAAAGAACACACTTGCAATGACTCGAGTTGTCTTTACTAAAAAGAACACACATGCAATGACACTGGTGGATCCATAGGTGGTATGTGAAAAGAGCACACATTTCAATGACTCTAGTTGTTGTTACTAAAAAGAACACACATGCAATGACACTGGTGGATCCATAGGTGGATTTTGAAAAGAACACACATGCAATGACACTGGTGGATCCATATGTGGTATGTGAAAAGAACACACATGCAATGACTCTAGTTGTTGTTGGTGAAAAGAACATACATGCAATCACAATGGTGGATCCATATGTGGTCTCTGAAGAGAACACACATTTCAATGACACTGGTGGATCCATATGTGGTATGTGAAAAGAACACACATGCAATGACTCTTGTTGTTTTTACTAAAAAGAACACACATGCAATGACACTGGTGGATCCATAGGTGGTATGTGAAAAGAACACACATTTCAATGACTCTGGTTGTTGTTACTAAAAAGAACACAAATGCAATGACACTGGTGGATCCATATGTGGATTGTGAAAAGAACACACATGCAATGACACTGGTGGATCCATATGTGGATTGTGAAAAGAACACACATTTCAATGACTATGGTTGTTGTTACTAAAAAGAACAGACATGCAATGACACTAGTGGATCCATAGGTGGATTGTGAAAAGATCACACATGCAATGACACTGGTGGATCCATATGTGGTATGTGAAAAGAACACACATGCAATGACTCTGGTTGTTGTTAGTGAAAAGAACATACATGCAATGACACTGGTGGATCCATAGGTGGATTGTGAAAAGAACACACATGCAATGACACTGGTGGATCCATATGTGGTATGTGAAAAGAACACACTTGCAATGACTCGGGTTGTTGTTAGTGAAAAGAACACACATGCAAGGACACTGGTGGATCCATGTGTGGTCTCTAAAAAGAACACACATTTCAATGACACTAGTGGATCCATATGTGGTATGTGAAAAGAACACACATTTCAATGACTCAGTTGTTGTTAGTAAAAAGAACACACATGCAATGACACTGGTGGATCCAAAGGTGGATTGTGAAAAGAGCACACATTTCAATGACTCTGGTTGTTGTTAGTAAAAATACCACACATGCAATGACACTGGTGGATCCATGTGTGGTCTCTGAAGAGAACACACATGCAATGACTCTGGTTGTTGTTAGTAAAAAGAGCACACATGCAATGACACTGGTGGATCCATGTGTAGATTGTGAAGAGAACACACATGCAATGACACTGGTGGATCCATATGTGGTATGTGAGAAGAACAGTCATGAAATGACTCCAGTTGTTGTTAGTAAAAAGAACACACATGCAATGACACTGGTGGATCCATAGGTGGATTGTTAAAAGAGCACACATGCAATGACACTGGTAGATCCATATGTGGTATGTGAAAAGAAGACACATGCAATGACTCCAGTTGTTAGTCAATTAACATACGTGCAATGACACTGGTGGATCCATGTGTGGTCTCTGAAGAGAACACACATTTCAATGACACTGGTGGATCCATATGTGGTATGTGAAAAGAACACATGCAATGACTCTGGTTGTTGTTACTAAAAAGAACACACATGCAATGACATTGGTGGATCCATAGGTGGTATGTGAAAAGAACACACATTTCAATGACTCTAGTTGTTGTTACTAAAAAGAACACACATGCAGTGACACTGGTGGATCCATAGGTGGTATGTGAAAAGAACACACATTTCAATGACTTTGGTTGTTGTTACTAAAAAGAACACACATGCAATGAAACTAGTGGATCCATAGGTGGATTGTGAAAAGAGCACACATGCAATGACACTGGTGGATCCATATGTGGGATGTGAAAAGAACATACATGCAATGACACTGGTGGATCCATATGTGGTATGTGAAAAGAACACACCTGCAATGACTCTGGTTGTTGTTAGTGAAAAGAACACACATGCAAGGACACTGGTGGATCCATGTGTGGTCTCTAAAAAGAACACACATTTCAATGACACTAGTGGATCCATATGTGGTATGTGAAAAGAACACACATTTCAATGACTCAATTGTTGTTACTAAAAAGAACCCACATGCAATGACACTGGTGGATGCAAAGGTGGATTGTGAAAAGAGCACACATTTCAATGACGCTGGTTGTTGTTAGTAAAAATACCACACATGCAATGACACTGGTGGATCCATGTGTGGTCTCTGAAGAGAACACACATGCAATGACTCTGGTTGTTGTTAGTAAAAAGAGCACACATGCAATGACACTGGAGGATCCATGAGTGGATTGTGAAGAGAACACACATGCAATGACACTGGTGGATCCATATGTGGTATGTGAGAAGAACAGTCATGAAATGACTCCAGTTGTTGTTAGTAAAAAGAACACACATGCAATGACACTGGTGGATCCATAGGTGGATTTTGAAAAGAGCACACATGCAATGACACTGGTGGATCCATATGTGGTATGTGAAAACAACACACATGCAATGAATCCAGTTGTTGTTAGTCAAAAGAACATACATGCAATGAAACTAGTGGATCCATGTGTGGTCTCTGAAGAGAACACACATTTCAATGACACTGGTGGATCCATATGTGGTATGTGAAAAGAACACACATGCAATGACTCTGGTTGTTGTTACTAAAAAGAACACACATGCAATGACACTGGTGGATCCATAGGTGGTATGTGAAAAGAACACACATTTCAATGACTCTAGTTGTTGTTACTAAAAAGAACACACATGCAATGACACTGGTGGATCCATAGGTGGTATGTGAAAAGAACACACATTTCAATGACTCTAGTTGTTGTTACTAAAAGGAACACACATGCAATGACACTGGTGGATCCATAGGTGGATTCTGAAAAGAGCACACATGCAATGACACTAGTGGATCCATATGTGGTATGTGAAAAGAACATACATGCAATGACACTGGTGAATCCATGTGTGGTCTCTGAAGAGAACACACATATCAATGAAATTGGTGGATCCATATGTGGTATGTGAAAAGAACACACATGCAATGACTCTGGTTGTTTTTACTAAAAAGAACACAAATGCAATGACACTGGTGGATCCAGATGTGGTATGTGAAAAGAACACACATTTCAATGACTCTGGTTGTTGTTACTAAAAAGAACACACATGCAATAACACTGGTGGATCCATAGGTGGATTGTGATAAGAGCACACATGCAATGCCACTGGTGGATCGATATGTGGTATGTGAAAAGAACACACATGCAATGACTCTGGTTGTTATTAGTGAAAAGAACATACATGCAATGACACTGGTGGATCCATGTGTGGTCTCTAAAGAGAACACACATTTCAATGACACTGGTGGATCCATATGTGGTATGTGAAAAGAACACACATGCAATGACTCTGGTTGTTGTTACTAAAAAGAACACACATGCAATGACACTGGTGGATCCATAGGTGGTATGTGAAAAGAACACACATTTCAATTACTCTGGTTGTTGTTAGTAAAATGAACACACATGCAATGACAGTGGTGGATCCATAGGTGGATTGTTAAAAGAGCACACATGCAATGACACTGGTGGATCCATAGGTGGTATGTGAAAACAACACACATTTCAATGACTCTGGTTGTTGTTACTAAAAAGAACACACATGCAATGACACTGGTGGATCCATAGGTGGATTGTGAAAAGAGCACACATGCAATGACACTAGTGGATCCATATGTGGTATGTGAAAAGAACACACATGCAATGACTCCAATTGTTGTTAGTGAAAATAACATACATGCAATGACATTGGTGGATCCATGTGTGGTGTCTGAAGAGAACACACATTTCAATGATACTGGTGGATCCATATGTGGTATGTGAAAACAACACACATGCAATGACTCTGGTTGTTGTTACTAAAAAGAACACACATGCAATGACACTTGTGGATCCATAGGTGGTGTGTGAAAAGAACACACATTTCAATGATTCTGGTTGTTGTTACTAAAAAGAACACACATGCAATGACACTGGTGGATCCATAGGTGGATTGTGAAAAGAGCACAAATGCAATGACACTGGTGGATCCATATGTGGTATGTGAAAAGAACACACATGCAATGACTCTAGTTGTTGTTAGTGAAAAGAAATACAGGCAATGACACTGGTGGATCCATGTGTGGTCTCTGAAGAGAACACACATTTCAATGAAACTGGTGGATCCATATGTGGTATGTGAAAAGAACACACATGCAATGACTCTGGTTGTTTTTACTAAAAAGAACACACATGCAATGACACTGGTGGATCCATAGGTGGTATGTGAAAAGAACACACATTTCAATGACTCTGGTTGTTGTTACTAAAAAGAACACACATGCAATGACACTGGTGGATCTATATGTGGATTGTGAAAAGCGCACACGTGCAATGACACTGGTGGATCCATATGTGGTATGTGAAAAGGACACACATGCAATGACTCTGGTTGTTGTTAGTGAAAAGAACATACATGCAATGACACTGGTGGATCCATAGGTGGATTGTGAAAAGAACACACATGCAATGACACTGGTGGATCCATATGTGGTATGTGAAAAGAACACACATGCAACGACTTTGGTTGTTGTTAGTGAAAAGAACACACATGCAATGACACTGGTGGATCCATGTGTGGTCTCTAAAAAGAAAACACATTTCAATGACACTAGTGGATCCATATGTGGTATGTGAAAAGAACACACATTTTAATGTCTCAGTTGTTGTTAGTAAAAAGAACACACATGCAATGACACTGGTGGATCCAAAGGTGGATTGTGAAAAGAGCACACATTTCAATGACTCTGGTTGTTGTTAGTAAAAGAACACACATGCAATGACACTTGTGGATCCATGTGTGGTCTCTGAAGAGAACACAGATGCAATGACTCTGGTTGTTGTTACTAAAAAGAACACACATGCAATGACACTCGTGGATCCATATGTGGTATGTGAAAAGAACACACATTTCAATGACTCAATTGTTGTTACTAAAAAGAACCCACATGCAATGACACTGGTGGATGCAAAGGTGGATTGTGAAAAGAGCACACATTTCAATGACGCTGGTTGTTGTTAGTAAAAATACCACACATGCAATGACACTGGTGGATCCATGTGTGGTCTCTGAAGAGAACACACATGCAATGACTCTGGTTGTTGTTAGTAAAAAGAGCACACATGCAATGACACTGGAGGATCCATGAGTGGATTGTGAAGAGAACACACATGCAATGACACTGGTGGATCCATATGTGGTATGTGAGAAGAACAGTCATGAAATGACTCCAGTTGTTGTTAGTAAAAAGAACACACATGCAATGACACTGGTGGATCCATAGGTGGATTTTGAAAAGAGCACACATGCAATGACACTGGTGGATCCATATGTGGTATGTGAAAACAACACACATGCAATGAATCCAGTTGTTGTTAGTCAAAAGAACATACATGCAATGAAACTAGTGGATCCATGTGTGGTCTCTGAAGAGAACACACATTTCAATGACACTGGTGGATCCATATGTGGTATGTGAAAAGAACACACATGCAATGACTCTGGTTGTTGTTACTAAAAAGAACACACATGCAATGACACTGGTGGATCCATAGGTGGTATGTGAAAAGAACACACATTTCAATGACTCTAGTTGTTGTTACTAAAAAGAACACACATGCAATGACACTGGTGGATCCATAGGTGGTATGTGAAAAGAACACACATTTCAATGACTCTAGTTGTTGTTACTAAAAGGAACACACATGCAATGACACTGGTGGATCCATAGGTGGATTCTGAAAAGAGCACACATGCAATGACACTAGTGGATCCATATGTGGTATGTGAAAAGAACATACATGCAATGACACTGGTGAATCCATGTGTGGTCTCTGAAGAGAACACACATATCAATGAAATTGGTGGATCCATATGTGGTATGTGAAAAGAACACACATGCAATGACTCTGGTTGTTTTTACTAAAAAGAACACAAATGCAATGACACTGGTGGATCCAGATGTGGTATGTGAAAAGAACACACATTTCAATGACTCTGGTTGTTGTTACTAAAAAGAACACACATGCAATAACACTGGTGGATCCATAGGTGGATTGTGATAAGAGCACACATGCAATGCCACTGGTGGATCGATATGTGGTATGTGAAAAGAACACACATGCAATGACTTTGGTTGTTGTTAGTGAAAAGAACATCTATGCAATGACATTGGTGGATCCATGTGTGGTCTCTAAAGAGAACACACATTTTAATGACAGTGGTGGATCCATATATGGTATGTGAAAAGAACACACATGCAATGACTCTGGTTGTTGTTACTAAAAAGAACACACATGCAATGACACTGGTGGATCCATATGTGGTATGTGAAAAGAACACACATTTCAATGACTCTGGTTGTTGTTAGTAAAATGAACACACATGCAATGACAGTGGTGGATCCATAGGTGGATTGTTAAAAGAGCACACATGCAATGACACTGGTGGATCCATAGGTGGTATGTGAAAACAACACACATTTCAATGACTCTGGTTGTTACTAAAAAGAACACACATGCAATGACACTGGTGGATCCATAGGTGGATTGTGAAAAGAGCACACATGCAATGACACTAGTGGATCCATATGTGGTATGTGAAAAGAACACACATGCAATGACTCCAATTGTTGTTAGTGAAAATAACATACATGCAATGACACTGGTGGATCCATGTGTGGTGTCTGAAGAGAACACACATTTCAATGATACTGGTAGATCCATATGTGGTATGTGAAAACAACACACATGCAATGACTCTGGTTGTTGTTACTAAAAAGAACACACATGCAATGACACTTGTGGATCCATAGGTGGTGTGTGAAAAGAACACACATTTCAATGATTCTGGTTGTTGTTACTAAAAAGAACACACATGCAATGACACTGGTGGATCCATAGGTGGATTGTGAAAAGAGCACAAATGCAATGACACTGGTGGATCCATATGTGGTATGTGAAAAGAACACACATGCAATGACTCTAGTTGTTGTTAGTGAAAAGAAATACAGGCAATGACACTGGTGGATCCATGTGTGGTCTCTGAAGAGAACACACATTTCAATGAAACTGGTGGATCCATATGTGGTATGTGAAAAGAACACACATGCAATGACTCTGGTTGTTTTTACTAAAAAGAACACACATGCAATGACACTGGTGGATCCATAGGTGGTATGTGAAAAGAACACACATTTCAATGACTCTGGTTGTTGTTACTAAAAAGAACACACATGCAATGACACGGTGGATCTATATGTGGATTGTGAAAAGCGCACATGGAATGACACTGGTGGATCCATATGTGGTATGTGAAAAGGACACACATGCAATGACTATGGTTGTTGTTAGTGAAAAGAACATACATGCAATGACACTGGATCCATAGGTGGATTGTGAAAAGAACACACATGACACTGGTGGATCCATATGTGGTATGTGAAAAGAACACACATGCAACGACTTTGGTTGTTGTTAGTGAAAAGAACACACATGCAATGACACTGGTGGATCCATGTGGTCTCTAAAAAGAACACATTTCAATGACACTAGTGGATCCATATGTGGTATGTGAAAAGAACACACATTTTAATGTCTCAGTTGTTGTTAGTAAAAAGAACACACATGCAATGACACTGGTGGATCCAAAGGTGGATTGTGAAAAGAGCACACATTTCAATGACTCTGGTTGTTGTTAGTAAAAGAACACACATGCAATGACACTTGTGGATCCATGTGTGGTCTCAAGAGAACACATGCAATGACTACGGTTGTTGTTACTAAAAAGAACACACATGCAATGACACTCGTGGATCCATAGGTGGTATGTGAAAAGAACACACATTTCAATGACTCTGGTGGATCCATAGGTGGATTGTGAAAAGAGCACACATGCATTGATACTGGTGGATGCATATGACGTATGTGAAAAGAACACACATGCAATGACTCTGGTTGTTTTTACTAAAAAGAACACACATGCAATGACACTGGTGGATCCATAGGTGGTATGTGAAAAGAACACAGATTTCAATGACTCTGGTTGTTGTTACTAAAAAGAACACACATGCACTAACACTGGTGGATCCATAGGTGGATTGTGAAAAGAGCACACACGCAATGCCACTGGTGGTTCGATATGTGGTATGTGAAAAGAACACACATGCAATGACTCTGGTTGTTATTAGTGGAAAGAACATACATGCAATGACACTGGTGGATCCATGTGTGGTCTCTGAAGAGAACACACATTTCAATGACACTGGTGGATCCATATGTGGTATGTGAAAAGAACACACATGCAATGACTCTGGTTGTTGTTACTAAAAAGAACACACATGCAATGACTCTGGTTGTTGTTACTAAAAAGAACACACATGCAATGACACTGGTGGATCCATAGGTGGTATGTGAAAAGAACACACATTTCAATTACTCTGGTTGTTGTTAGTAAAATGAACACACATGCAATGACAGTGGTGGATCCATAGGTGGATTGTTAAAAGAGCACACATGCAATGACACTGGTGGATCCATAGGTGGTATGTGAAAACAACACACATTTCAATGACTCTGGTTGTTGTTACTAAAAAGAACACACATGCAATGACACTGGTGGATCCATAGGTGGATTGTGAAAAGAGCACACATGCAATGACACTAGTGGATCCATATGTGGTATGTGAAAAGAACACACATGCAATGACTCCAATTGTTGTTAGTGAAAATAACATACATGCAATGACACTGGTGGATCCATGTGTGGTGTCTGAAGAGAACACACATTTCAATGATACTGGTAGATCCATATGTGGTATGTGAAAACAACACACATGCAATGACTCTGGTTGTTGTTACTAAAAAGAACACACATGCAATGACACTTGTGGATCCATAGGTGGTTTGTGAAAAGAACACACATTTCAATGATTATGGTTGTTGTTACTAAAAAGAACACACATGCAATGACACTGGTGGATCCATAGGTGGATTGTGAAAAGAGCACAAATGCAATGACACTGGTGGATCCATATGTGGTATGTGAAAAGAACACACATGCAATGACTCTAGTTGTTGTTAGTGAAAAGAAATACAGGCAATGACACTGGTGGATCCATGTGTGGTCTCTGAAGAGAACACACATTTCAATGAAACTGGTGGATCCATATGTGGTATGTGAAAAGAACACACATGCAATGACTCTGGTTGTTTTTACTAAAAAGAACACACATGCAATGACACTGGTGGATCCATAGGTGGTATGTGAAAAGAACACACATTTCAATGACTCTGGTTGTTGTTACTAAAAAGAACACACATGCAATGACACTGGTGGATCTATATGTGGATTGTGAAAAGCGCACACATGCAATGACACTGGTGGATCCATATGTGGTATGTGAAAAGAACACACATGCAATGACTCTGGTTGTTGTTAGTGAAAAGAACATACATGCAATGACACTGGTGGATCCATAGGTGGATTGTGAAAAGAACACACATGCAATGACACTGGTGGATCCATATGTGGTATGTGAAAAGAACACACATGCAACGACTTTGGTTGTTGTTAGTGAAAAGAACACACATGCAATGACACTGGTGGATCCATGTGTGGTCTCTAAAAAGAAAACACATTTCAATGACACTAGTGGATCCATATGTGGTATGTGAAAAGAACACACATTTTAATGTCTCAGTTGTTGTTAGTAAAAAGAACACACATGCAATGACACTGGTGGATCCAAAGGTGGATTGTGAAAAGAGCACACATTTCAATGACTCTGGTTGTTGTTAGTAAAAGAACACACATGCAATGACACTTGTGGATCCATGTGTGGTCTCTGAAGAGAACACAGATGCAATGACTCTGGTTGTTGTTACTAAAAAGAACACACATGCAATGACACTCGTGGATCCATAGGTGGTATGTGAAAAGAACACACATTTCAATGACTCTGGTGGATCCATAGGTGGATTGTGAAAAGAGCACACATGCATTGATACTGGTGGATGCATATGACGTATGTGAAAAGAACACACATGCAATGACTCTGGTTGTTTTTACTAAAAAGAACACACATGCAATGAAACTGGTGGATCCATAGGTGGTATGTGAAAAGAACACAGATTTCAATGACTCTGGTTGTTGTTACTAAAAAGAACACACATGCACTAACACTGGTGGATCCATAGGTGGATTGTGAAAAGAGCACACACGCAATGCCACTGGTGGTTCGATATGTGGTATGTGAAAAGAACACACATGCAATGACTCTGGTTGTTATTAGTGGAAAGAACATACATGCAATGACACTGGTGGATCCATGTGTGGTCTCTGAAGAGAACACACATTTCAATGACACTGGTGGATCCATATGTGGTATGTGAAAAGAACACACATGCAATGACTCTGGTTGTTGTTACTAAAAAGAACACACATGCAATGACTCTGGTGGATCCATGTGTGGATTGTGAAGAGAACACACATGCAATGACACTGGTGGATCCATATGTGGTATGTGAGAAGAACAGTAATGAAATGACTCCAGTTGTTGTTAGTAAAAAGAACACACATGCAATGACACTGGTGGATCCATAGGTGGATTGTGAAAAGAGCACACATGCAATGACACTGGTGGATCCATATATGGCATGTGAAAACAACACACATGCAATGACTCCAATTGTTGTTAGTGAAAAGAACATACATGCAATGACACTGGTGGATCCATAGGTGGACTGTGAAAAGAGCACACATTTCAATGACACTGGTGGATCCATATGTGGTATGTGAAAAGAACACACATGCAATGACTCGAGTTATCTTTACTAAAAAGAACACACATGCAATGACACTGGTGGATCCATAGGTGGTATGTGAAAAGAACACACATTTCAATGACTCTGGTTGTTGTTAGTAAAATGAACACACATGCAATGACAGTGGTGGATCCATAGGTGGATTGTTAAAAGAGAACACATGCAATGACACTGGTGGATCCATAGGTGGTATGTGAAAACAACACACATTTCAATGACTCTGGTTGTTGTTACTAAAACGAACACACATGCAATGACACTGGTGGATCCATAGGTGGATTGTGAAAAGAGCACACATGCAATGCCACTAGTGGATCCATATGTGGTATGTGAAAAGAACACACATGCAATGACTCCAATTGTTGTTAGTGAAAATAACATACATGCAATGACACTGGTGGATCCATGTGTGGTCTCTGAAGAGAACACACATTTCAATGACACTGGTGGATCCATATGTGGTATGTGAAAACAACACACATGCAATGACTCTGGTTGTTGTTACTAAAAAGAACACACATGCAATGACACTGGTGGATCCATAGGTGGTATGTGAAAAGAACACACATTTCAATGACTCTAGTTGTTGTTACTAAAAAGAACACACATGCAATGACACTGGTGGATCCATAGGTGGATTGTGAAAAGAGCACCAATGCAATGACACTGGTGGATCCATATGTGGTATGTGAAAAGAACACACATGCAATGACTCCAGTTGTTGTTAGTGAAAAGAAATACAGGCAATGACACTGGTGGATCCATGTGTGGTCTCTGAAGAGAACACACATTTCAATGAAACTGGTGGATCCATATGTGGTATGTGAAAAGAACACACATGCAATGACTCTGGTTGTTTTTACTAAAAAGAACACACATGCAATGACACTGGTGGATCCATAGGTGGTATGTGAAAAGAACACACATTTCAATGACTCTGGTTGTTGTTACTAAAAAGAACACACATGCAATGACACTGGTGGATCTATATGTGGATTGTGAAAAGCGCACACGTGCAATGACACTGGTGGATCCATATGTGGTATGTGAAAAGGACACACATGCAATGACTCTGGTTGTTGTTAGTGAAAAGAACATACATACAATGACACTGGTGGATCCATAGGTGGATTGTGAAAAGAACACACATGCAATGACACTGGTGGATCCATATGTGGTATGTGAAAAGAACACACATGCAACGACTTTGGTTGTTGTTAGTGAAAAGAACACACATGCAATGACACTGGTGGATCCATGTGTGGTCTCTAAAAAGAACACACATTTCAATGACACTAGTGGATCCATATGTGGTATGTGAAAAGAACACACATTTCAATGTCTCAGTTGTTGTTAGTAAAAAGAACACACATGCAATGACACTGGTGGATCCAAAGGTGGATTGTGAAAAGAGCACACATTTCAATGACTCTGGTTGTTGTTAGTAAAAGAACACACATGCAATGACACTTGTGGATCCATGTGTGGTCTCTGAAGAGAACACAGATGCAATGTCTCTGGTTGTTGTTACTAAAAAGAACACACATGCAATGACACTGGTGGATCCATAGGTGGTATGTGAAAAGAACACACATTTCAATGACTCTGGTTGTTGTTACTAAAAAGAACACACATGCAATGACACTGGTGGAACCATAGGTGGATTGTGAAAAGAGCACACATGCAATGACACTGGTGGATCCATATGTGGTATGTGAAAAGAACATACATGCATAGACACTGGTGGATCCATATGTGGTATGTGAAAAGAACACACTTGCAATGACTCTGGTTGTTGTTAGTGAAAAGAACACACATGCAAGGACACTTGTGGATCCATGTGTGGTCTCTAAAAAGAACACACATTTCAATGACACTAGTGGATCCATATGTGGTATGTGAAAAGAACACACATTTTAATGTCTCAGTTGTTGTTAGTAAAAAGAACACACATGCAATGACACTGGTGGATCCAAAGGTGGATTGTGAAAAGAGCACACATTTCAATGACTCTGGTTGTTGTTAGTAAAAGAACACACATGCAATGACACTTGTGGATCCATGTGTGGTCTCTGAAGAGAACACAGATGCAATGACTCTGGTTGTTGTTACTAAAAAGAACACACATGCAATGACACTCGTGGATCCATAGGTGGTATGTGAAAAGAACACACATTTCAATGACTCTGGTGGATCCATAGGTGGATTGTGAAAAGAGCACACATGCATTGATACTGGTGGATGCATATGACGTATGTGAAAAGAACACACATGCAATGACTCTGGTTGTTTTTACTAAAAAGAACACACATGCAATGAAACTGGTGGATCCATAGGTGGTATGTGAAAAGAACACAGATTTCAATGACTCGTGTTGTTGTTACTAAAAGAACACACATGCACTAACACTGGTGGATCCATAGGTGGATTGTGAAAAGAGCACACACGCAATGCCACTGGTGGTTCGATATGTGGTATGTGAAAAGAACACACATGCAATGACTCTGGTTGTTATTAGTGGAAAGAACATACATGCAATGACACTGGTGGATCCATGTGTGGTCTCTAAAGAGAACACACATTTCAATGACACTGGTGGATCCATATGTGGTATGTGAAAAGAACACACATGCAATGACTGGTTGTTGTTACTAAAAGAACACACATGCAATGACTGGTGGATCCATGTGTGGATTGTGAAGAGAACACACATGCAATGACACTTGGTGGATCCATATGTGGTATGTGAGAAGAACACAATGAAATGACTCAGGTTGTTGTTAGTAAAAAGAACACACATGCAATGACACTGTGGATCCATAGGTGGATTGTGAAAAGAGCACACATGCAATGACAACGGTGGATCCATATATGGCATGTGAAACAACACACATGCAATGACTCAATTGTTGTTAGTGAAAAGAACATACATGCAATGACACTGGTGGATCCATAGGTGGTGTGAAAGAGCACACATTTCAATGACACTGGTGGATCCATATGTGGTATGTGAAAAGAACACACATGCAATGACTCGAGTTATCTTTACTAAAAAGAACACACATGCAATGACACTGGTGGATCCATAGGTGGTATGTGAAAAGAACACACATTTCAATGACTCTGGTTGTTGTTAGTAAAATGAACACACATGCAATGACAGTGGTGGATCCATAGGTGGATTGTTAAAAGAGAACACATGCAATGACACTGGTGGATCCATAGGTGGTATGTGAAAACAACACACATTTCAATGACTCTGGTTGTTGTTACTAAAACGAACACACATGCAATGACACTGGTGGATCCATAGGTGGATTGTGAAAAGAGCACACATGCAATGCCACTAGTGGATCCATATGTGGTATGTGAAAAGAACACACATGCAATGACTCCAATTGTTGTTAGTGAAAATAACATACATGCAATGACACTGGTGGATCCATGTGTGGTCTCTGAAGAGAACACACATTTCAATGACACTGGTGGATCCATATGTGGTATGTGAAAACAACACACATGCAATGACTCTGGTTGTTGTTACTAAAAGAACACACATGCAATGACACTGGGTGGATCCATAGGTGGTATGTGAAAGAACACACATTTCAATGACTCTAGTTGTTGTTACTAAAAAGAACACACATGCAATGACACTGGTGGATCCATAGGTGGATTGTGAAAAGAGCACCAATGCAATGACACTGGTGGATCCATATGTGGTATGTGAAAAGAACACACATGCAATGACTCCAGTTGTTGTTAGTGAAAAGAAATACAGGCAATGACACTGGTGGATCCATGTGTGGTCTCTGAAGAGAACACACATTTCAATGAAACTGGTGGATCCATATGTGGTATGTGAAAAGAACACACATGCAATGACTCTGGTTGTTTTTACTAAAAAGAACACACATGCAATGACACTGGTGGATCCATAGGTGGTATGTGAAAAGAACACACATTTCAATGACTCTGGTTGTTGTTACTAAAAAGAACACACATGCAATGACACTGGTGGATCTATATGTGGATTATGAAAAGCGCACATGCAATGACACTGGTGGATCCATATGTGGTATGTGAAAAGGACACACATGCAATGACTCTGGTTGTTGTTAGTGAAAAGAACATACATACAATGACACTGGTGGATCCATAGGTGGATTGTGAAAAGAACACACATGCAATGACACTGGTGGATCCATATGTGGTATGTGAAAAGAACACACATGCAACGACTTTGGTTGTTGTTAGTGAAAAGAACACACATGCAATGACACTGGTGGATCCATGTGTGGTCTCTAAAAAGAACACACATTTCAATGACACTAGTGGATCCATATGTGGTATGTGAAAAGAACACACATTTGTATGTCTCAGTTGTTGTTAGTAAAAAGAACACACATGCAATGACACTGGTGGATCCAAAGGTGGATTGTGAAAAGAGCACACATTTCAATGACTCTGGTTGTTGTTAGTAAAAGAACACACATGCAATGACACTTGTGGATCCATGTGTGGTCTCTGAAGAGAACACAGATGCAATGTCTCTGGTTGTTGTTACTAAAAAGAACACACATGCAATGACACTGGTGGATCCATAGGTGGTATGTGAAAAGAACACACATTTCAATGACTACGGTTGTTGTTACTAAAAAGAACACACATGCAATGACACTGGTGGAACCATAGGTGGATTGTGAAAAGAGCACACATGCAATGACACTGGTGGATCCATATGTGGTATGTGAAAAGAACATACATGCATAGACACTGGTGGATCCATATGTGGTATGTGAAAAGAACACACTTGCAATGACTCTGGTTGTTGTTAGTGAAAAGAACACACATGCAAGGACACTTGTGGATCCATGTGTGGTCTCTAAAAAGAACACACATTTCAATGACACTAGTGGATCCATATGTGGTATGTGAAAAGAACACACATTTCAATGACTCCGTTGTTGTTAGTAAAAAGAACACACATGCAATGACACTGGTGGATGCAAAGGTGGAGTCTGAAAAGAGCACAAATTTCAATGACTCTGGTTGTTGTTAGTAAAAATACCACACATGCAATGACACTGGTGGATCCATGCGTGGTGTCTGAAGAGAACACACATGTAATGACTCTGGTTGTTGTTAGTAAATAGAGCACACATGCAATCACACTGGTGGATCCATGTGTGGATTGTGAAGAGAACACACATGCAATGACACTGGTGGATCCATATGTGGTATGTGAGAAGAACAGTCATGAAATGACTCCAGTTGTTGTTAGTAAAAAGAACACACATGCAATGACACTGGTGGATCCATAGGTGGATTGTGAAAAGAGCACACATTCAATGACACTGGTGGATCCATATGTGGTATGTGAAAAGAACACACATGCATTGACTCCAGTTGTTGTTAGTCAAAAGAACATACATGCAATGACACTGGTGGATCCATGTGTGGTCTCTAAAGAGAACACAGATTTCAATGACACTGGTGGATCCATATGTGGTATGTGAAAAGAACACACATGCAATGACTCTGGTTGTTGTTACTAAAAAGAACACACATGCAATGACACTGGTGGATTCATAGGTGGTATGTGAAAAGAACACACATTTCAATGACTCTAGTTGTTGTTACTAAAAAGAACACACATGCAATGACACTGGTGGATCCATAGGTGGTATGTGAAAAGAACACATATTTCAATGACTCTGGTTGTTGTTACTAAAAAGAACACACATGCAATGACACTGGTGGATCCATAGGTGGATTCTAAAAAGAGCACACATGCAATGACACTGGTGGATCCATATGTGGTATGTGAAAAGAACATACATGCAATGACACTGTGGATCCGTGTGTGGTCTCTGAAGAGAACACACATATCAATGAAACTGGTGGATCCATATGTGGTATGAGAAAAAACACACATGCAATAACTATGGTTGTTCTTACTAAAAAGAACACACATGCAATGACACTGGTGGATCCATAGGTGGTATGTGAAAAGAACACACATTTCAATGACTCTGGTTGTTGTTACTAAAAAGAACACACATGCAATGACACTGGTGGATCCATAGGTGGATTGTGAACAGAGCACACATGCAATGACACTGGTGGATCCATATGTGGTATGTGAAAAGAACACACATGCAATGATCTGGTTGTTATTTGTGAAAAGAACATACATGCAATGACACTGGTGGATCCATGTGTGGTCTCTGAAGAGAACACACATTTCAATGACACTGGTGGATCCATATGTGGTATGTGAAAAGAACACACATGCAATGACTCTGGTTGTTTTTACTAAAAAGAACACACATGTAATGACACTGGTGGATCCATAGGTGGTATGTGAAAAGAACACACATTTCAATGACTTCGGTTGTTGTTACTAAAAAGAACACACATGCAATGACACTGGTGGATCCATATGTGGATTGTGAAAAGAGCACACTTGCAATGACACTGGTGGATCCATATGTCGTATGTGAAAAGAACACACATGCAATGACTCGAGTTGTCATTACTAAAAAGAACACACATGCAATGACACTGGTGGATCCATAGTTGGTATGTGAAAAGAACAAAGATGTCAATGCCTCTAGTTGTTGTTACTAAAAAGAACACACATGCAATGACACTGGTGGATCCATAGGTGGATTTTGAAAAGAACACACATGCAATGACACTGGTGGATCCATATGTGGTATGTGAAAAGAACACACATGCAATGACTCCAGTTGTTGTTACTAAAAAGAACACACATGTAATGCCACTGGTGGATCCATGGGTGGTATGTGAAAAGAACACACATTTCAATGACTCTAGTTGTTGTTACTAAAAAGAACACACATGCAATGACACTGGTGGATCCATAGGTGGATTGTGAAAAGAGCACAAATGCAATGACACTGGTGGATCCATATGTGGTATGTGAAAAGAACACACATGCAATGACTCCATTTGTTGTTAGTGAAAAGAACATACATGCAATGACACTGGTGGATCCATGTGTGGTCTCTTAAGAGAACACACATTTCAATGAAACTGGTGGATCCATATGTGGTATGTGAAAAGAACACACATGCAATGACTCTGTTTGTTTTACTAAAAGAACACACATGCAATGACACTGGTGGATCCATAGGTGGTATGTGAAAAGAACACACATTTCAATGACTCTTGTTGTTGTTACTAAAAAGAACACACATGCAATGACACTGGTGGATCCATAGGTGGTATGTGAAAAGAACACACATTTCAATGACTCTGGTGGATCCATAGGTGGATTGTGAAAAGAGCACACATGCATTGATACTGGTGGATGCATATGACGTATGTGAAAAGAACACACATGCAATGACTCTGGTTGTTTTTACTAAAAAGAACACACATGCAATGACACTGGTGGATCCATAGGTGGTATGTGAAAAGAACACAGATTTCAATGACTCTGGTTGTTGTTACTAAAAAGAACACACATGCACTAACACTGGTGGATCCATAGGTGGATTGTGAAAAGAGCACACATGCAATGCCACTGGTGGTTCGATATGTGGTATGTGAAAAGAACACACATGCAATGACTCTGGTTGTTATTAGTGAAAAGAACATACATGCAATGACACTGGTGGATCCATGTGTGGTCTCTGAAGAGAACACACATTTCAATGACACTGGTGGATCCATATGTGGTATGTGAAAAGAACACACATGCAATGACTCTGGTTGTTGTTACTAAAAAGAACACACATGCAATGACTCTGGTTGTTGTTACTAAAAAGAACACACATGCAATGACACTGGTGGATCCATAGGTGGTATGTGAAAAGAACACACATTTCAATGACTCTGGTTGTTGTTAGTAAAATGAACACACATGCAATGACAGTGGTGGATCCATAGGTGGATTGTTAAAAGAGCACACATGCAATGACACTGGTGGATCCATAGGTGGTATGTGAAAACAACACACATTTCAATGACTCTGGTTGTTGTTACTAAAACGAACACACATGCAATGACACTGGTGGATCCATAGGTGGATTGTGAAAAGAGCACACATGCAATGCCACTAGTGGATCCATATGTGGTATGTGAAAAGAACACACATGCAATGACTCCAATTGTTGTTAGTGAAAATAACATACATGCAATGACACTGGTGGATCCATGTGTGGTCTCTGAAGAGAACACACATTTCAATGACACTGGTGGATCCATATGTGGTATGTCAAAACAACACACATGCAATGACTCTGGTTGTTGTTACTAAAAAGAACACACATGCAATGACACTGGTGGATCCATAGGTGGTATGTGAAAAGAACACACATTTCAATGACTCTAGTTGTTGTTACTAAAAAGAACACACATGCAATGACACTGGTGGATCCATAGGTGGATTGTGAAAAGAGCACAAATGCAATGACACTGGTGGATCCATATGTGGTATGTGAAAAGAACACACATGCAATGACTCCAGTTGTTGTTAGTGAAAAGAACATACATGCAATGACACTGGTGGATCCATGTGTGGTATCTGAAGAGAACACACATTTCAATGAAACTGGTGGATCCATATGTTGTATGTGAAAAGAACACACATGCAATGACTCTGATTGTTTTTACTAAAAAGAACACACATGCAATGACACTAGTGGATCCATAGGTGGTATGTGAAAAGAACACACATTTCAATGACTCTGGTTGTTGTTACTAAAAAGAACACACATGCAATGACACTGGTGGATCTATATGTGGATTGTGAAAAGCGCACACGTGCAATGACACTGGTGGATCCATATGTGGTATGTGAAAAGGACACACATGCAATGACTCTGGTTGTTGTTAGTGAAAAGAACATACATGCAATGACACTGGTGGATCCATAGGTGGATTGTGAAAAGAACACACATGCAATGACACTGGTGGATCCATATGTGGTATGTGAAAAGAACACACATGCAACGACTTTGGTTGTTGTTAGTGAAAAGAACACACATGCAATGACACTGGTGGATCCATGTGTGGTCTCTAAAAAGAACACACATTTCAATGACACTAGTGGATCCATATGTGGTATGTGAAAAGAACACACATTTCCATGTCTCAGTTGTTGTTAGTAAAAAGAACACACATGCAATGACACTGGTGGATCCAAAGGTGGATTGTGAAAAGAGCACACAATTCAATGACTCTGGTTGTTGTTAGTAAAAGAACACACATGCAATGACACTTGTGGATCCATGTGTGGTCTCTGAAGAGAACACAGATGCAATGTCTCTGGTTGTTGTTACTAAAAAGAACACACATGCAATGACACTGGTGGATCCATAGGTGGTATGTGAAAAGAACACACATTTCAATGACTCTGGTTGTTGTTACTAAAAAGAACACACATGCAATGACACTGGTGGAACCATAGGTGGATTGTGAAAAGAGCACACATGCAATGACACTGGTGGATCCATATGTGGTATGTGAAAAGAACATACATGCAATGACACTGGTGGATCCATATGTGGTATGTGAAAAGAACACACTTGCAATGACTCTGGTTGTTGTTAGTGAAAAGAACACACATGCAAGGACACTTGTGGATCCATGTGTGGTCTCTAAAAAGAACACACATTTCAATGACACTAGTGGATCCATATGTGGTATGTGAAAAGAACACACATTTCAATGACTCCGTTGTTGTTAGTAAAAAGAACACACATGCAATGACACTGGTGGATGCAAAGGTGGAGTGTGAAAAGAGCACAAATTTCAATGACTCTGGTTGTTGTTAGTAAAAATACCACACATGCAATGACACTGGTGGATCCATGCGTGGTGTCTAAAGAGAACACACATGTAATGACTCTGGTTGTTGTTAGTAAATAGAGCACACATGCAATCACACTGGTGGATCCATGTGTGGATTGTGAAGAGAACACACATGCAATGACACTGGTGGATCCATATGTGGTATGTGAGAAGAACAGTCATGAAATGACTCCAGTTGTTGTTAGTAAAAAGAACACACATGCAATGACACTGGTGGATCCATAGGTGGATTGTGAAAAGAGCACACATTCAATGACACTGGTGGATCCATATGTGGTATGTGAAAAGAACACACATGCATTGACTCCAGTTGTTGTTAGTCAAAAGAACATACATGCAATGACACTGGTGGATCCATGTGTGGTCTCTAAAGAGAACACACATTTCAATGACACTGGTGGATCCATATGTGGTATGTGAAAAGAACACACATGCAATGACTCTGGTTGTTGTTACTAAAAAGAACACACATGCAATGACACTGGTGGATTCATAGGTGGTATGTGAAAAGAACACACATTTCAATGACTCTAGTTGTTGTTACTAAAAAGAACACACATGCAATGACACTGGTGGATCCATAGGTGGTATGTGAAAAGAACACACATTTCAATGACTCTGGTTGTTGTTATGTCACATCCCAAGATTTTCCAAATCTTGTAATGTGAAAAATAAATAAACAAAATAAATTTTTGTTGAAAATCAAGGTGAAAAGAAACTTTTGTTTCTAAAAGGAGACTTGAAATCCCATCTTGAACAAACTTTGGCTAAAGTTTGAATTCAACAAAAATCCAAATCAAGGGAAATGCATTCCTCAATGAATGTATCTGGAAATTTAAACATTTGGAAAATAAATCCAAATCCTAAAACCCTAGTGGAAGGAAATCATTTCCAAAGTATCTCCAAATCTATGGATTTGATCCATACCAAAGTTGATCAACAAATTTTCCCAAAGGATCAAGAAAGTCCTTAGAGATTGGTTTCACTTAGTTTGGAACCATGGACAAAACCTTATGAATATAAAAAGATAAGGAAATTGAATTTCCAAAGCTAATAAAGCCCTTACCCAAAAAAGCCCATCCCATTTGGTGAACAATTAATCCTAAGGTGATTTATAAAGATAAACATTTATCAAAGGAAAATAAATTGTTTTGGAAATACTAATTTAGATCTTTTAATAAAAGACTTTGTTTTCAAATGAAAAGGTGAGCCAAATTAATTTTGGCCAAACTTTTGTAATAAAATATTTTGATTTGATAAAATGAGTAAAAGTTTATTTAAATAAAATAATAAAGGATTTAAATATCCAATTTTATTTAAGTAAAGGCTTTTCCCATTTTAAATGAACACCAAGTATTTTATTACTACTTTGAAATCTTTTATTAAAAGGTTTTGCTTTGATTAAAATGAGTAAAGGATTATTTAAATAAAATAATAAGGATTTAAATATCCAATTTTATTTAAGTAAAGGCTTTCCCATTTTAATTAAACACCAAAACTTATTTATTTATTTAAATAAGTTTCCAAGTATTCCTTATTTTCAAATAAAACCTACTGGTTTGTTTTTGGAAATAATTGGATTTCAAATGGAAATTTTATTAAATAAATCAAAACCCTATTTTATTAAATAAAGATCCATTTTATTTAATTATTAAATGGATCCTAAAAATAAATAAAAATATTATTTTATTTTAAATTTGGTTTATGTTAATAAACAGAACCAAATTCTTAGTGCAAGGTTGGTGTTTGTTTGATTTGGCTTGAACCTTGTTTGAAATTGTTTGAATAATTGTTTGAAATTCCAAACAGAAAAAGAATTAGAAAAGAATAAAACAAACAGACAGAAAAAAAGGAAAGAAACCAGCCCAGCCGGCCAGCCCACTAAGGCCCAATGACCAGTATCCCCTCAGAGATAAAACGTTGACACCGCTTAATGACCCACTAAGTCTCGACCGGTGGACCCAACTCCTTTCTTCCTCTAACGCGACAAGGCGGCCACTTCCTTTGTTCTTCCTCCTCACCCGCCACTGACCGAGCCCACCTTCGCCGGCCGTTGCAGGCAGAGTAACTCCGGCGTAATTCGCCATAACGCCGCGTTGATTCCTCGCAATAACCCTGCCCCTTTAAACGCCAGTGCTTCCTCTCTCGTTCCCCTCTGACACCTCGCGCTCGCATGCCCCAGACCGCCTCCAATTTCTTTCCGAGCACCCTCTGCTCCGACGTGGTCCGGTGACAATTCCGCAAACCTCACCTCCACGAGCCTCCCGAGTCGCTGGCAGCTTCACCACTCTCGGCCGGCTCGCAGCCTCGGCTTCGCCCGCGGGTGCACCAGAACCTCGCCTCCGTCGTCGACAGTGAGCACCACCGTCTATCTTCAACTCCGGCGAGCCCCACAGGTAGATTCCGACCGCCCCGCGCCTTCTCTTTCACGCACGCGTCACCGCACTGACCTTGCGCAACTAACCTTGCCCTCTGTTCGCCTCCGGGTGATCTGCAGCGTTGTCCTCGACCTCAACGAGCAAACCGCCGTCTGCGTCTCCGTGCGATTGCGAATCCACCAGGCGCCCCTCCGGCCGAAACGACCACGTTGAGCACCAGCGTTCTCGGCGATCACGTGAGCTACTCCTCCTCTCTCTTGCTTCCGGTGTTGGCGAACTCCACCGCCAGAGCGCCGCCGTCTGCCACGCGCCGCCGATCCTTAGCAAGCATCTTTGGCGGCATCAGGATTCGATCCGACGAACACGATAGATTGACTAAACGAACCGCACGCTGCGTTGATCTGAGCCGCACCTACCTTTAGATCCAGCGCCCACGTGGCTCGATCTGGCGGGTACCGACGAATAGAATTACGCCGCGTGTCGCCTGATAGGTTTAAAACAGAATTTGAAAACAGAATTTCTTGCAAACTTCAAACCCATGTATCTTTTGATCCACACGTCCAAATTTTACAAATTTGATGTCGTTGGAATCAGCAAGACAAGCTCTAACCAACCCTGCCCTTAGTTTAGCATATAGTAACTGTTAGCCTGTTTAACTTTGCAGAAACTTTTGATTGCTTGTTTAGATTAGAAAAATCATTTAAAAATGATTTTTAGGTTAAAACCTTTGCAAAATGGTTTGTTGTGACCTTGCTGACCCTAGGAACCAACCTAAGTTTTGGAAAATGATTTTGGAAAGGATTAGAATGGATTAATTAGTTTAATCCATTTCTAGCCAAGTAAAAACCATTGTTTTGTTTATGAAAATACTTTCATAAAGAAAACTTTGAGAAATGTTTTGGACCAAACCTACTGACCCAAAACACCAAGTTTTGCAATAGCAACTCATTTGGTGAACCCTATAGACTAAAGCCCTAGTAGACATATTTCTACACTACATAAAATGACACTATGTTTTGCAAATGGTTTTGAAGTGAAACCTCCTTGCAAATGACTTTGCCATTTTGGTAAATGTCCAATTTGGAACTTACAAAGTTTAGAAGCCTAGTGAAGACCATCCTTACAATAGAACCAACCTTTGCATGCTTATGCATGACTTAGATTCCATTGCTCTGTGAGTGTGAAATTGTTTGTTTGACTTTGTTTGGAATGTTAGTTGATTTTGTGTTTGCTTGATTGACTTGTAGTGAAGTTAGAGAAGTGTGAGACTAGCAAGATCAAGGAGTGAACCATCATTCCCTACCCAAAAAGGCAAGTTACACTATCATACAAAAGTCCTACTATTTTCATTATACTTAGTGGATTTTGAAAACATGCATGAAAACTATTTTTATACTTATGCTATGCTAAATCCTAATAGGATTCCCTCACCTTACTTAGTGAAAACCTTGTAGATGTACATGCTTAGCCATGCTATATTTTGAAAAGAGATACATGTTGAGATTTTACAAAGTTGAGAAAAGGACTTGTGTTTTATATAATAAAACAAGGACTCAATGAACCACCTAGGTGGAGGATACTTTAAGTTTTGGAGAAGGTGGCAACAAAAGGAACCATTCTATGGCAATCTCTTTGTGTTGTGCTCCAAAAGAAAACCCACCTAGGAAACTTAGAGATTGAACATGCTTCTCCAATTGTGGCTTTCGTGTGCAACCACATGCTATTATGGCTCTGGCTTAGTCAATTACATTAGGAAGACCCATACATTGTCTTTAGTTACCAGACATGGGGATCTGGAATGCTTCATGGGGGCTAAAGACAAGCTAGCAATGGTGTATGGGAGGACCTTTTGGAAAGACTTCGTCATATTCTCAATCTGCCAGTATTCCATCTTGGTGAGTACTAATCCAGCGGCCACTGGTGGCAACAAGATGAGAGTGTGACATGTGGGTAAAGTGTACAACTTCTGCAGAAGATAATAAAATCTAAGTACTTAGCCGTGTCCCCGGTTATGGACAATACTGAGCAACTAAAGGCCTGAAGCTATGGAAGATCTTGACATTCTAATTTCTAAAAGAAAACTTTTAAAACTTGATGCACTCGGAGTTACCAAGAAGCTCAAGAGATTTTGACAAAACTTGATGCACTTGGAATTACCAAGAAGCTCAAGAGATTTTGACAAAACTTGATGCACTTGGAATTACCAAGAAACTCAAGAGATTTTGACAAAACTTGATGCACTTGGAGTTACTAAGGTGCTCAAGAGATTTTTGACAAGGACTTGAACACTTGGGTTTTACCAAGGAGTTCAAGAGATTTGTGCAAGGAGATTTGACAAAGGACCAAAAACCATTTTTGAAAAGTTAGGATAAAATATTGCTTTATGCAAATGAGCCTGAAACTCTACTTAGCCAAATATGCATGTAGTGATAGGATCCACCTATTTTACACATAGAAGTGAAACTTGCCAATACAATTCAAATGTATTGACCCTTGTGGCTATAACTTATTATGTTGCAGGATTGATTGTTTTTAGTGAAGATTGACTGATTAGGATTACAAAGCCTACAACCAACATGTCTGCCTGTGGCGCTTTGAAGATGAAGGACCCATGACTATAGTTATTCCGCTGCAATGTAATGTAAATAGCCAATGAGCTATGTTTGATGTAATAAAATTATGTTATTCCTGGTTATAAAGTTGTATTATGACCTTTGTCTCTTGATATTACATCTGAACTGTGGATGCTAGCTATTGATCCAGGGACTAGCATATTAAATACAGGGGGCTCAATCTTATTAAAGTTTGGGGACCCTACATGTTACTAAAAAGAACACACATGCAATGACACTGGTGGATCCATAGGTGGATTCTAAAAAGAGCACACATGCAATGACACTGGTGGATCCATATGTGGTATGTGAAAAGAACATACATGCAATGACACTGTGGATCCGTGTGTGGTCTCTGAAGAGAACACACATATCAATGAAACTGGTGGATCCATATGAGGTATGTGAAAAAACACACATGCAATAACTATGGTTGTTCTTACTAAAAAGAACACACATGCAATGACACTAGTGGATCCATAGGTGGTATGTGAAAAGAACACACATTTCAATGACTCTGGTTGTTGTTACTAAAAAGAACACACATGCAATGACACTGGTGGATCCATAGGTGGATTGTGAACAGAGCACACATGCAATGACACTGGTGGATCCATATGTGGTATGTGAAAAGAACACACATGCAATGATCTGGTTGTTATTAGTGAAAAGAACATACATGCAATGACACTGGTGGATCCATGTGTGGTCTCTGAAGAGAACACACATTTCAATGACACTGGTGGATCCATATGTGGTATGTGAAAAGAACACACATGCAATGACTCTGGTTGTTTTTACTAAAAAGAACACACATGTAATGACACTGGTGGATCCATAGGTGGTATGTGAAAAGAACACACATTTCAATGACTTCGGTTGTTGTTACTAAAAAGAACACACATGCAATGACACTGGTGGATCCATATGTGGATTGTGAAAAGAGCACACTTGCAATGACACTGGTGGATCCATATGTGGTATGTGAAAAGAACACACATGCAATGACTCGAGTTGTCATTACTAAAAAGAACACACATGCAATGACACTGGTGGATCCATAGTTGGTATGTGAAAAGAACAAAGATTTCAATGCCTCTAGTTGTTGTTACTAAAAAGAACACACATGCAATGACACTGGTGGATCCATAGGTGGATTTTGAAAAGAACACACATGCAATGACACTGGTGGATCCATATGTGGTATGTGAAAAGAACACACATGCAATGACTCCAGTTGTTGTTACTAAAAAGAACACACATGTAATGCCACTGGTGGATCCATGGGTGGTATGTGAAAAGAACACACATTTCAATGACTCTAGTTGTTGTTACTAAAAAGAACACACATGCAATGACACTGGTGGATCCATAGGTGGATTGTGAAAAGAGCACAAATGCAATGACACTGGTGGATCCATATGTGGTATGTGAAAAGAACACACATGCAATGACTCCATTTGTTGTTAGTGAAAAGAACATACATGCAATGACACTGGTGGATCCATGTGTGGTCTCTTAAGAGAACACACATTTCAATGAAACTGGTGGATCCATATGTGGTATGTGAAAAGAACACACATGCAATGACTCTGGTTGTTTTTACTAAAAAGAACACACATGCAATGACACTGGTGGATCCATAGGTGGTATGTGAAAAGAACACACATTTCAATGACTCTGGTTGTTGTTACTAAAAAGAACACACATGCAATGACACTGGTGGATCCATAGGTGGATTGTGAAAAGCCCACACATGCAAAGACACTAGTGGATCCATATGTGGTATGTGAAAAGAACACACATGCAATGACTATGGTTGTTGTTAGTGAAAAGAACACACATGCAATGACACTGGTGGATCCATGTGTGGTCTCTAAAAAGAACACACATTTCAATGACACTAGTAGATCCATATGTGGTATGTGAAAAGAAAACACATTTCAATGACTCAGTTGTTGTTAGTAAAAAGAACACACATGCAATGACACTGCTGGATCCAAAGGTGGATTGTGAAAAGAGCACACATTTCAATGACTCTGGTTGTTGTTATTAAAAGAACACACATGCAATGACACTTATGGATCCATGTGTGGTCTCTGAAGAGAACACACATGCAATGATTCTGGTTTGTTGTTAGTAAAAAGAGCACACATGCAATGACACTGGTGGATCCATGTGTGGATTGTGAAGAGAACACACATGCAATGACACTGGTGGATCCATATGTGGTATGTGAGAAGAACAGTCATGAAATGACTCCAGTTGTTGTTAGTAAAAAGAACACACATGCCATGACACTGGTGGATCCATAGGTGGATTGTGAAAAGAGCAAACATGCGATGACACTGGTGGATCCATATGTGGTATGTGAAAAGAACACACATGCAATGACTCCAGTTGTTGTTAGTGAAAAGAACATACATGCAATGACACTGGTGGATCCATGTGTGGTCTCTGAAGAGAACACACATTTCAATGACACTGGTGGATCCATATGTGGTATGTGAAAAGAACACACATGCAATGACTCTGGTTGTTTTTACTAAAAAGAACACACATGCAATGACACTGGTGGATCCATAGGTGGTATGTGAAAAGAACACACATTTCAATGACTCTGGTTGTTGTTAGTAAAATGAACACACATGCAATGACACTGGTGGATCCATAGGTGGATTGTTAAAAGAGCACACATGCAATGACACTCGTGGATCCATATGTGGTATGTGAAAACAACACACATGCAATGACTCCAGTTGTTGTTTGTGAAAAGAACATACATGCAATGACACTGGTGGATCCATGTGTGGTCTCTGAAGAGAACACAGATTTCAATAACACTGGTGGATCCATATGTGGTATGTGAAAAGAACACACATGCAATGACTCTGGTTGTTGTTACTAAAAAGAACACACATGCAATGACACTGGTGGATCCATAGGTGGTATGTGAAAAGAACACACATTTCAATGACTATGGTTGTTGTTACTAAAAAGAACACACATGCAATGACACTGGTGGATCCATAGGTGGATTGTGAAAAGAGCACACATGCAATGACACTGGTGGATCCAAATGTGGTATGTGAAAAGAACATACATGCAATGAATCCAGTTGTTGTTAGTGAAAAGAACATACAGGCAATGACACTGGTGGATCCATGTGTGGCCTCTAAAGAGAACACATATTTCAATAACACTGGTGGATCCATATGTGGTATGTGAAAAGAACACACATGCAATGACTCTGGTTGTTGTTACTAAAAAGAACACACATGCAATGAAACTGGTGGATCCATAGGTGGTATGTGAAAAGAACACACATTTCAATGACTATGGTTGTTGTTACTAAAAAGAACACACATGCAATGACACTGGTGGATCCATAGGTGGATTGTGAAAAGAGCACACATGCAGTGACACTCGTGGATCCAAATGTGGTATGTGAAAAGAACATACATGCAATGACACTGGTGGATCCATGTGTGGTCTCTAAAGAGAACACACATTTCAATGAAACTAGTGGATCCATATGTGGTATGTGAAAAGAACACACATGCAATGACTCTGGTTGTTTTTACTAAAAAGAACACACATGCAATGACACTGGTGGATCCATAGGTGGTATGTGAAAAGAACACACATTTCAATGACTATGGTTGTTGTTACTAAAAAGAACACACATGCAATGACACTGGTGGATCCATAGGTGGATTGTGAAAAGAGCACACATGCAATGACACTGGTGGATCCAAATGTGGTATGTGAAAAGAACACACATTTCAATGACTCTGGTTGTTGTTACTAAAAAGAACACACATGCAATGACAATGGTGGATCCATAGGTGGACTGTGAAAAGCGCACACATGCAATGACACTGGTGGATCCATATGTGGTATGTGAAAAGAACACACATGCAATGACTCTGGTTGTTGTTAGTGAAAAGAACACACATGCAATGACACTGGTGGATCCATGCGTGGTCTCTAAAAAGAACACACATTTCAATGACACTAGTGGATCCATATGTGGTATGTGAAAAGAAAACACATTTCAATGACTCAGTTGTTGTTAGTAAAAAGAACACACATGCAATGACACTGCTGGATCCAAAGGTGGATTGTGAAAAGAGCACACATTTCAATGACTCTGGTTGTTGTTAGTAAAAGAACACACATGCAATGACACTTGTGGATCCATGTGTGGTCTCTGAAGAGAACACACATGCAATGATTCTGGTTGTTGTTAGTAAAAAGAGCACACATGCAATGACACTGGTGGATCCATGTGTGGATTGTGAAGAGAACACACATGCAATGACACTGGTGGATCCATATGTGGTATGTGAGAAGAACAGTCATGAAATGACTCCAGTTGTTGTTAGTAAAAAGAACACACATGCCATGATACTGGTGGATCCATAGGTGGATTGTGAAAAGAGCAAACATGCAATGACACTGGTGGATCCATATGTGGTATGTGAAAAGAACACACATGCAATGACTCCAATTGTTGTTAGTGAAAAGAACATACATGCAATGACACTGGTGGATCCATGTGTGGTCTCTGAAGAGAACACACATTTCAATGACACTGGTGGATCCATATGTGGTATGTGAAAAGAACACACATGCAATGACTCTGGTTGTTGTTACTAAAAAGAACACACATGCAATGACACTGGTGGATCCATAGGTGGTATGTGTAAAGAACACACATTTCAATGCTCTGGTTGTTGTTAGTAAAATGAACACACATGCAATGACACTCGTGGATCCATAGGTGGATTGTTAAAAGAGCACACATGCAATGACACTAGTGGATCCATATGTGGTATGTGAAATCAACACACATGCAATGACTCCAGTTGTTGTTTGTGAAAAGAACATACATGCAATGACACTGGTGGATCCATGTGTGGTCTCTGAAGAGAACACAGATTTCAATAACACTGGTGGATCCATATGTGGTATGTGAAAAAACACACATGCAATGACTCTGGTTGTTGTTACTAAAAAGAACACACATGCAATGACACTGCTGGATCCATAGGTGGTATGTGAAAAGAACACACATTTCAATGACTATGGTTGTTGATACTAAAAAGAACACACATGCAATGACACTGGTGGATCCATAGGTGGATTGTGAAAAGAGCACACATGCAATGACATTGGTGGATCCAAATGTGATATGTGAAAAGAACATACATGCAATGACTCCAGTTGTTAGTGAAAAGAACATACAGGCAATGACACTGGTGGATCCATGTTTGGTCTCTGAAGAGAACACATATTTCAATAACACTGGTGGATCCATATGTGGAATGTGAAAAGAACACGAATGCAATGACTCTGGTTGTTGTTACTAAAAAGAACACACATGCAATGAAACTGGTGGATCCATAGGTGGTATGTGAAAAGAACACAAATTTCAATGACTATGGTTGTTGTTAATAAAAAGAACACACATGCAATGACACTGGTGGATCCATAGGTGGATTCTGAAAAGAGCACACATGCAATGACACTGGTGGATCCAAATGTGGTATGTGAAAAGAACATACATGCAATGACACAGGTGGATCCATGTGAGGTCTCTAAAGAGAACACACATTTCAATGAAACTAGTGGATCCATATGTGGTATGTGAAAAGAACACACATGCAATGACTCTGGTTGTTTTTACTAAAAATAACACACATGCAATGACACTGGTGGATCCATAGGTGGTATGTGAAAAGAACACACATTTCAATGACTCTGGTTGTTGTTACTAAAAAGAACACACATGCAATGACACTGGTGGATCCATATGTGGATTGTGAAATTAGCACACATGCAATGACACTGGTGGATCCATATGTGGTATGTGAAAAGAACACACATGCAATGACTCTGGTTGTTTTTAGTGAAAAGAACATAGAGGCAATGACACTGGTGGATCCATACGTGGATTGTGAAAAGAACACACATGCAATGACACTGGTGGATCCATATGTGGTATGTGAAAAGAACACACATGCAATGACTCTGGTTGTTGTTAGTGAAAAGAACACACATGCAATGACACTGGTGGATCCATGTGTGGTCTCTGAAGAGAACACACATTTCAATGAAACTGGTGGATCCATATGTGGTATGTGAAAAGAACACACATTTCAATGACTCAGTTGTTGTTAGTAAAAAGAACACACATGCAATGACACTGGTGGATCCAAAGGTAGATTGTGAAAAGAGCACACATTTCAATGACTCTGGTTGTTGTTAGTAAAATGAACACACATGCAATGACACTGGTGGATCCATGTGTGGTCTCTGAAGAGAACACACATGCAATGACTCTGGTTGTTGTTAGTAAAAAGAGAACACATGCAATGACACTGGTGGATCCATGTGTGGATTGTGAAGAGAACACACATGCAAAGACACTGGTGGATCCATATGTGGTATGTGAGAAGAACAGTCATGAAATGACTCCAGTTGTTGTTAGTAAAAAGAACACACATGCAATGACACTGGTGGATCCATAGGTGGATTGTGAAAAGAGCACACATGCAATGACACTGGTGGATCCATATGTGGTATGTGAAAAGAACACACATGCAATCTCTCCAGTTGTTGTTAGTGGAACATACATGCAATGACACCGGTGGATCCATGTGTCGTCTCTGAAGACAACACACATTTCAATGACACTGTGGATCCGTATGTGGTATGTGAAAACAACACACATGCAATGACTCTGGTTGTTGTTACTAAAAAGAACACACATGCAATGACACTGGTGGATCCACATGTGGATTGTGAAAAGAGCACACATGCAATGACACTGGTGGATCCATATGTGGTATGTGAAAAGAACTCACATGCAATGACTCTGGTTGTTTTTAGTGAAAAGAACATACATGCAATGACACTGGTGGATCCATAGGTGGATTGTGAAAAGAACACACATGCAATGACACTGGTGGATCCATATGTGGTATGTGAAAAGAACACACATGCAATGACTCTGGTTGTTGTTAGTGAAAAGAACACACATGCAATGACACTGGTGGATCCATGTGTGGTCTCTGAAGGGAACACACATTTCAATGAAACTGGTGGATCCATATGTGGTATGTGAAAAGAGCACACATGCAATGACACTGGTGGATCCATATGTTGTATGTGAAAAGAACACACATGCAATGACTCCAGTTGTTGTTACTGAAAAGAACATACATGCAATAACACCGGTGGATCCATGTGTGGTCTCTAAACAGAACACACATTTCAATGACACTGGTGGATCCATATGTGGTATGTGAAAAGAAAACACATGCAATGACTCGAGTTGTCTTTACGAAAAAGAACACACATGCAATGACACTTGTGGATCCATAGGTGGTATGTGAAAAGAACACTCATTTCAATGACTCTACTTGTTGTTACTAAAAAGAACACACATGCAATGACACTGGTGGATCCATAGGTGGATTTTGAAAAGAACACACATGCAATGACACTGGTGGATCCATATATGGTATGTGAAAAGAACACACATGCAATGACTCTAGTTGTTGTTAGCGAAAAGAACATACATGCAATCACACTGGTGGATCCATGTGTGGTCTCTGAAGAGAACACACATTTCAATGAAACTAGTGCATCCATATGTGGTATGTGAAAAGAACACACATGCAATGACTCTGGTTGTTTTTACTAAAAAGAATACACATGCAATGACACTGGTGGATCCATAGGTGGTATGTGAAAAGAACACACATTTCAATGACTCTGGTTGTTGTTACTAAAAAGAACACACATGCAATGACACTGGTGGATCCATAGGTGGATTGTGAAAAGAGCACACATGCAATGACACTGGTGGATCCATATGTGGTATGTGAAAAGAACATACATGCAATGACACTGGTGGATCCATGTGTGGTCTCTGAAGAGAACACACATTTCAATGAAACTGGTGGATCCATATGTGGTATGTGAAAAGAACACACATGCAATGGCTCTGGTTGTTTTTACTAAAAAGAACACACATGCAATGACACTGGTGGATCCATAGGTGGTATGTGAAAAGAACAAACATTTCAATGACTCTGTTGTTGTTACTAAAAAGAACACATATGCAATGACTCTAGTTGTTGTTAGTGAAAAGAACACACATGCAATGACACTGGTGGATCCATGTGTGGTCTCTGAAGAGAACACACATTTCAATGAAACTGGTGGATCCATATGTGGTATGTGAAAAGAGCACACATGCAATGACACTGGTGGATCCATATGTTGTATGTGAAAAGAACACACATGCAATGACTCCAGTTGTTGTTACTGAAAAGAACATACATGCAATGACACCGGTGGATCCATGTGTGGTTTCTAAAGAGAACACACATTTCAATGACACTGGTGGATCCATATGTGGTATGTGAAAAGAAAACACATGCAATGACTCGAGTTGTCTTTACGAAAAAGAACACACATGCAATGACACTTGTGGATCCATAGGTGGTATGTGAAAAGAACACACATTTCAATGACTCTACTTGTTGTTACTAAAAAGAACACACATGCAATGACACTGGTGGATCCATAGGTGGATTTTGAAAAGAACACACATGCAATGACACTGGTGGATCCATATATGGTATGTGAAAAGAACACACATGCAATGACTCTAGTTGTTGTTAGTGAAAAGAACATACATGCAATCACATTGGTGGATCCATGTGTGGTCTCTGAAGAGAACACACATTTCAATGAAACTAGTGCATCCATATGTGGTATGTGAAAAGAACACACATGCAATGACTCTGGTTGTTTTTACTAAAAAGAATACGCATGCAATGACACTGGTGGATCCATAGGTGGTATGTGAAAAGAACACACATTTCAATGACTCTGGTTGTTGTTACTAAAAAGAACACACATGCAATGACACTGGTGGATCCATAGGTGGTACGTGAAAAGAACACACATTTCAATGACTCTAGTTGTTGTTACTAAAAAGAACACATATGCAGTGACACTGGTGGATCCATAGGTGGTATGTGAAAAGAACACACATTTCAATGACTCTGGTTGTTGTTACTAAAAAGAACACACATGCAATGACACTGGTGGATCCATAGGTGGATTGTGAAAAGAGCACACATGCAATGACACTGGTGGATCCATATGTGGTATGTGAAAAGAACATACATGCAATGACAGGTCAGGATCCATGTGTGGTCTCTGAAGAGAACACACATTTCAATGAAACTGGTGGATCCATATGTGGTATGTGAAAAGAACACACATGCAATGGCTCTGGTTGTTTTTACTAAAAAGAACACACATGCAATGACACTGGTGGATCCATAGGTGGTATGTGAAAAGAACAAACATTTCAATGACTCTGTTGTTGTTACTAAAAAGAACACATATGCAATGACTCTGGTTGTTGTTAGTGAAAAGAACACACATGCAATGACACTGGTGGATCCATGTGTGGTCTCTGAAGAGAACACACATTTCAATGAAACTGGTGGATCCATATGTGGTATGTGAAAAGAGCACACATGCAATGACACTGGTGGATCCATATGTTGTATGTGAAAAGAACACACATGCAATGACTCCAGTTGTTGTTACTGAAAAGAACATACATGCAATGACACCGGTGGATCCATGTGTGGTCTCTAAAGAGAACACACATTTCAATGACACTGGTGGATACATATGTGGTATGTGAAAAGAAAACACATGCAATGACTCGAGTTGTCTTTACGAAAAAGAACACACATGCAATGACACTTGTGGATCCATAGGTGGTATGTGAAAAGAACACACATTTCAATGACTCTACTTGTTGTTACTAAAAAGAACACACATGCAATGACACTGGTGGATCCATAGGTGGATGTTGAAAAGAACACACATGCAATGACACTGGTGGATCCATATATGGTATGTGAAAAGAACACACATGCAATGACTCTAGTTGTTGTTAGTGAAAAGAACATACATGCAATCACATTGGTGGATCCATGTGTGGTCTCTGAAGAGAACACACATTTCAATGAAACTAGTGCATCCATATGTGGTATGTGAAAAGAACACACATGCAATGACTCTGGTTGTTTTTACTAAAAAGAAGACACATGCAATGACACTGGTGGATCCATAGGTGGTATGTGAAAAGAACACACATTTCAATGACTCTGGTTGTTGTTACTAAAAAGAACACACATGCAATGACACTGGTGGATCCATAGGTGGATTGTGAAAAGAGCACACATGCAATGACACTGGTGGATCCATATGTGGTATGTGAAAAGAACATACATGCAATGACACTGGTGGATCCATGTGTGGACTCTGAAGAGACCACACATTTCAATGAAACTGGTGGATCCATATGTGGTATGTGAAAAGAACACACATGCAATGGCTCTGGTTGTTTTTACTAAAAAGAACACACATGCAATGACACTGGTGGATCCATAGGTGGTATGTGAAAAGAACAAACATTTCAATGACTCTGGTTGTTGTTACTAAAAAGAACACATATGCAATGACACTGGTGGATCCATATGTGGATTGTGAAAAGAGCACACATGCAATGACTCTGGTTGTTATTAGTGAAAAGAACATACATGCAATGACACTTGTGGATCCATAGGTGGATTGTGAAAAGAACACACATGCAATGACACTAGTGGATCCATATGTGGTATGTGAAAAGAACACACATGCAATGACTCTGGTTGTTTTTAGTGAAAAGAACACACATGCAATGACACTGGTGGATCTATGTGTTGTCTCTGAAGAGAACACACATTTCAATGAAACTGGCGGATCCATATGTGGTATGTGAAAAGAACACACATTTCAATGACTCAATTGTTGTTAGTAAAAAGAACACACATGCAATGACACTGGTGGATCCAAAGGTGGATTGTGAAAAAGCACACATTTCAATGACTCTGGTTGTTGTTAGTAAAAAGAACACACATGCAATGACACTGGTGGATCCATGTGTGGTCTCTAAAGAGAACACACATGCAATGACTCAGGTTGTTGTTAGTAAAAATAGCACACATGCAATGACACTGGTGGATCCATGTGTGGATTGTGAAGAGAACACACATGCAATGACACTGGTGGATCCATATGTGGTATGTGAGAAGAACAGTCATGAAATGACACTAGTTGTTGTTAGTAAAAAGAACACACATGCAATGACACTGGTGGATCCATAGGTGGATTGTGAAAAGAGCACACATGTAATGACACTGGTGGATCCATATGTGGTATGTGAAAAGAACACAGATGCAATGTCTCCAGTTGTTGTTAGTGGAACATACATGCAATGACACTGGTGGATCCATGTGTGGTCTCTCAAGAGAACACACATTTCAATGACACTGGTGGATCCATATGTGGTATGTGAAAAGAACACACATGCAATGACTCAGGTTGTTGTTACTAAAAAGAACACACATGTAATGACACTGGTGGATCCATAGGTGGTATGTGAAAAGAACACACATTTCAATGACTCTGGTTGGTGTTACTAAAAAGAACACACATGCAATGACACTGGTGGATCCATAGGTGGACTGTGAAATTAGCACACTTGCAATGACACTGGTGGATCCATATGTGGTATGTGTAAAGAACACACATGCAATGACTCTAGTTGTTGTTAGTGAAAATAACATACATGCAATGACACTGGTGGATCCATGTGTGGTCTCCAAAGAGAACACACATTTCAATGACACTAGTGGATCCATATGTGGTATGTGAAAAGAACACACATGCAAAGACTCGAGTTGTCTTTACTAAAAAGAACACACATGCAATGACACTGGTGGATCCATAGGTGGTATGTGAAAATAACACACATTTCAATGACTCTAGTTGTTGTTACTAAAAAGAACACACATGCAATGACACTGGTGGCTCCATAGGTGGATTTTGAAAAGAACACACATGCAATGACACTGGTGGATCCATATGTGGTATGTGAAAAGAACACACATGCAATGACTCTAGTTGTTGTTAGTGAAAAGAACATACATGCAATGACACTGGTGGATCCATGTGTGGTCTCTGAAGAGAACACACATTTCAATGACACAGGTGGATCCATATGTGGTATGTGAAAAGAACACACATGCAATGACTCGAGTTGTCTTTACTAAAAAGAACACACATGCAATTACACTGGTGGATCCATAGGTGGTATGTGAAAAGAGCACACATTTCAATGCCTCTAGTTGTTGTTACTAAAAAGAACACACATGCAATGACACTGGTGGATCCATAGGTGGATTTTGAAAAGAACACACATGCAATGACACTGGTGGACCCATATGTGGTATGTGAAAAGGACACACATGCAATGACTCTAGTTGTTGTTAGTGAAAAGAACATACATGCAATGACACTGGTGGATCCATGTGTGGTCTCTGAAGAGAACACACATTTCAATGACACTGGTGGATCCATATGTGGTATGTGAAAAGAACACACATGCAATGACTCTGGTTGTTTTTACTAGAAAGAACACACATGCAATGACACTGGTGGATCCATAGGTGGTATGTGAAAAGAACAAACATTTCAATGACTCTGGTTGTTGTTACTAAAAAGAACACATATGCAATGACACTGGTGGATCCATATGTGGATTGTGAAAAGAGCACACATGCAATGACACTGGTGGATCCATATGTGGTATGTGAAAAGAACACACATGCAATGACTCTGGTTGTTATTAGTGAAAAGAACATACATGCAATGACACTTGTGGATCCATAGGTGGATTGTGAAAAGAACACACATGCAATGACACTAGTGGATCCATAGGTGGATTGTGAAAAGAACACACATGCAATGACTCTGGTTGTTGTTAGTAAAAAGAACACACATGCAATGACACTGATGGATCCATGTGTTGTATCTGAACAGAACACATTTCAATGAAACTGGTGGATACACATGTGGTATGTGAAAAGAACACACATTTCAATGACTCAATTGTTGTTAGTAAAAAGAACACACATGCAATGACACTGGTGGATCCAAAGGTGGATTGTGAAAAGAGCACACATGCAATGACACTGGTGGATCCATATGTGGTATGTGAAAAGAACACACATGCAATGACTCTGGTTGTTATTAGTGAAAAGAACATACATGCAATTACACTTGTGGATCCATAGGTGGATTGTGAAAAGAACACACATGCAATGACACTGGTGGATCCATATGTGGTATGTGAGAAGAACAGTCATGAAATGACTCTAGTTGTTGTTAGTAAAAAGAACACACATGCAATGACACTGGTGGATCCATAGGTGGATTGTGAAAAGAGCACACATGTAATGACACTGGTGGATCCATATGTGGTATGTGAAAAGAACACAGATGCAATGTCTCCAGTTGTTGTTAGTGGAACATACATGCAATGACACTGGTGGATCCATGTGTCGTGTCTGAAGAGAACACACATTTCAATGACACTGGTGGATCCATATGTGGTATGTGAAAAGAACACACATGCAATGACTCAGGTTGTTGTTACTAAAAAGAACACACATGTAATGACACTGGTGGATCCATAGGTGGTATGTGAAAAGAACACACATTTCAATGACTCTGGTTGGTGTTACTAAAAAGAACACACATGCAATGACACTGGTGGATCCATAGGTGGACTGTGAAATTAGCACACATGCAATGACACTGGTGGATCCATATGTGGTATGTGTAAAGAACACACATGCAATGACTCCAGTTGTTGTTAGTGAAAAGAACATACATGCAATGACACTGGTGGATCCATGTGTGGTCTCCAAAGAGAACACACATTTCAATGACACTAGTGGATCCATATGTGGTATGTGAAAAGAACACACATGCAAAGACTCGAGTTGTCTTTACTAAAAAGAACACACATGCAATGACACTGGTGGATCCATAGGTGGTATGTGAAAATAACACACATTTCAATGACTCTAGTTGTTGTTACTAAAAAGAACACACATGCAATGACACTGGTGGCTCCATAGGTGGATTTTGAAAAGAACACACATGCAATGACACTGGTGGATCCATATGTGGTATGTGAAAAGAACACACATGCAATGACTCTAGTTGTTGTTAGTGAAAAGAACATACATGCAATGACACTGGTGGATCCATGTGTGGTCTCTGAAGAGAACACACATTTCAATGACACTGGTGGATCCATATGTGGTATGTAAAAAGAACACACATGCAATGACTCTGGTTGTTTTTACTAAAAAGAACACACATGTAATGACACTGGTGGATCCATAGGTGGTATGTGAAAAGAACACAAATTTCAATGACTCTGGTTGTTGTTACTAAAAAGAACACACATGCAATGACACTGGTGGATCCATATGTGGTTTGTGAAAAGAGCACACATGCAATGACACTAGTGGGTCCATATGTGGTATGTGAAAAGAACACACATGCAATGACCCTAGTTGTTTTTACTGAAAACAACATACATGCAATGACACTGGTGGATCCATGTGTGGTCTCTAAATAGAACACACATTTCAATGACACAGGTGGATCCATATGTGGTATGTGAAAAGAACACACATGCAATGACTCGAGTTGTCTTTACTAAAAAGAACACACATGCAATTACACTGGTGGATCCATAGGTGGTATGTGAAAAGAGCACACATTTCAATTCCTCTAGTTGTTGTTACTAAAAAGAACACACATGCAATGACACTGGTGGATCCATAGGTGGATTTTGAAAAGAACACACATGCAATGACACTGGTGGACCCATATGTGGTATGTGAAAAGAACACACATGCAATGACTCTAGTTGTTGTTAGTGAAAAGAACATACATGCAATGACACTGGTGGATCCATGTGTGGTCTCTGAAGAGAACACACATTTCAATGACACTGGTGGATCCATATGTGGTATGTGAAAAGAACACACATGCAATGACTCTGGTTGTTTTTACTAGAAAGAACACACATGCAATGACACTGGTGGATCCATAGGTGGTATGTGAAAAGAACACACATTTCAATGACTCTGGTTGTTGTTACTAAAAAGAACACACATGCAATGACACTGGTGGATCCATAGGTGGATTGTGAAAAGAGCACACATGCAATGACACTGGTGGATCCATATGTGGTATGTGAAAAGAACACACATGCGATGACTCCAGTTGTTGTTAGTCCATAGAACATACATGCAATGACAATGGTGGATCCATGTGTGGTCTCTAAAGAGAACACACATTTCAATGACACTGGTGGATCCATATGTGGTATGTGAAAAGAACACACATGCAATGACTCTGGTTGTTGTTACTAAAAAGAACACACATGCAATGACACTGGTGGATCCATAGGTGGTATGTGAAAAGAACACACATTTCAATGACTCTAGTTGTTGTTACTAAAAAGAACACACATGCAATGACACTGGTGGATCCATAGGTGGTATGTGAAAAGAACACACATTTCAATGACTCTGGTTGTTGTTAATAAAAAGAACACACATGCAATGACACTGGTGGATCCATAGGTGGATTGTGAAAAGAGCACACATGCAATGACACTGGTGGATCCATATGTGGTATGTGAAAAGAACATACATGCAATGACACTGTTGGATCCATATGTGGTATGTGAAAAGAACACACTTGCAATGACTCTGGTTGTTGTTAGTGAAAATAACACACATGCAAGGACACTGGTGGATCCATGTGTGGTCTCCAAAAAGAACACACATTTCAATGACACTAGTGGATCCATATGTGGTATGTGAAAAGAACACACATTTCAATGACTCAGTTGTTGTTAGTAAAAAGAACACACATGCAATGACACTGGTGGATCCAAAGGTGGATTGTGAAAAGAGCACACATTTCAATGACTCTGGTTGTTGTTAGTAAAAATACCACACATGTAATGACACTGGTGGATCCATGTGTGGTCTCTGAAGAGAACACACATGCAATGACTCTGGTTATTGTTAGTAAAAAGAGCACACATGCAATGACACTGGTGGATCCATGTGTGGATTGTGAAGAGAACACACATGCAATGACACTGGTGGATCCATATGTGGTATGTGAGAAGAACAGTCATGAACTGACTCCATTTGTTGTTAGTAAAAAGAACACACATGCAATGACACTGGTGGATCCATAGGTGGATTGTGAAAAGAGCACACATGCAATGACACTGGTGGATCCATATGTGGTATGTGAAAAGAACACACATGCAATGACTCTAGTTGTTGTTAGTCAAAAGAACATACATGCAATGACACTGGTGGATCCATGTGTGGTCTCTGAAGAGAACACACATTTCAATGACACTGGTGGATCCATATGTGGTATGTGAAAAGAACACACATGCAATGACTCTGGTTGTTGTTACTAAAAAGAACACACATGCAATGACACTGGTGGATCCATAGGTGGTATGTGAAAAGAACACACATTTCAATGACTCTAGTTGTTGTTACTAAAAAGATCACACATGCAATGACACTGGTGGATCTATAGGTGGTATGTGAAAAGAACACACATTTCAATGACTCTGGTTGTTGTTACTAAAAAGAACACACATGCAATGACACTGGTGGATCCATAGGTGGATTGTGAAAAGAGCACACATGCAATGACACTGGTGGATCCATATGTGGTATGTGAAAAGAACATACATGCAATGACACTGGTGGATCCATGTGTGGTCTCTGAAGAGAACACACATTTCAATGAAACTGGTGGATCCATATGTGGTATGTGAAAAGAACACACATGCAATGACTCTGGTTGTTTTTACTAAAAAGAACACACATGCAATGACACTGGTGGATTCATGTGTTGTCTCTGAAGAGAACACACATGCAATGAATCTGGTTGTTGTTAGTAAAAAGAGCACACATGCAATGACACTGGTGGATCCATGTGTGGATTGTGAAGAGAACACACATGCAATGACACTGGTGGATCCATATGTGGTATGTGAGAAGAATAGTCATGAAATGACTCCAGTTGTTGTTTGTAAAAAGAACACACATGCAATGACACTGGTGGATCCATAGGTGGATTGTGAAAAGAGCACACATGCAATGACACTGGTGGATCCATATGTGGTATGTGAAAAGAACACACATGCAATGTCTCCAGTTGTTGTTAGTGGAACATACATGCAATGACACTGGTGGATCCATGTGTCGTCTCTGAAGAGAACACACATTTCAGTGACACTGGAGGATCCATATATGGTATGTGAAAAGAACACACATGCAATGACTCTAGTTGTTGTTACTAAAAAGAACACACATGTAATGACACTGGTGGATCCATAGGTGGTATGTGAAAAGAACACACATTTCAATGACTCTGGTTGTTGTTACTAAAAAGAACACACATGCAATGACACTGGTGGATCCATATGTGGACTGTGAAAAGAGCACACATGCAATGACACTAGTGGATCCATATGTGGTATGTGAAAAGAACACACATGCGATGACTCCAGTTGTTGTTAGTGAAAAGAACATAGATGCAATGACACTGGTGGATCCATGTGTGGTCTCTAAATAGAACACACATTTCAATGACACTGGTGGATCCATATGTGGTATGTGAAAAGAACACACATGTAATGACTCGAGTTGTCTTTACTAAAAAGAACACACATGCAATGACACTGGTGGATCCATAGGTGGTATGTGAAAAGAACACACATTTCAATGACTCTAGTTGTTGTTACTAAAAAGAACACACATGCAATGACACTAGTGGATCCATATGTGGATTTTGAAAAGAACACACATGCAAGGACACTGGTGGACACATATGTGGTATGTGAAAAGAACACACATGCAATGACTCCAGTTGTTGTTAGTGAAAAGAACATACATGCAATGACACTGGTGGATCCATGTGTGGTCTCTGAAGAGAACACACATTTCAATGACACTGGTGGATCCATATGTGGTATGTGAAAAGAACACACATGCAATGACTCTGGTTGTTTTTACTAGAAAGAACACATATGCAATGACACTGGTGGATCCATAGGTGCTATGTGAAAAGAACACACATTTCAATGACTCTGGTTGTTGTTACTAAAAAGAACACACATCCAATGACACTAGTGGATCCATATGTGGATTGTGAAAAGAGCACACATGCAACAACACTGGTGGATCCATATGTGGTATGTGAAAACAACACACATGCAATGAATCCAGTTGTTGGTAGTGAAAAGAACAAACATGCAATGACACTGGTGGATCCATGTGTGGTCTCTAAAGAGAACACACATTTCAATGACACTGGTGGATCCATATGTGGTATGTGAAAAGAACACACATGCAAGGATAACCCCTTCCTTCTCCACTTTTTTATGCATGGTCAATCCGTGCCACCTCTCTATCCGTGCCACCGATACTTTACCTCCATAAACGAGTGAAAATCCATCTATCGAACTAAAATAAAAAAAATAAATGATCATATTTCAAAGAAGCCATCGCCTTCATCTTCTAGTTCATCCTCGTCTTCGTCAACACCATGGTCCCTACCATCGCCGCCGTCGATGTCCTCCTCTGACGACTCGACACCGCCCCCTTCCCCGAATAAGCGTGCTATCTCGTCGTCGGAGTCCTCCTCCTCCTCCTCTTCATAGTCCCACGGGTCCACGTCACTCTCCTCCGCTTCTGCCTCCAACTGATTGATGAATGCCTCCTCGTTGGCCGAGTCGGACTCATCCAAATAGCTATCTCCTCTCTTTTTCCTGGTCTTCTTCTTGTTCCTCTTCTTGTCCGTACTCGCTGGTGCAACATGCGCCCCCGTCCTGGCTGCTGCTTTGCGCTCGTCCGACGCTGCAGGTACCCCATGCTCCTCCTGCACGGCCGATACGAGCTTTGATGTTGCGGTGTCCTCGAGTGCCGATGTCAATGGATCCTGGCACGGTCGGACACGACGTGCTACCTCAGCAGGCGACTCGCGAGCGCGGACGATGCAGCGAAGAGCCGGGGATGCAGGACGGTCAATGGATGGCTTGGACCTGCCATGGCCACGGCGAGGGGGCATCGTGTTCGAGGTAGTTGCTCCAAATGGTCGATGGTGGGTACACAGAGTGGGGTGCCGATCTGATCAAGGACGAGCAGCGGTTTCATGCGTCGTGTCCACGCATGCATTTGTCGATTATCAAAAAAAAATCAGTAATATCTCGCGTACTGAACATAATTTGATCATAAAAAAAGTGGCACATCATATTCTAGACTCGTAAATATCCCGTGCGTGCCTGTCACGTGGAGTTCGACGGGGTTGGACGTGTCGACGTGATCGTGCAGCAGTTGCGCACATCATTTCCCCATCAACACGTGACACACACACGCGGGATGTGCGCGCCGATTCCCATGACGACCACCCGGCTCACACTCCCCTTATTATATACTGGATTTTGGGTGGCGCCGAAGACTATTGAAGTGTCCATCACAATAAAGACAAGTCCCATCGATTCCCTACCCCTGCCTCCCTGGCTTCTTTGAGAAGGTAGACCGTACACAGTGGTCTTATATAATAGTACTAGTACTACTAGATCATGGCCTGTACTCTTTACTCTTCTCCCGCACTAATAATCACTATCTCCTTCCTCCTACCACTGCCACGCTCACCCTGCAAGCCATGGCTCCACTGAGGAGGGGGAGAGGCCGGTCGACGATCCTTGCGGACAAAAGGGAGAGAAATCGCCGCGAGGCACTTCTTGCTCTACAGCCGCTCAAGCCCACCCTCTCATCGAGGCCCAATCTCCCCCAACAATGGCGTCGAATGTTCTAGCAGGCGAGGGCTCCTCCCGGTACGGTCTCCTTATTCTACTTATTCTCCATCTCCCTCTCCATCATGATCTTAATCAGCTTCTTATTGTTTTTCTTCTTCTTCTGGCTCTTCCTCTTCTACGTATTATAGGTCGGCCATGGAGCCCGAATCCACCACGACGGAGGCGTTACAGGACCCGTTCGGCCCCGTTCCATGTCTCAGCGAGGTAGCAAATCTCCACGCTGTTATTTCTCTGAGTTATGATGTGGATTTCTTAGATGCTGTCTGCCCCGCATTGGTTTTTCTTCTTCTTTTGCGAGTTGTATTAGTTTTCATGAATATGACTAGATCTCTTGGTCTTTCCTTAATACCGCCGTTCATAGATTCACTATGGATTTTTTGTGATTAGGATTAGTTTATCATGGTCATGAATAGATCTCCAGGTCCATTTTTTAACACTGTGGCCAATAGATTCAATGGGGATTTTTTTGATCTGTATTAGTATTCACCTAGGACCTGGAGTGTAATTGTAGAATTCCTATTTCAATTAACATGAATGATGCAGCGATCGAAGGCCGAGTACCGTTACAAGGTGGCCGCGATCAGTTCCAAGATTGCCAACCAACATGAGCTTGCATGCTCCCTCACCGAAGCTAATGAGAGCTCACGGAGATCTCGCTAGATTTTGCACGTGACGTCGTTAGGCTGCAGAAAGTGCTCGACCGTAACTTGAACAGGCAAGAACAGGCCATCAAGATAATCAACGAGCTCACAAAGGAGAAGAAGAATCTCATGGAAAGGTGCATTCTCCTGTAGGACGAAGTCAGCGAGGCACTCAGAGGACGCATCGAGGAAACCAAGGCTACCATCCAAGCCTACCATGACAGGAACCGTTGCCTGGATGCAGTCAAGGAGATGAAGGCGGACATGAGCAGAGGGATCACCATACTCGAGGGTGTTCGGAAAGAGAACGAGGATCTAAGGGCATGTCTGGAGGCGTATCGGAGCAATGCCCAAGTCTGATTCCCGTTAGCGGGGACACGAATATCAGTTCGTCCTCCTCTCCTTTTGTAATGTTTAGGGTTCAGGGAGAAATGCCCATGTCTGCTTCCCATTATAGGGTGCAATAAGAATCCTAGGGCAACTCCTTATCTATCTGGACATGTGTTGGTGTTCATGTTCATGAATGGACACCATGTTCTCTTTCCATTATGTATCTGGACATGGGTTTCTACATTATGAGTTTGCCACTCTCCCACTACTATTTGGTGATATTGGGAAAAACCCACAGCACACTAAACTGCTGATAAATCTTATTTGTCTTCGAAATTGAAATTATGATAGTGCCACTAGTCGATTCATAAAATGTTGATTAGTCCTAGATTGCTTCTTCCTTGAAATTATGACAGTGCCACTAGTCGATTCAGTTAATTATGGAAACTAACCAGCTTGTCCTGGTGAACTGAACAAACCATACTATGTATTTTTGTTGCAGGGAAAGAGGCGAAAGATCAACCAGGACCTGGCGACCTGGCTAAATGACAAGATAAAAATCCAAAGGGAGAAGCAGAATTCCCAGAAACTAGCCTTTGACGAACTGCGTGCTGAAGTCACAGTCCTTTCTGACAAGTGCCAGAAACTGAAGGAGTTAAACGCCAACTGGGCGAAGCTACATAGTGAAGGTCGTGCCTTGGCTAGGAAGCAGACGGAGATCATGAAAGGGATCTTGAAGGAAAATCGTATGGCTACGGACAAAATTCTCCAATCCGTGACGGAGCGCTAGAACCTACAGCTGAAGCACGACATAGTACTGAAGGAGCTGGCCAATCTTAGGGAGGAAAAAAGGAAGCTCCGGGACAGGCTCGCTTGAACATAACATATGTCTATTTAGTACTGAACTGCTTGGTTTATCCTCTGTAGTGGTGATTTTGTAAGCGTAAACTTAACTCTATGCACGATATGTGTGTTCGTCTGAAATTAGTTTGCTCGAGGATTGAGTTTGGCTTAGTTCGGAAAGCGCAACTGCAAGTCTTACAAATAACTAGTTTCAGGCATTGGTACACCATAAATTATTCCTCTCGAATTTCCTTTATCCTCTATAGTCTGTCCTTGTTCACCCTCGCGCGCCTTCTTCAGTTCCTTCAACAGATCCGCAATGCAGTACTCTAGCTTCTTCTTTTCTTCCCTGAGCTGATCCCTCTCCTTTTCTGCATTATGAATCAGCAACCTGTGACTATCCTAAAGCTTCTTTGCAGTTCCAACAACCAAGCTCCCATCGATTCCGTCAGTTAGCTCTGACTGCAAATTCTCGATTTCTTGTTCCAGCTCCTTATTTCGTACCGACAGCTTGTAATTTTTTTCAGCTACATCACTTACATCAGTAAATCTCCCCGACCTTTCCAACTCATACATCTCCCATAACTGTGCCAAACATTTCTTAAGTGCATCTGGCCACTCAAGATCCACCCACTCTACTGCTTTACACACCGGGCCAACCTAAAAACACACACACTATAGTGTTATGAACATGCACGATACATTTTACTTCATGTCACAGTTGCACATAATGTAAACAAACCTGATTTGTATAGCCCAAAAACCTTCTCCCAGTGTTACTACCTTCGAATGCAACATATCTCCTTAGTTTTAGCCCATGGTCACATGGCACTTCTCCATCGAGATCTAAGCCCTCCCATTCGGAGTCGTAGATTGTCCTTGGTACCTATAGGTAAATGCAAAGCTGAAATCGAACACGATTGCATGCACATATGGATCTCAGGTCGAGAGATTAACCATTGCCTAACCCTAGCCCGAGAAAACAAAGGAACTCACATCATGGAAGGAATACTCAATGTCGGAGAGAAGGCTGTCGCTGCTCGACTGGTCGTCCTCGCCGTTCAAGGACAGCATGGCGAATGCGTCATCGCAGGCGACGGTGACGGTGTCGGCATCGGCAAGAGAGAGAGAGAGAGCAGCCCTTCTACCGCAGCAACAATGACTAAATTGGCATGTTACAATAGTTTAATGAATACCATGCCCTTTCCCTGGATTACTGTCTCCTGCCTGATATGGATTCTCTTCACACATTCTCATTCAAATATTAAACCTGCACTCCCTCCATCCCAATTTCATTTCCTAACGAAAACATACCAGTATATTACATCAACCAAAGAAACAAAATCATGTCAACTACAAGGTACTTATGCATCACTTCTTCAGTCATGGTTTCACAAAACATTACATTATAATCTCTCAACAAACATAACCACAACATGGTTTCACAAAACATCACATTACAATCTCTCAACAAACGTAATCGCAGAAACTAGTATATTACATCAACTCAAGAAACAAAATCATGTAGACTACAAGGTACTTACACATCACTTGTCCTGTCATGGTTTCGCAAAACATTACATTACAGTCTCTCAATAAACAAAATAAAAGAAACAAGTACAGTACATCATCTCAAGAAACATAATCATGTCAACTACAATGTATTTATGCATCACTAGTCCAGTCATGGTTTCACAAAACATTACATTACAATGTCCCAACAAACATAATAACAGAAACAAGTACAGTACGTCATCTTAAGAAACATAATCATGTCAACTACAATGTACTTATGTCTTATTACAACAATGATGGTTTCAGTGAGTGACATGTCCGAAAATCTCAACAGCTCGCACAACATTATATCGCAATCTCGCAACAAACATAATCACAGAAGCACGCTCTAAATGCAACAGCAGTCAATATTACAAATACAGGTAGGGGAACCCCGCGGTCCATATGACAAGCCCAGGGTAGCAGCTCTCATCAGATCTCATCAACGTCGACCACCTCATTCTGTTCAGCCACTACAGGGGCATCTACATCCACTATAACTTGTTCAACAACATCAGAAATGGTACCAAGGAAGAACACCTTCCTGGTTCGCTTCTTTCGCCACATAATCTGCATAAGATCTTCAGTATCCAAAACATCTATGAATTGCTGCTTCTTATGATGCCACCACCGGATTTTTTCCATCTGCTTAGGGCTAATACTGATTTCCTTACCCATCATCTCTCTCATTTCATCAAGATTTATGTTTTTGGAATCGACAGTGATCTCCACAGTACATGATGAAACTGGCTTATTAACTCCCTCATCAAGTTTTGCCATGTATGAATCCACCTCTATGCGTATACTGAACTTATCTAGATCAGCATCTATTGGTCCATATTCTTTAGGAGCAGAAGCTCGCAAACAAGATCTCCAAAGATCCGCATACATATCATCAATCATCGCTTCAACTTTCACCTTACGATCAGCTGCACAACACTCCCAAACCATCTGAATCTCATGGGAGTGCTCAATTTGCTGATAGGTATCATTCATGTTGCGCCACACCAATTTTGTCCTCTGTCTAGAACCCTAGGGAATTCTAGCGGCAAGCATATCTACCAGCTGCCGAATAGACACAACCTCTTTGCAATTCACAAGTAGATGCACATCTTGCCCGAACACAACCTTCTCGCAACCAAAATCAAGCTTTGCAGTGTACTGCCGAACATGAACTGTGAATTCATATAGGTCCCTTGTATCAAAGTTGTGCCTAATTTGATTAAAAAGGGGAACATTTCAGTTCATTAGATTCTATTATGCCGTAACTAATATACTTGCAAGATAAGGCACAGATAAGAAAAATTCACCTCTCGCTCTTCTCCCGAGTTTTTTTCTTTGAGATCTTAGTGCTGCATCCGCCCACCGGAACCGAACAATCCGCCGCCAGCCTTGCTTTTCTCTTCAACCCGCTGCTTGTAGGTACCTTGGGAGCAGAATCCTTGTTGGCCTCCTCGCTAACCAGGGCTGAAGACCTCGCCGCTGCTACGTGTTGAGCCCCAGACTTGGGCCCTGACGGACCCTTTTCAGTCGGCGACGTAGCTACAATCTTCTCCTTGCAAGACATGCTGGGCCTCCACCGCCGGATTCAGTGTCGGGGGAGGGAGAAAAAAGGTCCTCTGCCACCAGCAGATTTAGGGTCAGGGAAGGGAAGAAAAGGGACCGCCGCCACCACCATAGCAAGATTCAGTTACGAGAGTTAGGAAAGTATAGTAATGGATTTGCCCCTACGACACATGCAGGGTGGCTAAGAAGAGTGACCGGCGAAGGAGGAGCACATCAGGAACTAGTGTAACGGAATATCCTGACTTAACGGGCGCAATTTGAAAATATTGGGTTTGGCCATCATTCACTCGAAAGACCCCTCTGAGCAATTATCGCCCCAACTTTTCAAATCGTGGTGATAAAAATCAACTTGGGTACCGCGTTGCCTGGCCACCCCAACTTTCGGGCCGCAAAATGATATTCTCCTCTATGAGGCCTGAACCTGGGTAAACCTCGTGTCACCTGTGTGCTTGTTTGCTAGCCGATCGATGCCTCTAGTGCTCCCTACTTCCTCGAACCTAAGTCCATCAACGATGGGCATTGATGAGTTAACCCCTCGTCAACTGGCGCCATCTGCAGGAAAAGGGAGTGCTGATGTTGCGGCTTCCTTGGCCCCATCAACCGTGATCTACTACTCCGCAGCAGCAGAGACTTGCCTCCTCTTCGGCGCCTTCGACTTCACCGTCCACACGTCGGCCACTCGTCCAGATTTCGAGTCCGTGGGTGACAGAATCGTTCTGGCGATCGGGAGCTTACGCTTCCAAGTTCGTCAGCTGGGCACAATTTGCCTCCCTGATCAGCCGAAGGTTCTTGTGATTGCTCCTGTGTCGTGGTTTCCACCGCCGATCGGCACCCTGAGCAAGCTCAATGCCTCGACACCATTCGGGAATATGGACAACAATAGCATTTGCGAGTTCGATCTGGGTGATCTGTCAACAGAAGACGGTGCCTACGGCTCCGAATCTGAAAGCTGCGGGAGAAACAGCTTCCCCAACCACTACATGTGCATTGTCGTCAACACAGGCTGCAGCGGCACTCGGGAAAACACTAGTACTGGCGGTGGTATCCCAGTCGCAAACGGTGGCCCCTCCAACAGCACCCCACCAACAATGGGCCAGCAGGCCAGGCCCCTAGTGAAGGACCCATCCCAGAATATCAGCCGCACCTCTCTATGAGTGAACATACCCGAGAGCATGTACTGATCAATCTCAACGATGCTGAGTGGGCTCGCTACAGGGAGGCCCTATGGGGCAACCCCCTACCACCAAACTCATCGCAAGAGATGCTGATGGGTTATCACTAGCTGCTCAAGGAGGAGTTCAAGCGCCAGCAACAAGTAATCGCCTAGCTCGACGAGCATAGGAGGGCAGCAGACAAGTCGAGCCTCCGACGAGCTCAGCTCTCTTCCATCGGAGGATCCTCCTCTAGAGGCAACGATCATACAACTGCCAGAAGACACTCTCGACTGGCTTACCTCACTGATAGGGAGAGAGAAGAGGCCACTCGAGCCCTCGACTTCTTGTTCATGATGGTGGACACACGGGGCAACGTGCTCCTGAAAACGCCACCGGCAGCGGTGACAACAGCTACCATGTACCTTCTCAACAACGAACCACCGACTGGGAACCCACGATCCACCATGCACTGATCTACGATCACTGGCCTGGGACTAGTCGAAGCTGCGCTCACTAAGGATCTAGCGCCAGAGCCGAGGAAAAACAAGGCATTAGCCAAGTATTACTCCCCTTCCTCCTCCAGCGATGACTACCATGACTTGTCACAGCGACACCGCTTACGACGACACGACTATGAATACGACGCGCGTGATGATATTACGCAGTGCAAGGTCGACAAGATGCGTGTGAGACGTGCCTGCTTGACAGACTCAGAAGATGATAGGACGGAGCTCTACGACACCAGCTGCTTCAGGAGAGCCATATGACAAAAGCGAATGCCGAAAGGGTTCAAACTCCCATCAGAAAATCTGAAGTTTGGTGGCATCTAGGACCCAAAGATCTGGCTAGAGGATCATATCTCGTACGTCAGGTTGCACGGCGGTACCACAAGCATGGCTATGCAATGCCTCCAACTATAGCTACAGGGCGCCGCCGGTGCATGGCTAAAAAACCTCCCATGTGGGTCGATCCACAGTTGGGATGAGCTGGTCTACAGCTTCGTGCGAAATTTCAAGGGCACTTACAAAAGGCCCACATCAATTGAAGAATTAAGAGGCTGCTACCAAAAGACTAGTGAGTCGTTGCACTCGTACATTTAGAGGCGGTCCATCATCAAAAATTTCGTGGAGGACATCTCTGAGGACCACACAATTAACGCATTCAATGGCGGCGTACGCCGCAGAGAACTCAGGGAGGAGATGGGCCGTTTGAAGCCCAAAACAATCGACCACTTGATGGAGATCGTGAACAGGTGGGCTGATGGAGAGGACTCAGTGAAAAACAACCGTGCCCACTCAGACGATGATGACGACCTCTGTTGCAGACACAGTTGCCGAGGAAAACATTGGATGCATGGTTACGAGGACCGCGAGGAAGTCGCCATGGTCGTGGCTGGCTATGCCGATAAACGCGATGACGACAACCACAATAGCGGATGCCGCAGTGGTGGATACCGCAACAGTGGGAAAACCACGCAAGTATGGCAACATCGTACCCGCGATGAGGCACCTGGAACATCTATCCAAGACAAACTGTCTGGACCTTGCAACGTACACTTCTACATCGACAAACACGACGGCAAGAAAAAATCCAGTCACCACCTGAGGGACTGCCGTGAGTTCCTCAGGCTCCACGAAGGCCTAGCCCAGATGAATCGCGACGCGATAAACCAAGGCTACGGAGCTGCCCCGGGAGCCCTGGCTCACGGAGCGCCACCACCACCACCCGGGCCACCCCCAGATGCGGCCACGCCAGTCCAGAACAATGGAGGTGAGCAGTACCCGCGACCATTGGGGAATATGGGCATGATCCAAAAAGGACGCCCCTCCAATAGAATGCAAAAGTCAATCACTCGCCAAATAAATTTGGCGGTCAATTCTCCACCCCCAACGAATGAGTACCTCAGTGGGTGCGAGTCCTGATAAGCGCGATCAGTGGCGCCAGGTGCCTTGCCCTTTGGTGCTCTAGGCGTAAATTGGCAGCTTCGAGATGAGTCACATCTTTATGGAAGGTGGCAACAGGATCAACCTCATGTTCGCTAGCACCTTGTGTGCCATGCGAATGCCCCTGTCATGCCTAGAAACCTCTGACATAATGTTCCGCGGCATCGTCCCAGGGAAGGGCGTATACCCCCTGGGCGTCATCTTTGGCACGCAAGCAAACTTCCGGCGAGAGCGCATCAAATTAAAAGTGGTGGACTGGCCTTCGCAGTACCATTGCATCCTCGGACATTTCGCGTTCACGAAGTCCATGGTGGTGCCACAGTACGCCTACCTGCAGATGAAGATGCCGGGCCCTAACGACATTATCACCGTCAATGGAAGCTTCGAGAGGTCAGACAGCTGTGATAGGGAATTCAATAGAATCTCCCAGTCTTTTGGCATGCAGGAGGAGCTGGTGAGGCTAAAGGAGTTGACAGACAACAGTCTACCTTCTCCCAGCAAGCCAAACTCACCTGATCAGTCTTTCGATTCATCAGTCCACACTAAGGCGATCCAGGTCCATCCAACGGACCCGACCAAGACGACCCTCATCACCAACAACTTGAGTCCCGCCTAGGAACTCGCGCTCATCAAATTCCTCCGTGAGCACTGGGAAATCTTTGCCTGGTGTCCAGCAGACATGCCAGGGGTTCTCAGGGAATTCGCCAAGCACTCACTCAACATAAAACCTAAAGCAAGACAAGTGAAGCAGACGATACGTCAATTGTCCGAGCCAAGGACAAAAGCGGTTGGTATGGAAGTCAACATAATCCTTGATGCTAATTTCATACGAGAGATCAAGGAAAGCACTTGGGTGGCAAACCCCGTACTTGTTCCTAAAAAGACACGGATATCCTGCTGATGTGTGTGGACTTCACTTCCTTGAATAAACATTGCGCAAAGGATCACTTCCCATTGCTGTAGATCGACCAGATAATCGATTCCACCACGAGATGCGAGCGCCTCTGCTTCCTCGACGCCTACTCAATCTACCACCAGATTCGAATGAAGGAGGAAGACCAGGAGAAAACGGCCTTCATCACACCCTTCAGCGTCTTCTGCTACACAACGATGCTCTTTGGGCTGAAGAACGTAGGAGCCACCTACCAGCGGAGTATGCAGGCCTACCTCAAGAATCAGCTTGGCCGCAATATTCAGGTCTACGTCGACGACATCGTTGTCAAAACTAAGGAGGAAGACTCGTTACTCGATGATCTCTACGAGACCTTCGATAACCTCGACCACTACCGAATCAAGCTAAACCCGGGCAAATGTGCCTTCGGCGTACCATCTGGGAAACTACTCGGGTACCACATATCCGTGAGAGAGATCGAGGCTAACCTGAAGAAAATAAAGGCCATACTGGCCATGGAGAAACCAAAGAATGTCAAAGGCATCCAGTAGCTAGCTGGGCAAATCGCAACACTCAGCCGATTCATCAGTCGAAGGGGCGAGAAGGCACTGCCGTTCTACCAGCTCCTTCGCAAAGCTGAAAAGTTCGAGTGGACGGAAGAAGCGCAAGAAGCATTCGAAGACCTCAAGCGTCTACTATCCACTTTGCTGGTGTTGGTAATGCCTCGGGAAAAGGAGCCCTTGTTGCTATACATCTCTGCCACCAACCAGGTGGTTAGTACCGTGCTCGTAGTGGAATGAGCCGAAGAATACAAAGTCCACGGAGTACAATGCCCAGTCTACTACCTCAGCGAGGTGCTCACTCCATCAAGATAGCGGTACCCGCACTATAAAAAGCTAGCATATGGCATCTTCATGACAGCTCGGCAACTGCGCCACTACTTCCAGGAGCACCCCATCATTCTGGTGAACGACGCTCCACTAGGGCACATCCTCAACAAACCCGACGCCACCGGATGATTCGTGCTTTGGGGGATAGAACTGTCTCCACGAGACATCACATACGAGAAGTAAGACGCGATCAAGTCGCAAGTACTCCTGGACTTCCTCGTTCACTGGATGGAGAACTAGCTCACTGATTCGCCGGACATCTCCTATCTATGGACAATGCACTTCGATGGATGAATACATCGAGAAGGAGCTGGCACCGGCGTCATCCTGACATTGCCACAAGGTGACAAGATGAGGTACATTCTGCGAATGCAGTTCTCCAACAATGAAGCTGAATACGAGGCCTTGCTCCATGGGATGCGGATGGCCAAAGCGTGTGGCGCAACACTACTCGTCATCTACGGCGACTCTAAGCTGGTAGTGGATCAAACCATGAACCAGTGCGATACCCTGAGTGACAACATGATCGCCTACCGCAACCTCTATGACGCACTCGAAGGAGACTTCGACGGCTGCGAACTGCGGCACGTTGGCCGCGAGAGCAACGAAGAGGCAGATACACTCGCCAACATTGGCTCCACCTGTGCCCTAGTGCCACCTGGAGTATTCCTAGAGCAAATATGCGAATGCTCCATCAAGCCAAAGGTTCCAGAACAACCATCATCACGTCAAAGGACTCGGGGGATACACCCCCCGATGAACTCAAAACACTTGAAGATAAGGAACAAGAGACATGACTCGAAGGCCCCATGGAGGTCATTATGATCGAGCCATCTTGGACGCAACCATACGTCACATACCTGCTCAGTGAAAGGCTGCCAGATGATCTGACAGATTTGCAGCATATAGCGCGACGATCCAAGGCTTTCGCCATCATTAATGGCAAACTATATAAGCGCAACATTACAGGAGTCCTTTAACGATTCATCTCCAAGAGAGACGGGAGAGCCATCCTCCTCGAGAAACTCGAAGGCACGTGCGACCATCACGCCAACCGCAATGTGTCACCAAAGCTCTACGAGCTGGATTCTACTATCCAACCGCAATGTGTGATGCTAAGGACATCGTCTAGAAGTGCAATGCTTGCCAGAGATTTGTGTTCAAACCGCATGCACCTAGCGTAGAGCTCAGGCCAATACCCGTGGCCTGGCCCTTCGTGCAAGGGGACTTGACATGGTCTGCAAGCTGCAAAAATCTTCACCTGGAGGATACGTCTACCTCCTTGCCGTAGTCGACAAATTCACCAAGTGGATTAAGGCCATGCCGATGACAAACCAATCTGGGACCACCGCCATCAAATTCGTCGAGTCCATCGTCTTCTGGTTCGAGGTGCCACACAACATCATCACTGACAACGGAACGAACTTCACCTCGAATGAATTCCAGGACTTCTGTGAAAACCTGGGAATCAACATCAGCTACGCCTCGGTGGCACATCCTCAGACCAACGGTCAAGTCGAAAAGGCCAACGGCCTCGTCTACAGCGGCATCAAGAAAAGGCTCATCAGACCACTCGAAAGAGCTGCTAGGTGATGGCCCGAGGAGCTACCGTCGGTACTATGGAGCCTGCACACAACTCCAAACAGCACCACAGGCTATACTCCGTTCTTCATGGTACATGGCACCGAGGCAGTACTACCTGCAGAAGTACGCTACAAAGCACCAAGGGGTCATAGCATACAGTGAGGCAGAATCAACTGTCGCACTCGAAGACTTTGTTGACATCCTCGATGAAGCATGTGAGATAGCAGTGGAATGATCCACGACCTACCAGCAAAACCTCCGCAACTACCACAGACGAAGGCTACGCCCAAGGTCCTTCATCGAAGGAGACCTCATCCTGTGATTGAAGCAACAGGGACACCTAAAGCTCGAGTCCCCTTGGGAGGGACCTTATATGATTACCGCCATAAAGACGTAGAAAGTGGAGTTGCATACTCCAACCCCTGGAACATCGTGCAGCTGCATCATTTCCAGCCTTAGATGTTTTTACTTTACAAATAAGGCTATTCAGCCAGGCTACTTAGCCACACATTATATCTCCTGATATTCTGCGAATAAATAAAGCTAAGCGCCTCCAACCTTGTGTCTTTGTTTTTAATTACAATTACATCACCTGGGGGTTGTGCCACCCTTTCTACCTCGTTACACGAATAACGCAGTAACCTGAGTAGCTGACGTACTATTAATCGAACCCTTGATAAACCCAACCTAGATGCAACACATATGACATGTTGGCAAGGTTCTAAGATAAGTATGCATCAGGCTAACAAAAAGCCACTACAAAGTACAAGCTACTCGAAAAATACACAAGCTAGCAGGCTTTACATAAAAACAGGTAACAAATATACCCAATTCACTTATAGGAACTTTACAACACCTATACATCTCTGTGCAGGTCCAAAACTACTCTACTGGCGTAAAAGGAGAATGTTGGTACTCTCCTCGAAGAACTCGATGATGTCTTCGGCTGACTGATCAACCGCCTGATAATGGGGCACCATGTTCGACGCCATCCCCTTCGGTGGGGGTGGGGGTCTCATAGCAACAGCTACCAGATCTAGATCGGGTCGATGCAGGCGCACAAGTGCTAGTGCAGCCTTGGCACCCATGACTAACTGCTGACGCACGCACTCACGAAAAGCGCTGACATCCTGGAACTTCTTTAACAGAGCTAACAAGCTTGAAGGCACCACGCCCAAGGGGAACATTGCCCAAAAGATGTGCTTCAAACATGACAGCGCCTTCTTCAAATAAAGCAGCACCTGTAACACACGATCTTGCAACATCGCCAATGCGACTAAGCGATCCCGATCAACCCAAAAGTACCCGCTAGCTTCCAGTTGCTGCTGGGTTAAGCAGTTTAGCCGAATGGCGACTCGGTCTCTCTCTTCCGGCGGAAGGTGAGTACTAACAACTGCAAAGAGCAGTAAAAAGTATAAGGGCAAATCGCCGCCACAAGTGGCTAGAAAAGGAGAAGAAGCTTGGGAAACTATAACTTCAATTGCTCATTTCGTTGAGCCACCTCGCCTAGAAGATATTTCTCACACTCACTGGATTTTTCGGCCTTCAACTTCCACACGTCAGCGCTACCACGGATCATGGGCATTTTCCGCTCCAAGTGTTTTATGCGATCAAGCAATTGAGATAGCAGCGACAATTCCTCCACCTTTGAACGTGGTTGCACCACAGGTTCATCGGTGGGAGGTGTGTCATACGGATCACTCGAAGCACCCTATCCAAGCAGAGGAACAGACGGATAAGGCCAACCATTCAAAATAACACCAATAATAAAAGCATCGAGTTTAGCAAGTTTCAAAGGGGCACCCCCACAAGCACAACGCAGGTCAAAGATGTCTGGAGAAGCTAGAATATTACAAAAGGATGACAAAGGTATAACCTACAGCTAAGCATTGGCACCCTGGGCATCCTCGAGTCCATGGCAGCATCCGACGCCACAGCCTTTTCGATTACAGCCTCTGATGCTATGGCTTTTGTCGTCTTCGACCGCTTCAGCTCTGCCGAGTACTTTGTGAGTGTCTCAATGAGCCGAGGCCCATATTTATGACAACGAGTGGCAAAGGGAGCGAACACTACCTGCTGGCCATCTGCAGTAACCGGCATCGCCTAGAGACCGTGTTGGTGTTCAGATTAACACCATGGGCTTGCGCCATTGCAAGTCCCTTGGTAGCTCCGACCCCCCTCTAAGAATCCTTGAACTCCATGGGCACGCCTCCGGCGAAGGACTCCACAAAGCCACAAGATCTTTGATATGCTCGGCCTTGGGGACCATCTCCTCTCGAAGACACCCAAGCGTACCCTTGGCCTTCTGAAGGGAATCCTTGACGGAGATGCTGCGGTCTTCGACTGCAGCTATAGCACCAGCCAAAGCATGCTGGTGAGCCAGAGCTTGAGCATCGAAGCTCACACCTGCAGCATCTGCAGAAGACACAGATGAGCACAACCAAACACAGGCAAATATAGAGCAAATCAACAACGCAGCATCACACCTGAGAGTGCCTCAGCAACAGAGAGAAGCCGATCCATGAACACCTTCTCCCTGTCGACTACAACGACATGCAGGCCCTCCTCGCACTTCTTCAACTCTTGGACAAAGCGTTCAACGACTTCGAGTGCCTCGTCGTGTTTCTTCTCTGCTGCGGCAAGACCCTTCTCAAGGGAACAGATGCGACGGAGGATCTCATTGTTCTCACCTACAAAGAATGATAGCAAAACTTAAGATTGGAGATTTTCTGTACCAGCAGTACAAAAATAAAGAGTGCAAGCTCACCATCGAATACACGATGCTGGGTCTCCAGCAAGGCATGCTGACGACCCAATGATGTAATCTGTTCGGCAAGGTGAATAGATTCCTTCAGGACAGGCTGCAAGAAGAGAAGCATTAGCACCAACCTAATTTCGACTAACATAGTCAATAAAACTTACATGCTCCTCCAGGGACTCCGAAGTCTCCTTCTGCGTAGACTTCCGGGCAACCATCTGGTGCCCCCCGTGTGGGAGGGAACTTGACGAATTGGCACCGGAGGTGGCTGCCACCTGGGGAGAGTGCGACCTCTCCACCATATTCTTACCTTTGGAGTCCACGACTCCAGTCTCCTTCATGAAGTGACAATCATCAAATGACGATGATGCAGTTTTGCTACAACAAAAACATACAAAACAACTTCAGTGGAAAAGATTTCAGGACATAAGTTCAAACTAGCAGAGGTACAAATATACCAGTCGAACTATTCGAGGTCAAAAGAGTCTTCAGACACCTCCTTCAGTGTCCTTAGCTTCTTCCATGGAGGAGGATCCACGGCACGCACAGGCACCACGGGGATTGGATCCTCCACCTCAGTTGAAGCACCATCCGGCATCACCGGTGAAGAAGCATCCGAGTCCTTGCTTCGGGAGCATTTGCGAGTTCCGTTCTTGCTGGTCTCAGGGGCTTCCTTCTCTTCAGCGACGGGGACAGTGGATCCCGACTCGTCCTCCTCCTCCGCCTCGCGAGGGATTACTCCTTTCGGCTGAGGAGGCAGAACAGTAGCCACTTTCTAGTCCTAGCACAAGAGGCAGCATCAGTATAAAGAAAACCTAGCAGGAAATCGAAAAACAAGAAGAGATAAAGAAAGAAAGCTACCTCAGGAGGAGGGCAACTCGTGTAGAATGGAGGCACGGCTAAGTCACCAGGGAGTTTCACCTTGGCTATGAACTTGGTCAGCATCCGAAACCTCCTGTCTAGTTCACCCAAAGAAATATTTTCCTGGGAGATGCGGGTGACGTCTTCAACACCAGTCTAGCAGCACATCGGATGCACCCTAGCTCGCAGCGGCTGCACTCGACGATGCATCCAAGTGCGAATGAGGTCTGTGTTGCCCACTTACTTCCCTCAGATGAGTTGAAGGTCGCAGACTCTCTTGTACAAAACCTCAGTTTCTTAGGCTTCGCCGGACATCACCATGTTCTTCCATGACCTCCTCCTTTTGCACTCCGCCTTTGGATCAAAATGTGTGAGCCCGAAGATTTTGCCGTCGACCTTCTGGTGGCGGATGTAGAACCATTTCTCCCTCCATCCTTGGATGGATACATTAAACTTGAGGGAGAAATATTGGACATTGGGGTCCACATGGATCCCACAGCCTTTTATATCATAGACTACCGACCCGGAGCCCGACTGCCGCTTCAATTTGAATAGCTTTTGAAAATACCAAAGTGTGTCTCGATTCCGAGCCAGCACTCGTAAGGTGTGATGTAGAAGGCAATGTGGAGAATGGAATTGAGAGTCAGCTGATGGAGCTGGAGCCCGTAGAAGCAGAGTAACCCTCGCATAAACTTGTGGAGGGGGAGAGAGGCCCCGAATGACAAAAGCGAGAAACATCACCCGAAATCCGGCAGGGGGATCGAGGATTACCTCGTCGCCAGGCATTTGGAAATCAGCTTCAGTGGCCGGAAGGCTGCCATCCTGGTGCCAGTTGAAGAGCTCCATCTCCTTTATGGCAGACCGCTGCCATGATCCATTGGTGATGCGCATGCCCGCACCCTTCTTCTTGGCAGCTGCAATATAAGTACTAGAGCACGTAGCCCTGGCGGCCTTCTTCTTGGCTGCAACAGTTGTTGCCGTATATCTAGTGGCAGACGCGCCCTTCTTCTTCCCCATCTTTCACTTGCGATGGGAGCACAGAAAGTAGCTCAGGAAAGTTTTGAGGCCGTCCAGTGCAACAATGGTGGCGCGAGCAATGGAACAGCAGTGGGCAGCAATGGAGGCAGAGCGCAAGGGAGAAGATGAATTGTGGGGAAAATTACCACACAAAGATCTCTACTTAACCTTAGCACAGATGCAATCCAATGGCTAGAACCGCACCAACCAGACGTGTGGCGCAAATCAAGGTGGACACATGGCGATGCAAACGGTGAACCGTCGCCCCACTTTTCCTATTATGCGCGAGAATTGAGGAGACGCGGTTAACACCGAAGATTACACACCCCTGGTCAAATCCATGTCAGAAATGGGATCCCACCTTCGTCACATCCCATCAAAACCGCTCACGGGGGCAAAAGAGGTCATCTCATCATCAACACTGACGTCATCCACTCCTGTAGGAGCATCTTCTGACTAATCTAGTCCTCACTCGACTCTACAAATCGATTAAGCACTCGGGGGCTACTCCTAAAAGGAGCGTTGGCTGCACACCTAAAAAATTCATCAACATGCAAACATTTTGACAAGGTAATTACACTTAAACCCCTCACTCAAATCAACGATTCGATTATGGACCCGGGGGCTACTCCCATAGGGAGCACTAGAAGCATATTTGGTGGAAACAAGCAAAAGACGACAGCAGTCAAAAACATTCGTAAGTCCCCACTCGAGTCTACGACTCGAATAAGAACTTGGGGGCTACTCCCATATGGAGCGATGCCGCGCACCCTATGATTTTCTTTTACTAAATGTGTGTTGACTACGTCCACACTTGAAAGCATTGGCGACCGCCTCATATTTTCCTTGCAACGAGACTACGTCTCCTACGCCACCCAAATCATGTCCATGATGACAAAATTCGGATGCCACGCTTACAACATGAAGATAAGACCTAGGCTTGGTAACGCACCTACTGCGCTCTACCAGAAATAATCCATGCCTGCAGGTACGATGAAATAAACCTTGACGGACGCGTCGAGTTCTCACACTTATATACTGGAATCCGATTCTGTAAGACCTCCGTGGCATGAGTCGAATTATGCCAGCACTTTTCCAAATTCGAGTACGGGGACTCGAGTTTGAGTAGATTGCGTTGTTTTGCCCTAAGGCAGTTAACTGATCCCCGATGCATCGGATCAATCAGGCACGTATATCGACAATCCCTATGACATAAAATAAAGCACCCGAAAACATGCTCGGTTATGCACTCGACGTATTCATAATCTCCACTCGAATCTGCGATTCAACCAAATACTCGAGGGACATTGACGTGGACATACCTTATAGGTACTCGTGATCAGCATATACGGTCCAGCCCAGAAGAATCCCACGATGTTGCTAAGGCCCAGTCAAGATTCAGGTGGCCTAGGAGACTTTGACTCCTTATAGAACACGGCAAATTATGAGATAGACGTTTAAAGGGAAAATCCTAATATGTAACCGACTCGGCCTGCTATCCCGAGACCTAGCCTATATATAAAGGCTGGGAGAGGGCATCGAGGAGGATATTCGCAACCCTAGTTTCCACACCATCGCCAGATTTCATACCTATAACTTTCGACTCCTCGATATTTCCAAGAGAAGACAAGTAGGAGTAGGATCCTCTACGAGGCCTGAACCTAGGTAAACCTCGTGTCAATTGTGTGCTTGTTTGCTACCCGATCGATGCCTCTAGTGCTCCCTACTTCCTCGAACCTAAGTCCATCAACGATGGGGATTGATGAGTTAACCCCTCGTCATTGATCCAGCAGACTTTGCGGAAGTAGATCTCATGGATCAGGAATCCCCGCAGCACGACGGCGCTCCATGGAGAAGAACACTCGTTCACACAACCCTTATAGTTGGGCCGCACTCACAAGAGATAGAGAGGGAGGGAGAGAGGAGGGCACTTGGAGGGCGAGGCCTTGAAGCTTGGGATTAATTGGTGTGTTTAAATCCCTCCCTATGCCCTCCTTTATATAGGGGGAGGGGAGTCCTCAAGTCCCTTGCCTTAGCCATATGGGAAGAAACCAAGGGGAGGAGAGGAGGGGGGTTGGACGACCACCCTAGGTGGGCTTGGAGCTCCACCAGGTGGCCTAGCCGGCCACCAAGTGGCCTAGCCGGCCACTCCTCCCATTTCCCTTAGGGGGGTTTCTCTCATGGGCCCTTTTCCCTTTAGGGAGTTGGCCCAATAGCTATGGGCTGTCCATTAAATCATATTTAAATATTAAGTAAATGTATAATTCGATAGTTAACATATATTTACATATTATTTAATTCCCGTTGCACATGAACTCCTTCAAGACAACTCTGGTGGGGCATTCCCGAAACCCTTCCGGTTTTCCCTTCTTGTTTCTTTGGTGATCCCTATAATACCAAAACAATCTCCGAGCATTGTCAAACCCTTAAGTGCGCTACCCTAACAGTTCAGGAACACTCCGGACATGGTCGAGACCCCTATCGAACGAATGATCATTAGCAGGACCTGGATGCCCATAATGACCCATGTGCATTCCACGAGAATCTTTGTCGTTGAACCATTAAACATAGAGTCCTATTCCCTTTGTTACTTTGATACTTTACTTGTCCAAGACCCGATCAATGACATTGCCATGTCGGGTTCAATCTCATGACCGACATGTACAACTTTACTCATTCCGGGCTATGCCATCCCCATGACCTAGTCACACGCTACAGCTTTATGGATGTCATGTATCTGAGTGGGCCCAGAGTATATCTCCATCACACAGAAGAACAAATCCCGCTCTTGACACATACTCCTCTACATGCCCCTCTGAATACCTGAAGACACCTTTATTGTCACCGTTTTACTGAGTGACGTTTGATGCAAACAAGGCACTCTTGGGTGATAGTGATTAAATATGGTCTCATGGTCTAAGGAATTGGTTACTACGTTTCCTAGTCATTGTAAACGATGAACTTAGTGAATTTATCATGTTACAATTCCTGTATTGGGTATGTTGATCACTTTAATTTACCAAATGAAATGACCCCATTGTCAATTGACATAAATGTCCATGATCAGGAAATGTCGATCATTAATTGACCAATGAACTAGTGTCTAGAGGATCACTAGGGACTCTAGTGGTTTACATGTCACATGTGTATTTACGTTCCTATCAATATATTTATAGCATGATATAAAATCTATTATGAACTTACCGAAATATGCCAATAATCTATATTATTATTTGCCTCTAGGGAATATTTCCAACAAAGTGTACCAGCCTGACTGGTTGGCTAACCCGGTCCTGGTGTTGAAGAAGAACAAGACATGTCGTATGTGTATTGAAAACACCAGCCTAAACAAGGCATGATCAAAAGATCATTTTTCTCTGCCCCATATCGAACAATTCATCGATTCTACGGCTGGCTGTGAGTTATTGTATTTTCTAGATTATTATTTTGGCTATAATCAGATCCGGTTAAATCCCATTGACCAGATAAAGAAATCATTCATTACCCCGTATGGGGCTTACTGCTATGTGACTATGATGTTCGTCTTGAAAAAATGCAGGCGCTACTTATCAGCGTTGCATGTAGAAATGCTCGCAAATTGGCAGGAATGTCCACACCTATGTTAATGATGTTGTGGTGAATATAAAGGAGAAGTGCACCGTCCTCGACGATCTACGCGAGACAGTCACAAACCTCCATCGGTACTAGATGAAGCTAAACTCAGAGAAGTGCATGTTCGGTGTTCCATTCGGCAAGCTCCTCGGTTTGCTCGTTTCACAATGAGGGATCGAGAAAATCTGGAGAAGATCACGTCCATTTAGAGCATGTGGCCACCGACTAGCGTGCTTGGCATCTAGAAGTTCACTGGGTGCTTGGCCACCTTCAACCGGTTCATTAGTCGAGTTGGCGAGAAAGCGCTTCCACTCTACCAACTCATAAAGAAGATAAACAAGTGCACCTAGACCATATAGGTGGATGCCGCATTCCATGACCTCAAGAGCATGCTATCCAAAGCACCAGTGTTGGCCATGCCAGTTGATAAGGACCAATGTTGCTCTATATAGCAACCATCAACCGGATCATTAGCATCGTCCTAGTGGAGGAGTGCCATGAGGAAGGAAAGTCCCAGCAGGTCCAGAGGACCGTCTACTACCTAAGCGAGGTGCTCTCCCTATACAAGGAGAACTACCCGCACTACCAGAAGATGTCCTATGGTGTGTACCTGGTGTGCAAGAAGCTCAAGCACTATTTACAAGAGCATCCGATTAAAGTGGTCGGAACCGCCCCCTCTAAAATATCATCGGCAACAAAGACACTACTGGATAGGTGGCCAAATGGTCTATCGAGATATCCTCCTACTCTATCCGGTACCAGTCGAGGATCACCATCAAGTCACAAGGTCTGGCAGATTTCCTCGATGACTAGGCCGAGACCTAGTATATGCCGCTAGTTCCTGACTCCGATCACTAGATGATGAGCTTCGACGGCTCAAAGATGTGTTGTGGCTTGGGAACTGGCACTGTGCTCATTTCGCCCAAGGGAGACCGGCGGAAGTACATGCTCCAGATCTACTTCACAACCTCGAAAAATCTGGCCGACAATGAAGCATTGGCGCACGACTTCCGACTCACCAAAGAAATCGGCATTCGCCATATCCTCTATTTTGGGGATTCAGATTTGGTGGTGCACAAAGTTTCTGGAGATTGGGATGCTCGATATGCCAACATGGCTCTATACAAGTTCTACATCTAGTAGCTCAGTGACTGCTTCGAGGGGTGTGAGTTCCATCACGTCCCTCGAGACATCAACTAAGCGGCCAACTGGAGTCAGATCCACCAGGCAAGTGATTCCACCTGGAGTCTTTCTCGAGCACCTTTACAAGCCCTCCATCACCACGTCTCCAGAATCCGACTCCATAGTCTGGGCGATAGACCTAGGGTTGCTGGATTGAAAGAACCGGGAGTTGCTGGCTCCGTGAGCCTACAACCGAAGCGCCAGTGCCGCCTGGCTTGAGAGACGTGGGGGTTGCCGGCTCATGAAGTTTGCCTTTGCCGTCTGATCCAAGAAGCTCGGGGGCTGCTAGCTTCGGGCTTCCACCTGGTCAGCCGCTAGATATCCCCTAGTCGGCGCATGAGGTCGTCTTCGTCATTCAGGAAGTGCCATATTGGGCACAACCCTTCATGATATACCTCGTCAATGGAGAGCTTCTAGAGTATGATGTGGTAGCCAGGAAAATCAAGAGAAGGGTGCATACCTACACCATCATCAACCAAGAGCTATACAAGCGTGGTGTGTCTGGTATATACCAGCGCTGCATCGATGTGGAAAAAGCGTACCAACTACTGAAGGACATTCGCCAAGGGGAGTGCAGCCACCATGCCTCATCCAGAGCCATAGTTGCCAAGGTGTTTTTCCACAGCTTCTACTGGCCTACCACACTCGAATATGCAGGGCAGATGGTACACACATGCAACGGGTGTCACAGCTTTAGCTAGTAGAATCACACACTGGTTGCGATGCTCAAGAGAATTCTCATCACGTAGCCTTTTGCCGTATGGGGCCTCGACATGGTCGGTCCCTTCAAGAGGGCTCGCGTGGGCATGACCCATCAGTTGGTGGTGATGGACATGTTCATGAAGTGGATCGAGGCAAAGCCCATATGAAAGCTGGATGGTGCCATGGTCATCACCTTCTTCCAAGATATCATGATCCGGTTCGGGTACGCCCATAGCATCATCACGGACAATGGCACGAACTTCTTCAAGGGCACATTCACTCTCTTTTGCTGCAACAAGGGGATCCTTCTGGATCTAGCATCCGTCGTGCACCCACAATCCAATAGGCAAGTCGAGAGGTCAAACTGTCTCGTTCTAGCCGGCATCAAGCCCCGGTTGATCGAGCCTCTACAATACTCGCCCGGCTGCTGGATTGAGGAGCTTCCACCCATGTTGTGGAGCCTACACACCACTCCCAACCACTCAACCGGCTACACCCCATTCTTCCTCATCTATGGCTCGAAAGCAATCATCCCGGCGGATATAGAGTTTGACTCACCCCGAAAAGCTCCTCTACATAGAGAGAGAATCAAGAGGTGCAAGAAGATAGCGTGTACCTCCTCTAGGAGGCTCGCGAGCATGCCGTGTCAAGACCGGTGCTCTACCAGCTGAGTTTTTGCCGCTACCATTCTAGCCGGATTCGACCTGTCATGTTCTGCGAGGGTGATCTGGTGCTCCGACTGGTGCAAGACACGGAGGGCATGCAAAAGTTGTCACTGCCTTGGGAGGGCCCCTTCATCATCAGCAAGGTGTTGCACAACAATTCCTACTACCTCATCGACACGCGGCAACCACGTAAGAACAGGATGGACAAGTTAGACGAGGAGACGAAGCATCCCTAGAATGCAGCCCTTCGCTCGTTTTACACCTAGTCGAACAAAAAAGTATGTATCCCGAAAATCATATGAAAGAATGAAAATTTCGAACCCCGAGCGATCCTCAGAGGGTTCTTGGAATATATCAGATGTTTTACTGCTTTCTTTTTCCGGTTTCAACAACCCCTAACACGGGGGCTCGCCAGCTGTCCTAGCCTGTTGTTTTGTAAACCGACTTAGTACTATGTACGGTGCCAAAGGCCCACTCTTCATCTGAGCTACAAACTGCAACCCGGCTGTCTGGATAGCAAGAGCAAAAGCTAGAGGCACTGACACACAAAAACGACGAAGGACATGACAGTTTGGACGATCCGGCTAAAAGTGTCTAGATCATAAATTTCTAGATGCTAAATCTCTAGTACTGTGCATGATTCCTATAAGCTATCCCTTTGATTCCATCTAGATACCACATCCTAACACACCAGCCGGCAAGATCACAATGTAAATAACAGAATGCACGAGAAGGAGATTAAGTGCCTGGTCATAGTTTTCCAACAGAGGGACCTTGGTCGGCAAAACGAGCCTCATACGTTAATTTGATAATAACATAACTGTTTTTTGTTTTTTGCATGACCTATGGCGCAACCAGCTAATGGTGTCGAGCCGGTCGAAGGACACGATGCAGCTTAAATTTTAGAAGTAGTTGTCTTTTTCAACTACTCCGAAACTCGGGGGGGGGGGGGCTACACCTAGTTCGCGGGCTCGCACACCCCCACTAGGAGCATGAAGCTCCTCCCGGCTAGGATGTACAGCCAGATACAACGAGGCGGGGCTCGAAGCCAATTTTTGAAGTTAAAGACATGAAAGTTTTGAAGTAGTTTTTTCCGTCAACTACTCTGAAACTCAGGGGCTACACCCACTGGGTGCGCTCGCACGCTCCCAATGGAAGCAATCGATTCCATCCGGCTGAGGGAGCTCATCCAGATAAAAATCCTAAGATGACAAGGAAAGAAAGATGTGTCGAGAAGCAAGTTATCCCGTACGGTTTAAGGAGTTCAGCCGAATAGAAGGTGTTGAGGAAAGAAAGAAAGAGAGAAAGATACTTTTCATAAAGAAAATACCATCCGTCTAAAGGAGTCCAACCAGATAAGAAGATATAAAGGTAGTAAAGATAGATAAGTTTTGAAACAGTTGTCTACGTCAACTACTCCAAAACTTGGGGATACACCTAGTGGGTGCGCTTGTGCGCCCACACTAGAAGAGAGATACATGTCTGACTAAAGATGTCCAACCTGACGACAAGAAGTCGCAAGACGGAAATTTCACCCAGTGGGTGGAGGCAGAAATACCACAAGTGAAGAAAAAATTCCGAAGAAAAAGAAAGTTGCATATGATAAGATAAGGGGAGTCAAGGCTCCCGCAAGGCTCATAATTTATCGGTTCACAAGGCAGACACGATAACATAAAAGTTTATACAAATTTACCCAACATCCTGGGGATCAGTTAACAACTAGATCCTTGCCGTGAGGCTGGTTATGATCCTCCGCCCCTTTGTCGTGTTAGATGTCGTAGCTCCCTCTCCTTCGGTTGGTGCACTCGAGAATCCGGCAATGTCCACGATTGGCTGTGTGGTGGCTTTGGTGCTCGGCTCCTCCTCAGTGTCCGGCTCAGACTCGATGACAACCTCATTGATATCTGTGTAGCCAGCGATCCTGATCGCGGTGGTGTGTAGTCCTGGATGGGCCCGGTGCATGGCTGCGTTATCGACATTGCGTCCTTGTACCATGATAGCATCAACATTGTGATCCTTCGTAGGGTTCTCCAGCCGACGTCATGTTCTCCAACCTCGCGTCCTTGTACCATGATAGCATCAACACCAAAGCCAATTCGGCTCGAACACATGCCGCCAGGTTGCAAGGCCGATCGGTCATAGATGGCACGTCCGTGATCCTCTCCACCAGCATGGTTATGGTAGCCGGGGTAGCTTCAACTGACAAGAGGAAGTCAAAGAGCGCGACGCTTTCCTTGCGGAGCTCAGAGGCCTCCTCCCCTAGCTAGGCGACTAGCTCTTGCGCGCAAGGCTTTCCCTCGGCCAGTCGGCCTGGAGCCGGTTAAATGCCAGGACATCTACTCTAGGATAGTAGGCTATTAGCAAAGTTAGTGTTAAATTCGGCTGCAAAATCTAGACGGAGAAAAGTAAATAGAACACACCTTTGGCAGTTTTTCCAACTTCCACAAGCTCGTTCAGCAGAAACTGTTCATGCTTCTTCAGCTGGTTTACCTCCGTTTGCTACTCCTTGCACTCCTTGTCGAGGAGGTCGAAGGCTATGGCCTGGCTGGCGAGGACTCCTTCGTGATCCTTCACATCATTATCCATCTCCTGAACTTTCGAGGAAAATTCCTGGTTTTGGAGGCGGAGATTGGAGACCGACTTTCTAAGACGGTTGTTGGCCTTGGTCAGCCAGTCGATCTCCCGGTGGGTAGTGACCATTAGAGCTGCCAAGTTCAACCATAAATAAAAAACCGAGGAGAGAAGGAAAAGTAGAAGAAATAGACAAGAGAAAGGACAAGTTCGAGCACTTACTCTTCGACGTGTCATTGGTCACTGCTAGTTGCCGCTCAAGCTCCTAAACAGGTCCGGCTAGACTTCCCTGAAGAAGCTTCAACTCCTTCAGGCCTAGCTCCAGGATCATCTCCAAGGTATTCTGTGAGGTCAAGGACGAAGATGGATGCACAGCCAGCTCACCGGCCATAGAAGCTACAACATCGCTCCCCTCCTCAGAATCATTGTCGGCCACCATGACTAGCTGCTTCCTAGTTGCCCCTGTGGATGAGTCTCCACCGCCAGAGCCCATGTCTGTGGTTTCCAAAGGAGTGTCGGTGCCTTGTCTGGCTCCATCCATAGCCATGATGGTTTACGGAGGGGCACAGGTATCCTGTCTAGCTCTATCAGCCGGCCCCTGGACCTATTCCATGGGATCAACCTGCCGGGGAGAAGGGGCCACAGTGACATCCGTCTTTTGGTGAACTGAGGAAAGAAGCAATGAAATTTTGAGAAAAAACCATGGTAGATCTGCGAAACAGCAAAAAATAAATAAGAAGGCAAGAACAAGGCTCAATATGCAAGTGGCTTACCTTTGGACGACAGGAGCAGATGCCCTCCTTTAGCCCCCCTTGATTGCGGTATGCCGACTCAGCCCCTCTTTGCGGCTGGCTCGGCCGCCGCTGATGACCAGCTGGAGCTGGCATCTGCCACTCAATGCTTGCTGGTCTTGGGAGCTGGAGGGAGCTTGTTGTTTTCATGGTCGCCCCTGTGCAGGTCGTCCGCCCATCTTGGGAGTGTGTCGCACTCACCATCATGTTCTTTGCAGGTTCACTGCGCACACGGCTCGGGCAAGTCAGTGACGATGGTGCTAGCCGGGTTCCCATCCTCCCTTATTATGCAAGGGAAGATTTGCACCAGGTAAATTCTTTAGTCGGATGAATGGATGAAGCCAAATCGGCTGAGTTAGACAAAATAGGAAATACTTACCCGAGGGTGTGGGTCGTGCGAGAGAAGTGAGCTAGCCCGAAGGACCAGTTGTCCTCTACCTTCTCCTTGGAGATCATCTAGAGCCACTCATGGAGGTTGGTAAGCTAGGGTCGCGCCTGGATAGCCGGGTGGGATCCAGCCGTCCGGAGTAGAAGCACATCTTATGCGCCCAATGTTGGAGCAGTATCATTAGCCAGGACATCCAACTTAGGGTCACGTCGAGGCCAGTCAATCCGGCTGTGACGAGATTCTACATCCGGCCCAATATATGGTCGCTCTCCTCCTTGGAGCTGAATATTTTCAGATTCTAGCTCTACTGATTGGATTCGATGTTCTAGAAGGTCGGGAGGCTGATCCGGTCTTCGGGGTCAGGTTCTTTACATACAAGTAGGACCGCTACCAAAATTTCACGGTATCATGAAGTCGAAACTTGGGGTAGCCGGTCTGAGGCCTCGAATAGATGGAGGCTCCTCCAGAGGAGACCAGCGGTCCATTGGGCCATTTCATCTGCTCCCGAAGGAAAAAGAGCCAGCAGAAGAGGCTGATGTTTGGCTAGATATCGAGATAGCACTCGCAGAAGGCCACAAAGTGCATGAGGAAGCCCATGGCATTGGCGCTGAGGTGATGGAGTCGGAGGTCGAAAAATGTCCGCCCGGCGGTGATGGTGGAGCCACACCAAGTGCGGCACTCATCGTCCATGGTCTCCGATGCCGCAGGCAGTGGGATCCAATTGCCTGTCGATATCTAATGACTACATTCAGGCGGGGCCGTGAGTTCGGGGAGTGGAAAGCGATAAGAAGGAAGAAGGTGGATGGGGAGCGCCAACCCATAGGCCAAATGCGAGAGAAAGATCACCCGCTCACCCTCTCCGGGGTTTGAGGTCTCCTCCTCCTCCAGCGCAAGCTGCACCTTGACCCCCATCATCGGCGGGAGAACACGGGATTTGCGGTACTTATCTATCTGACTGACGGCGATGGTGGAGTTGCACCAAGTGGCACGCTCCTCGGCCATGGTCTCTGATGCTGCAGGTAGTGGGATCTGGTTGCCTGTCATTTGCCAACGACCAGATTCGGGCCGTGCCGCGAGTTCAGGGAGTGAAAAGCAAGAAGAAGGAAGAAGGCAGAAAGGAGTGCCAAGAGGAAGATGCATGGGAAGGGGGCTCGTGCAGATAGGCGCCCCTCCGTCCTAAATTTATCTATGGAGGAGGGTAACCATCCCGCGTGCTGCGTCGCGGCCTGTGCCCCGCAACCCAAACCGCAAGGATCCACTGTGCAAGTTTCACAAGCGTAGAAGATCCGATGGCAGTTACCGAGGCAACAGACCGACAGGACATGGCAAAGTGCACAGTCATAATGACCAACATGTGTGGATGACGTTGGCGCTAATGCCTCTAGGCACACGAACTATCGAGACCCGCCAGCTTCTAGCCAGACAACCGTTCTAATTTGGATAAGCCCGTGTGAATTCCCCCGAAGGTGAAATAAGTGTGTGCTTGGGGGCTAGTGTCAGGGGGATCGCCCGCTAACCGAACGGGTTACGTACCATCCGACTAAAAGAATTATTATTCAGAATAAAGCAATGCTAGAGCCAGCTGGTGCGACCCAGCCAGACGCGGGACAAGCGTAGAGAGGCCAGGATGACCATAAGGTGTCGATCCAGCTGGCTGCAGGTTAGACAATCCATTAGGATTAGCAAGAACAGAAGGGTACAAGATGCATGCGGTAAAGAGCAAGAGATCAAAAGATGTGAGTCTGGCTGGAGGATCCTAGCCGGACTAGTTAAGCTAGAAGGTGCAGCTAGGGTGTGACGTGTTGTAAAGTGTGCGGCGAGCCTTATCTTGCCAATGGGACGCAAAGGTTAAGCCCATACCGAAGACTTTGTCGCTAGTGCATGGAATGGTGTAAACGGATAATGCTGTGCTCACAATGTATCACACGACATTCACTTTAGACACGATCTCCACTCTGTCATACTGTAGATGACTAGCCGGCTAAGGCCCGCATGTGGGGCCCGCTAGCCGGCCCATGCCTGTTACTATTGTCCCAACCCTTTATGAGGGGTAGCGAGGCGTCCTGAGAGAGGGTTGGACTTTGTTAGATTGGTAGCATTTATACGCTCGAGGAGCCCTTGTAGTTCCTATGTTTATCCAGATAGTCAAATCGTGTATGAGTAGGAGTTTTACCTCATAAGAGGGCTCCTAACATGGGTACTTAGAGTGTCTCACTATGCTTGTTTGTGCCTAATATCACCTACGAAGGCCATCGCTAGCTTTCCTACTTGCTCCCACCCTCTATCATGCCTTCTTAGGTACTGTTGTTCCATATACGATGACACTCGGCAAGTGAGCAAGAGAATAAAGATTATCATGCTCAACGTGACACCTCCAATATTCTTCAATGCGCCATGCTTCATTCGATGGAGACTGGCCTGGCGGCTGCGCTTCTTCAACACCAACACATTTGAGATGGTTGTTGTTTGAAGGCGCTCTTCATGCCATAGTTCAGGCTTATGAAGTATGAGCTATTCAACAAGTTTCTCTCGACAAAAATTAGGGAAGATAGCAACTTGAAATATCACTGGCTATTATGTATGAGCTGCATGAATGCCTTGCATATGATATGGACTACCGGATGACTAATAGTTGTGGTATAGATGGGGTGCTGTGTTTGCTGCCTCCAAACTACAAAGACGATGTCATGAACTACGTCATGGGATACGAAGAGTTCACCTTCCATGAGTTCGTAACTAAGCTAAGAACTTTTCAGGTAGATCCAATCGAAGAGGATGTCATGGATGAAGAAGGTATATTCGATATCCTAAATTATTATCGTGGTGGTGTCACGGCAGATGCCATGTTTAGGATAAAGATGGGACCAATGTGCACTGGAGGAATCCAGGAAGGGGTAGTGTGGTGATTCCACACACAAGTGTTTGTATTTCTCTCTTGTTGATGAAGGATTATAGAGGCTCCTTGAGCTGTTCGTGGGAAGGAGACTAGTTCTCTTACTACCCACAACTAATCTCTAGGGCTCTCCCATAGTAAAAATGGCCAACCCTCTCTATGGAGATCATGCCCATCCTTATATAGGGGGGTGATAGGTTACAATCTAGGGCATACGTGGAGGCATATTCCTCGAATATGCTCCTCGGTAAAGTAAGATGCCTCTTTTACACTTTAACTGGCTGGTCCGGACTCAGGGCGTAAGCCTCCCTGAGCCCTTCTGTGGCGTGGAATCATCCAACACTGGTTGCGTCAGCCGACATTGCCAACGTCATCCTTGTCGGCCACGCCCTGCTGCTCCTTCCCTTAGTCTGCTTCGCTCAGGCTACAGTGGATAGAGACCACCTTTTGACCAGCGAGATTCCTTCCTTCTCATGTAAGCCAAGTAGTAATCTGGCTAGCGTCTGGCTATCTCGGCCACGAGGGTTCCTGCAAATAAGTTAAAGTGGCTGGCCGACATACGCTATGCGTTGGCTGGGTCAAGGTCAAACGAACTTCCTTCGAGCCAGGTCATTCCATAAGTCGGCCTGCCTTGAGGTGACTCGGCCATCATACGCTTTGACCTTGCTGTACCTCGGCTAACACGGCCTTTATACCCTGGCGTGACCCTACCTGGGGTATCCTCCCAACATTAGTCCCCAAAGCTGGTGCGATCTTAGCAAATTCAGCTGATAAGGCCACAACAGGTTCAACCTATCAAGTTTTGTGCTCTATTCATCGAGTCATCCTATAACTCGGCTCTTATGACTTGACATTCCCTTGGCTCATTCTGAGATATTACTCGCTGGCCGGGTTATTTTCCACTTATCTGGGTCATTCTTCCTTCTCTCGTACGCTTCCACACATCCTACATGGAGGGTAATCATTGTTTTGCCTCATTTTAAGGGCATGCGCCAGTTACTGTGCCGGTTACTGTATTCACCATCAGGAATAACTGCTGTAAACGTCACATCGTGGCTGCCTCCTCATTAACTGTATCACCACGTCGCGTCGTGGGATCTGCTGCTCCCTATGACCCTTCATGTGGCCCGCGTTTGATTAGCTGACCCAGCAAGTACACGGTCACATCGTGTGGCTTTGTTGCACTACTAGATCCCACTACCCCTCTCAGGGGTATGGTTAAATAGGGTACAGGGATGTCCCTTGGGGATTTTCCCCACTTCGCACACACACCCGCTCTTCTTCTTCCTTCCTTCCCACAACAGCGCCGCCGTCGCCGCTGCTTCTGCTCCACGTAGAGCCGCCGCTGCCACGCTTTGCTGCCTTGTCTTTCCACCGTACCTGCACTGCCGCTCCTGCACAACCTCGCTGCTACGGGGCCTCGCCAGTCCAGGCCACTGTCCCCCACCGTAGATTGTTTCCGCGAGGACAGTGATTTGGAGATGGCGGAAGAGGAAATTGCCATTGTCGAAGAGGAGGAGGAAGGCGAGCCGCATGAACGTGGCGGCTAGGCTGGCTCATGGGTCTGTCAAGACGATCTTGACTGGCTCTACTAGACCCGCCGCATTCCCGTAGGGGTTACCCGCCACCTCGCAGCCCAGGAGATCGCTCCTTCTCCCAATCCGGGTGAGTTTGTGGTCTTCTTATCTCACTTCCAGCGCGGTTTTGGTCTCCTAGTCAGTGATTTATTCCATGATCTCATCAATGCCTACGAGCTCCAACCACACCATCTTCTGGCGAATGCCATCACTTCCCTTTCTTCCTTTGCCTCCGGCATATAAGGGTATGTCGGCCTTTGGACCACCAAGGAGCTTTGGATCAAGTTCTTCGGCCTTTGTAAAAATGTCATCCCCGACCCTTATCTGGCCCCTGCCGAAAAATCCTTAACCCAGTACAGTGGAGCTTCTATCTCTCCCCGCAAAAACTCTACATTCCCCCAGGTCACAGGCCTCGAGTCCTGCAAAGGCTAGGCTCGGACATTCTTTTACGTGAGGAATAATACGAATGAAGACCTAATCTGGCTGCTCCCCTTCAAGCTAGCGGTTCCGGATACATCCTTGTGGAACCGAATCCCAAGGCAGGCAACTGCCTTGGCAAATCAGGTGCACAAGCGAATCGAGGAGCTGAACCAGCTGGGGCTGCGCAGTGAAGATGTGATGATCACCTTTGTTCGTAGATGGATCTCTCGCCTGCAAAAGCACACCCACATGATCTGACATGTGAGTGGGCATCTGGACCCCAACCGAACCTCCTCCTTCAAGCTTAATAATATTGAGATCTTCCGCCAGGTCAAGGCTATCTTTAGGATAGAAAAGGAGTTCACCGAGGAGTGGGAATGGGGGCTAGAACACTACTGCCGGGATAAACCTGCCTCCTCCGGTATATTTTCCACCTAATCTCTTTTCCGAGTCTTATTTTATGTTGGATAATTCTCTTACTCAATTATTTTATATCCTTTCCTTTAGTTGTTTCTTCATCAGACCATTGAAGATGGTTCGGTGTTGTCTCTCAAATGGGGAAAGGACTGCCTGGTCTCGGACACGATGGAGCCAGACACGGAAATGTTCTTGCCCACTCCAGATGGCTCTAGATGAACCTCTAATAAGGCCTCTTCTTTAAGGGATTGGCCTGATGACGATGACGACTCCGATATTGAGATTATGGAGGTACTTGATCCGATGCCCATTTCTTACGTGTTTCTGGTTACTCGGCTTCAGCTAACCTAGCCGGGCAGGTCCACGAGGATCCTCCTCTTGTTGTGGGCAATCCGGTTCCTGTTCCGTCCAAGAAGCGTGCTGCTACCTCGGTCGCTTCTTCCGAGTCACCCCCAGCAAAGAAAAGGCAGAAGAAACCCCGCGTCAAGGGCGCTAACAAATCCGAACCAAGGTCAAGACCATGGTTCGGAGAGCACCCCGGCCCAGGGAACATCCAACCTCATCCGAGTAAGTTCTCGTTCCTTCTTTGTCCATTTTTGGGTTGTACTTCACTATCTTCACGTATTTCTTGTTTCTCTTTTTCTGCTATAACTTGTTGTTGTTTGTCTGATTCACCAGGGCTACCAGGGAGATCCCCTGGAGTGGTTCTAGCATCATTTCTCCTATCCATAGTGCCCCATCTCCCCTCACAATGATGACGTTCGCCCGCTAAGCCCTATTCAAGAGAGCTCAGCGGCCGCTCCGAATCTGAGCCCACCATGTCATGAGGAGGGCAACATCGGTGCGAAGGGAAGTGGTGCTGCCGAGGATACGGTAATGCTAGATCAGCCCAACTCCTCTTCAGCTCAGCCGCAACCAGTTTTTTTCGAGGTGCCGATAACCTCGGCACCGTCCCAGGACCAATCTTCACCAGCTCCAGCTCCAACACCAGCGCTAGTATCAGTACCAACTCCAGTACCAGCACAAGCACCAGCACCAGTATGAACACTAGCTCCAATACCAATACCAACACCAACACCAGCACCAAAAAAACCTCAGACTGCTTCTTCTGGGTCAACTCCTTCTATTAAGTACATATTTCAACCAGCATCTTAGGCTCAGTCTGGAGCACAAACTTCTGCTCTTTTGCAGCGGCCTAAGTCCAGCGGCAAAAGCAAGAAAGTTGCCGAGGTTGCCAAGGACCAAGCTTCTAAAGGCATAAACATTGAGTCTACACAGCATACTCTTGCGTCCATGACAAAGAAGGGGAGTGTCGCCTCCGAACCTACTACTTTCGGGTCTGCTGGCCGCAAATAGCTCACTCTTCATACCAGTCCAACTACTGCCCAGATCGCGAGTAAAGAGGCCCAAGCTAAAGGCTTGGTGGCGACCCAGACGCTCAGCAGGGAGAGTTACAGTACGGCGCTCATTGAATATGTCAATAATTGGAATGGTGCTGAGTTCATCAACCCCAAAGATGATATCTCGGAGAAATTTGGTCCAGCTGAGTTCAGCGCCCAAATGAACACTGCCACCGAGGCTATTTATTTTGCTGGCCGAATGATGGAGGTAAACCTTTTTGTCATGCTTTTAATATGCACAAGTACTTAGAGATATATCCACTAGTCCTCGAGCCTCCGGGGGAGTACCTTGTTACTCGGCTGAATGCTCTAAGAAAACTAGCATAGATCCTTAATAGCTTCGGATATTCACACACCTAGAGCTGGGTTAAGTTCCGCTTGGTCCGGATCTTGCAAAATTCGAATATTCACACACCTAGAGCCGGGTTAAGTTTGACTTGGCCCGGATCTTGCAAACTTTGAATATTAACGCACCTATAGCCGGGTTAAGTTCCACTTGGCCCGGATCTTGCAAAATTCGAATATTCACACACCTATAGCCGGGTTAAGTTCCACTTGGCCCAGATCTTGCGAACTTCGAATATTCCTTCTTATTTTTTAACTAACACTTGCCTCTTTAGATCACCACCAATCGTCGCACTGCTGAGTTCCAGCGTCTTCTGGACACCCACAAGGATCTTTGCTCAAAGCATATCAAATTGATTGCTGAGATGAAGAAGAAATGTAAGTTATCTCACTCAGTAATTTTTACTCTTACTTTTGCTGCCGCATTCGTTATCCGAACTAACTTGTGATCTGGATTGCATAGCCGAAGTTAAAGCTGAGAACATCATCATGAGGAAGAACTTGGCCAAGATCACATGTAACTTGTCTTGGTCATTTAGCCTTTGTCTGCTTTTATTCTGACTCGGTAGATTATTATACCTCAGCTCTGCTAGGTCAACCAACTATTGCAGTGACACTTCAAGATAGCGTGCCTATGCCTGACATCATGCTTCACTTTCTCGAACAAGCAGGAAAGCATCAGGCCGAACCTAAGAAGAAGGATGATGAGATCGCCAAGCCTGTCCTCAAAGATGATGAAATAACTCGGCTGAATGCTGAAATCCAGACACTCAAAGATATCCATAAGGCTGAGCTAGATAAGGCCGACTAGGACTGCTCTGATGAAAAAGAGAGCCTGAAGACTCAGCTGGCTAATGACCAAGATCTGCTGAAGGAGGCCGACACCAAGTTTACATTAGTGAACGCAGAATGTGAAATGCTTTAGAATAGAAACACTGCTTCACTAGCTAAACTAGATCGGATCCTTGGCCATATTGCTCGTGAGTTTCCCCCTTTGCCATAATTTCTTTGTCCGGGTTTGGCTTCTTACTTGTGCTGAAGTCTTTTGCTTATCCCATTTTCAGGCAAATTCCTCGAATCTGATGCCCTCTCCTGTGCTGTGGTTGATAAGTTTCACGTGCAGTGAGGTACTGTAGTTGACGCCTCTGCTGATCCAATTCCTTATGATATGGAGGACATGCTGGTGAGCCTCGCGGCACGAGCGGAAATCATGAAGAACTACGGCGTAGATATTATGCCCGTAGCCGTCTGGATCTTCAATGCCTTGTGGCCCAATGATGATACACCCGAAGGTTCGAAGCTTTTATGGAAAAATTAATGGGGTGTGAGACTCAGCTGGACCTCTAGCAAGAATTAGCTGCGCGTGCCGCTGATACTGCACTGAGCTTCGTACTTTCGTGGTATGAGACCCTGGATTTGAAGGTGCTTGACCGCATGCGCGCCGGATCAAAATGGACCAATGATCTGGAGTGTATCGCTCAATGCAAGGATTGCGCCTACAACCTCATCTAGTACGCCTTCTGCCACAGCTAGAACGAAGGTCCGAGCTTCCTTGGCCTCGTCGACGATGAGTATGTCGAAGATAGCTCGAGCGGCGAAGACGAGGAAGGTTCAGAATTTGCCGAGGAAACTGAAGACCCGGAGGGTGCTAAGGCTAATCCGGATGATGAGGCTCAGACTGCAGCTCCCCCACGAATGCCAAATTACCTCCTCCTACTACTGATGGCTCGGATGTTACTGCTCCTCGAGCGAAAAAAACACTTGAAATTTGTTAAATCCCCGGTATGCCAGGTGCAAATGTATCAAGTACAATGGTTATGTTTTGTTGCTACTAAGTTTTTACCGTGCATTAACTTGGGCAGAGTCCCCGAGTTTCCTTTTCTTGTTCCCCTAATTTTATGATTCGGCTCGTGTCTACCTTGATTCGGTTTTTGACTTACGAGTCGGAGGTTCAAAATATTGATTTAACAATACTTGAAACTTTGGGATTAGCTCAAAATAATTCAACATGACATAAATAAAGTAAATACAGGGTTAGTCCCAATAACAAATGTTGGCTCGATTACGTTTCTTTCCTTAGTCGTTTTTCATGTGCTTTGCAATTCTAAACTTGTTCTTTTGCTTGCCATCAAGCCAATTCGTGTTGGACAACATCAAGTGGAAGATTTAGTTTTTTGGTGCCTACATACTACTAACTCGACTAAGGTGTAAGTAATTTAAGCCAGCCGACATATAAAAAGTAAATACAGAAAAGACAATTATTAAGGCAGTCCCCGAGTTTCTGCTTGGGTTCCAAGGTTTCATTAATAAGCTCATTGCCGACATATATACCGACATATGAGAGATTCGGATACATACACTTTCCGCTAAGTGTAAAACGGACGGAGTAGATCTACATTCCATGGACGCTTAGATTCCTCATCTGACCTGTCCGCCTTGTTCTTCTCCTATGGCTGTGCATAAATGAGGTAATAGGAATCATTGTGCAACGCTTTGCTTACAATGAATGTTCCTTCCCATAGAGGGAATAACTTATGCATGCCAGCGGTGCGCTGTACCAACCGAAGTACAAGATCACCTTCCCGGAAGACCCGGGGGTTTACTTTCCGGCTATGGTAGCGTCGGAGATTTTGCTGATATATGGCGGATCTGGACAAGGCCAGTTCTCTCGCTTCTTCTAGAAGATCAACACCATATTGCCGGGCTTCTCGCACTTCGGCTTCTGTGTATTGGGCGACCCTGGGCAAATCATGCTCTATGTCGGTTGGTAGTACAACTTCTGCCCCATATACCAGAAAAAATGGCGTATAGCATGTTGATCGATTTAGAGTTGTTCTTAGACTCCATAGTACTACTGGTAGTTCTTCTATCCAGCACCCCGCTGATCTATGTAGCGGCTCAAAACTAGTCTGTTGGATCTTTCCACTTGCCCATTCGTTGCGGGGTGGGATACTAATGCAATATCTAGCCGTATCTTCTTTTCTCCGCCGAACCTCGCAAATGCTCCTTCAGCAAAATTTGTGCCATTATTAGTTATGATACTGTGGGGATAGCTATATCACAAGATTATATCTTTCAGGAATGTCACAGCTATTGCCCCATCACATTTCCTGATTGGATTTACATCAATCCACTTTGTAAATTTGTCTACCATAACCAAGATATGGGTCATGTTTCCTTTTGCCGCCTTAAATATCCCGACCATATCCAAACACCATAACGCAAAAAGGCCAAGTGATAGGTATAGTTTTCAGTTCCGACATAGGCATGTGTGTCTTGGTGGCGTACCTCTGACAACCATTGCATTTCCTTACAAGATCTTCTGCTTGCTCCAAGGCACTTGGCTAGTAGAATCCATGTTGGAAGGCTTTTGCCACTAATTCTATGGATGATGCATGATGACCACATTCCCCCTGATGGATATCCTGGAGGATGTCAAGCCCTTCTTCAAGGTCAACTAATCATTGAAGAACACTTGTGACACTCCTCTTGTATAGTTCGGCATTAATAATAGTGTATGCCTTTGCTCTCCTTTGGATTTGCCTTGAAAGTGTCTCGTCTCTTGGCAAGGTTCCTTCTTCCAATAACTCAAATATTTGCTTTGCCCATGCAGGTATAACTCGAACAGGGAAAAGTTCCTCATCAATTTCCATTCCTTCTACCGACATAACTCTAGCCGGATCAAGCTGAACAGTCCCCGGGTCTGCTGAAGTAGTCCCTGGGTTTGCTGACATGCTGCCCCCATATATATCCATAGGGATAGCCTCTGATCCTGAGTGAGCTGGGACATAAATTGATCGGATTTCGGTGAAGGTGTGATAGATGGTTTTCTCAAGTGCTCCAAAGCAACACCTGGAAGGATTGGTTGCCGAGATTACCCCAATGTAGATAATACGTTGGCTGCCTCATTTTCTAGCTGGGGTACATGGTGGAATTCACACCCTTCAAAGAACCCACTTATTTTTTGAACATGGAATCTATAAAGGGCCATGTTAGCATCCAGAGCGTCCCAATTGCCAGACACTTGCTGCATGACCAAATCCGAATCACCAAAGCATTGTATTCGACGTATCCCCACTTCTTTTGCCACCTTATGTCCATGCACGAGCGCTTTCATACTCGGCTACATTGTTCGATGCACTAAAATGGATCTGAAGGACGTATTTCAACTGATCTTTCTTGGGCAAGGTAAGTACTACCCCGGCCCCCGGTCCTTCCTTTAGTTTTGACCCATCAAAGTGCATCCTCCAATAGTTTGAGTCCGGCAAAGGTGGTTCATATTGCATCTCAACCCAATCCACAAAGAAATATGCCACTCCTTGAGATTTAATCGCATCTCTTCTGTCTAACTATGGTGCGTATGGGGCTAACTCAATTTCCCATTTTGCAATTCGGCCACTGGCGTCTTTGTTGCTCATTACCTCGGATATGGGAGCTTCTCATATCACTTTGATGGGGTGTTCCTCAAAGTAGTGCTTTAGCTTATTGGCTGCCATATACACGCCTTACACCATTTTCTGATAGTGAGGGTAATTCTGCTTCGAAGCTGACAACACCTCGCTTAGGTAATACACGGGCCTCTACACCGACATACCCTCCTCATCACGGTCCACTACTATCACTGCACTTACGACTTGGTTGGTCGCTGCTATATAGAGCAACATCGGCTCTTTTGGTAGTGGCGAGGCTAACACTGGTGCAGAAGATAGCATCTTTTTTAATTCACAAAATGTGCTATCAGCTTGCGGTGTCCATGTAAATTTATCTGCCTTTTTCATTAGCTGATAGAGGGGCACTGCCTTCTCTCACAGCCGACTTACAAACCGACTTAACAACACCAGACAACCAGTAAACTTCTGCACGTCGTTAAGACACTTTGGCAGTTCCATTCTTTCTATGGCTCGGATTTTTGTGGGGTTGGCCTTGATACCTCCGCTGGACTCGAGGAAACCGAGTAACTTTCTAGTCGGTATGCCAAAAGTACATTTCTTTGGGTTAAGTTTCATCCGGAACCTCCTTAGGTTCGCAAATGTTTGTCAGATATCATCGAGGAGTGTTTTGCTTTCCTTAGTTTTTATCACAACATCATCCACATAAACTTGCACATTTCGACCAATTTGGTCATGTAGACATTTGTTCATGCATCATTGATACGTTGATCCTGCATTACATAAACCAAACGGCATAGTGCGATAGCAATAAGCCCCATGCAGGGTGATAAACACGGTCTTTATTTGATCATCCGGGGTTCAAAGGTATCTGGTGGAAGCCAGAATATGCATCTATGAATGATAATAGCTCACACCCGACAGTTGAATCTATGACCTGGTCTATCCTTGGTAGTGGAAATGGATCTTTTGGACACGCCTTATTCAGGTTCGTGTAATCGATACACATACGCCACACCACAGCCACATTCGGATCATCTTTCTTCTTCTCCATGAGCATCGGATTAGAGATCCAATCCGGGTAAAGTACTTCCATGATAAACCCAGCTACAAGGAGCCGAGCTATCTCATCTCCAATGACTTTTCTACTGTCTTTGGCGAAGTAGCGGAGAGGTTGGTTCACCGGCTTTGCTCCGGGTCTTACATTCAAAGAGTGCTCGGCCAACTCCCTCGGCATACCTTGCAGGTCATGTGTAGACCAAGCAAAGATATCCCGATTCTCATGGAGAAAGTTCACGATCCCGCTTCCTATTTGTCACTTAACCGGGCACCAATAGTTACGGTGCGCTCTAGGAACTGGTCCTCAATAGGCACCTTCTTTGTATCCTTTGTCGCTTGAAATGAGACACTCCCATGCGGGTTAGTCAGAGCCGGCATATGCTGCTGCGCGAACTAGGCCAATGCCACCACCTCCTGAATTTTTCTCTTCTCTTGAGCAATCACAAGTGAATCGGCCAGGTTAGACCTGGCTGAGGCACACTCAATGGAATGCCTAAAATCCCCAGCTATTGTGATCACTCCCCTTGGCCCTAACAACTTCATCTTTAAGTAACTAATGTGAGTACTTGCCATAAACTTGTTCAGATCCGGTCTTCCAAGTAACGCATGATACGCGCTTTCCATGTTCACAACCTCAAACTCCAAGTTCTCAATATGGTAGTTGTCCCTGGTGCCAAATAACACGTCAACCCGGACCTTTCAAGTGGGCTCACATGAAATACCAGTCACGATGTGTTGTTTGGAGCATGTTTTCCGATATTCCTAACTTGTGCATTGTATCCTTGTACATGATGTTAATGCTACTGCCATTATCTATCAGCACCTTGGAAAATCTCACGTTGATATTCGGCCCAATGAACGTCGGATCCAACACCAGCGCATATGATCCAGGACTCGGCATGAGCCTGGGGTGATCCTTGATGCTCCAAGTGATTTCCTGTTCTGCCCAAGGCATATACCTCGTCACAGCTGGCATTACCGCATTCACCTCCATATGTCGGTGCTGCAAGCTCTTTCTATCAGTTTCCTCTATGGTGAACACGCAGTAACTTTGGTGATGTTCTCAATACTCATTCCTGCCATCATTGCCATGATACCCTTGGTCTTGTTGCTGCTGATTATTCACCTGATGCACTGCGTCCCTTCTCTCATGCTTCGCATACCTCGGTGGAGGTGGAAGCAACATCAGCTGCTGTCCATTCCCCCTAGTGAGCTGTTGCTGCCGAGGTGCCTTGTTCTGAGGTCCTTCGTGCTGAGGTCCATCATGCCGAGGTGCATCATGCCGAGGTGCCTGAGCATTCCCCGAGCCACTCTGCTCTAGCTTCCTTTATCCAGTCACATTGCCGGGTTGTATGATTCGTCGGGTTATTCGGACTTGGCGTGTGGAACTTGCATGGCTGATGCAACATAGACTCGAATGTGTATCTCGGCCTATCCTTTCTTTCCCACCACTGTTTCTTCTGCTCTAGCATCCAAGGTTTCTTGCATTCACCCTTTTGTCACCACTATTGCCCTCTAGTTTTCTGACACTGGCTAGAGCTAGCATTGGGTTGATCCTGATCCACAGCTGCCACTTGCTACGTGTTGTACCTGTAATCCTGCCGATCATCTCTTCTCTTACCTCGAAAGTCATTGCGCCGCGATAATCCGGCACCCTCACGGGGGTAATATTCATCATTGGACTGACTGGACATCATCTGAGGCTGGGTTGGATCACCCAAGGCATACGAATCAGCAATCCGAATTGTTTCAGCCAACATAGTTGGCATATCCCTCTGCAATCTTTGCCATAACATACTTGCATACCTACAGCCTTGGGCAAACTACGGAATGGCTTGTGATTCAGTTACCCCTTCACTGGAATTTCGCACATTGCACCAGCAAGTCAAGTTCTGTCTCATTCGGTCCTTGCTTGCATAACGCTAGAGTCTGTGGCCTATTTGGTCACTTGTAGGTGCTCGAGAAGTTGCTGATGAATAGCTCCTCAAAGTCTAACCAACAGTTAATACTTCCTGGTGGTAAATTGTTCAACCATACCCTTGTTTCGCCCAGCAACATGCACCTCGTTAACTATCATTGTATCTATCTTGACCTGGACGAGCATTTTGCTGCTACATTGCTGGGCGAGCACTTCTCTCCTGCCGAGGTGCATGTTGATGCTGCTGTTAACGAGGTACATTTTGTCCTGCTCCCGCCGAATTATGCTGTCCGACATTGTCGTTGGCAGCGTTTCCTCGACCGACATTGTCTTGGTCACGTTTACCTCGGCCAAATTCACCCTGGCTGGCAGTGTGATGATCCTTATCAATTTGCACTACTTTTCCTTTCCATGCCCTTACCGGGTCACACGGGACCATCTATTTGTCTTTTCTCCCCGAGGTTACCACCTCCTCTCTTCTAGGGCCATCATGAGGTGACGATGCAGCCCCTGCGGACTTTTCCGGGTTATTCCTTGCCGAATGAACTATGTGCGATGCTCCGGGTTGTGCCGGTTTTGCCTTGTTTATCTCCTCATTCTGCTGACATGCTACCCTTAGCAAATGGTTAACTCTCTCTCTTGTTGCCTTTCTCGGTCTTCTTCGGTCAAGCCCTCTAACTCGGATGCTGTTGCGTTGGCAGTCCTAAGGTTTTTCACTGGGGTGCTATATCTATCCTGCCCTGCTGAGACTAGCGTAGATGTCTGACCTGGTTTAGCCACATATTCCTTGTTAATTTCAGTGATCAGGTTTCTACCTCAGATTTTCACTCCATCTATACGGTTTGCCTTCACATACTCCCGCAGAGTAATGTTCAGTGACTGCTGTAACTCAGCTACCTCCTTCGCCCCAGCTAACATTTTCTGCCTAGTATCCTCTAATTTGGCCTGTGCCTGAGCCGGATCTACTATTGGTGCTATGGGTGTTACCAAGCTACCTATTGCCTGATGCAGTACATTCTCTGGCCTCTCTAGTGAAGGGAATCTAGATCTTGCCTGCTTTGGCGTAGCGTCCGGCTCTAGCGCCAGATCCTTGCTTGCTCCTGCGTCAGGCACCATGATCATGACCTCGGCACAGCCAGAAGGGTGAATAGTACGCGAGCCGCAAGCTACACTAGGAGGTGGTTCGCCTCCCTCAACAACATGCTGCGGGTGAACGCAGGAGTTGTCAACACCGCCATAGATCTTGTGGGCGCCAAGCTTGATGAAGAGGCTGTTGCACGGAGGAGGACGCCTACCGAAGCTACCAACATTGTCGCTGACGTAGTCCAGCGCTCCAAAGCTGAGCGAGCACGGAGACGGCGCGTTACGCAGTGCTCCCTGGCATGGCGCCAACTATCGTGGTGGTGTAACGGCAGATGCCATGTTTAGGCTAAAGATGGGGCCAATGTGCACTAGACGAATCCAGGGAGGGATAGTGTGGTCATTCCACACACAAGTGTTTGTATTTCTCTCTTGTTGATGAAGGATTACAGAGGCTCCTTGAGCTGTTCGTGGGAAGGAGACTAGTTCTCTTACTACCCACAACTAATCTCTAGGGCTCTCCCTTAGTAAAAATGGCCGACCCTCTCTATGGAGGTCATGCCCCTCCTTATATAGGGGGGTGCTAGTTTACAATCTAGCACATACATGGAGGCATATTCCCTGAATATGGTCCTCGGTAAAGTAAGATGCATCTTTTACACTTTAACTGGTTAGTCCGGACTCAGGGCGTAAGCCTCCTTGAGCCCCTCTGCGGCGTGGCATCATCTGACACTGGTGGCATCAGCCGACATTGGCAACGTCATCCTTGTTAGCCATGCCCCGCTGGTCCTACCCTCTGTCTGCTTCTCTCACGCTATAGTGGACAGAGACCAACTTTTGATCAGCGAGATTCCTACCTTCTCCTGTAATCCAAGTAGTAACCTGGCTAGCGCCTGGCTATCTCGGCCACGAGGGTTCCTACAAATAAGTTAAAGTGGCTGGCCGACATACGCTATACGTCGGCCGGGTGAAGGTCAGACGAACTTCCTCCGGGCCGGGTCATTCCATAAGTCGGCTGCCTTGAGGTGACTCGGCTAGCATACGCTTTGACCTTACCGTACCTCAGCCAACACGGCCTTTATACCCTAGCATGACCCTACCCGGGGTATCCCCCAACAATTATAAATGTTTCCTAGTAAACACTTTGTAGTTTACCAATTATACTACTATGTGTTCTGTTTGAAGGGCTTGCTGAAGGGACAATGATACAATGACGTGGTGGCAAACAAGATGGTTGATGGTCGGTGACATTCTCCCTCCATATCTATCGTTCATTAGCATGGATTTGAATAAAATTTTGTAATTATGTGTAAATCTTATTAGTGTGTCTTACATCTTGTGGAACTGTTATTCATATTAATAAGAAACAAATTCGTTGTTCTATTTCTATGAATAATTTATTTTATGGTCATATTGCGATTATGGATAAGTTGTTCTTATCTTTATCTAAATGATAACTGTTAAAAGAATTTATAAAACAATAAACTGCCAAATATTGAAACTTAGTAATGACATCATTTTGAATGACACTAATGTATCAAAGTAAATAATAGCTACAGAATGTTTGGGCCAAATCTGTCATCGACGTCGCCCCGATTCTTTTTAGCCATGGGATGATCGCCGAAAAGGACACTTGGCGCGATCGTAACATAGCCCTGCTATCCTGGAAGGCGTGGCCTGTCTCTGATAGTGAAAAATATTCCCTACCGTGGACTTTCTCATAGCCAGTGGCTCAACCCTGAAATGATCTGAGTCGCTGGCCAGTGGGGCTCCCTGCCATACAGACCCACGTGTCATACACTGTGTGTCGAAACGATGGAGGCCCATTTTATTCACAACTTTTATCGTTTCCAGAAATGCCCTCCCACCCTGGACCCGTAGCTTCACTTGGCTGGATTTAAGCGAGCAAGGTTGGCTTTCATATAATAATACGATCCTCCGAAGTGGACCGCATCGAAAATACAGTCATTTTTCTCCTCCTCTCCCTATTGCCTAAACCCTAGCCACCTTCAACCCCCTCCTTAGATCCAAATCTGGATCACGTTGCTCACCTGCCTCGCCCTCTCTCCAAGCCTCATGCTGCAGCATGTGTAGCACATGCGCCTCCTCGAGCCCCTGGTGTCTGGTCCTGGCCTCCCGGTCCATTGTACGGTGGTAGGTTGGGTCCAGTATGCGGCGGGGCCACCGTCTCCTCCTCCGCTAGCTCCTGGGTTATTGAGCACAGAGACGCGTCAACGAGCGGTGCCACCACCTCCTTCTCTACAATCTCCAGGGCCATTGAGCATAGAGACGCCTAGATCCTTCGACCTAGCGGATATGCGGGGATAAGCGTGCGTCGCCTCCCAATCGCTTCCTCTACTCTCTCCATCACTCTCTGTATGGGAGCGGCCTACAGGACAAGGAGCAGCGCAACGGACAGCCGCATGCACCGGCAGACGCAGCGTCCCTGTGCCCCGGCGCTCGCCCGGGATTCACGTACACTCGCCTCCTACAGCGATCTATATTACATGTAAAAATTGGACCAAATGATGGGCAAAAAAACTTGTTGGACGTGATGGGCCTTTGGCCTGGGCCGCGAGTCCAGCTAGGCGCACGAGATGACCGCATCGACCAGCCATCAGCCGAGCAGCACATCGATCGATCTGGTCTCTTCTCGACCAAATTCCCAAACCCGCATGCAGCTCCTCTTCCTGAGACTCTGGCCGGTTGCCGCACCCAGCTATTGCCGCCGATTCCCCATACCCCAGACCCCGACGGTGGAGATCCACGAGGTGTGGGGCCTCATGCCCTGCTCCTGCGGAAGGGTCGGCCAACAGCGGCGGCGTCCGCCCCACAGGCAAGAATGACCAGGCCTAGCTGCATCTGGCAGTGGGAAACACGAGCGAAGAAGAGACAAATAGGTAGTATTTACTTTCTTTGATCATTTGTTAGTTCAGTTTTGGATTTCAATTCAATTTAGCCATATCGGGATTTGCATATGTGAGTGACGGATAGATACTCTGGACCCACTCAGTGAGATTACTTGAGCTTGCAAACATGTGACTAGGTCACATAGATGTAATATCACAGGAACGAGTAAACATGTTTGACGGTAGCAAGATTGAACTATATATGGATAGATGAGACCAGGTCTTGGACAAACCATGTATCGTTGTGCAAAAAGAATAAGACTCAATGTCTAAAGGTTTAAGCGAACAACCAAATTCGTGGAATATGAAGGGGCCATCATGTGTTTCTAGATACAACTGTTGGTCATTGATTTGAGAGGTGTCTCAATCATATGTGGATATTCCCAAACCATAAGGGTGTCACGCCTAAGGGTAAAGACACTGCAGGTTGATCCGCACACGAAAGAGAAAAGAGAGAGAACTCCAGAATAGTTCCGGGGTGGTACCAGAATATTTCTGGGATATCCGATGATGATCGCAGGGGTTCGATAGGTGTTTCAGAATGATAGGTATTAAATAATATATATTTAATATTAAATAAATGAATTAATATTAAAAATCATTTAAATTATATTTTTAGGGTAGCCCACCTAATTGGGCCTCACCGAAGGAGGCCCAAGAGGCATTCGCTCTCTAGGAAGGGCCAAGGGGTGGCCGGTGGCCCTAGTGGGCCATTCCACATGGTGGGGCTAGCCAGCAACGCCTCCCCACCTCCTCCCTCCCGTTTAGTCCCACCTTGGGACTTTTAGGGAGGTAGTGCCTCTATTCAACCTATAAAGAGAGGCACCCCTCTCCCCAAATCAATCCTACAATTGGCCTATGCCATTATCTCCCTCTCTCCCCCTCGTGTGTGCTCCCAATGTTTGGAACATGCTCTATGAGGTAGATATTTCTCAACCCAGTGCACGTTATCATGCTGCTGGAATTGGTCTAGATCTTTTTCTTCCGCTTCCTTGCTAGACCGGGGCCCGAGAGACGTCATTTCACCATATGCGTGTAAAACTCGACGAGGCACTACCGTTAGTGGTGATGGACGATTGAAACCTTCTAGCCCTTGAGGTCTACTATGCTCGGCTTCATCAACAACGTTTCTGCAGGAACACAATCTCGCTTTCGGTCTACAATGGCATGAACACCATACCCAGCTTGTTACTGTACTTCTCCATAGATATATCTTGGGTTGGTGCGTTCTCGTAGTAGGAATTTTTTTGTTTTCTGCCGTGGAACCCCTTTAGTGGTATCAGAGCGATCTATGCGTAGCTGTACCAGTATGAGTAGAACACACATAGATTGTGTGGCCATTGATTTTCCAATTGCTACCCTCCCACGTGTACTAGATAATATCGTGGCAATGTAGGATGAAGTGGTCCAAACCAACTTTACGCGAGACCAGTTCCATGACTAACATTTGGCTTATACCATAATAATAAGTGGTTATCGGGTGTCTGCCTCTCCGGCATTAGTAGATATGGCACTTACAAAGGATGACCCTGAAAAGGGATTAAAAGCGCTGATACGTCCAAAACGTATCTACTTTCCCGAACACTTTTGCTATGTTTCTCCTCTAAACTTGTGTGATTTGGATGCAACTAACGCTGTTTCAGCAGAATTGCCCTAGTGTCTACTTTTTGTGTAGAAAATCAACTATCAGGAAAAATCCCGGAAAATATGCCGAAAATCCTATTTCACCAGAAGACTCGGAAGCGAATCTGAGAGACGGAGGGGGGCTGGGCCAGCCACACCACTGGCCGCTGCCAGCTAGCCACGCCACGTAAGTGGTCCGCGCGCCACACCCTCGGTCTCCCTCTTCTCCTATAAGTTGCCTTCTGACCTAAAAACTCAGGGAGGGTTCGATGTTTTTCCAGAAGGAGTTCCGCTCCGCAGCCACCACCAGATTCCATGAAACAACACCAGAAACTTCGTTCTGGCACCCTGTTGGGACGGGGAATTGGAGGAGATCATCGCCATCATCATCACCATCGCTTCTCCATCGACCATCCATGTTTCCCACATCTATGAGTGAGTAATCCCCCGCTTTAGGCTATGGGTATGGTAGGGATTGGATGAGATCGTTCATGTAATGGCATCGGATTGTTAGGGCATGGTACCTAGTATCTTCTATTAGTGCTTTATGACTTTGTTGCGACTTGTTGTGCGTAATGCTTGTCACGAGGGCCCGAGTGCCATGATTTCAGATCTGAACATGTTATTAATTCATTATGATAGTATTGTTTATGGTCTTATCTGCAAGTTGTATACACACATTGTTGTCCGGAACCAATGGCCCCGAAGTGACAGAAATCGGGATAACCGGAGGGAATGGCTTTGATGTGAGGATCACATGTGTTCACGGAGTGTTAATGCTTTGCTCCGGTGCTCTATTAAAATGAGCACCTTAATTGCCAGTAGTTCCCTTAAGGCCCCGCTGCAAACAGGCTGGCAGGACAAAAGATGTTGTGCAAGTTCTCATTGCGAGCACGTATGACTATATATGGAACACATGCCAAGGATTATCTAGTACTTGGATGCTTTATCTTATTTATCTACAATTGCCTTATGTTCTGATTGCTATGTGAATTGTCTTGTCCATGCAACGCCCGTCCATCCATCCCTATGCCTACCGCTCTCGAATCCTACTATTTAATGCTATTCTTATTGTTGTTTTTTTACTTTACTACTGCTGCTACTTTACTATTGCTACTACAAAACTGTTGCTACTGATAAACTGTTGTGAGCAAGATTGTTTCCAGGTGCAGCTGAATTGACAACTCAGTTGTTAAGGCTTATAAATATTCTTTGGCTCCCCTTGTGTCGAATCAATAAATTGGGTTTCACTTCCCTCGAAAATACTGCGATACATCCCTATACTTGTGGGTCATCAAGACTATTTTCTGGCGCCGTTGCTGGGGAGCATAGCTTTATTTATCAAGTTCACTTGGATTCTCTATTGTTCGCTGTTATCCATCCATCATGGGTAAGTCTCGTGATGGCAAGGTTCCTATTTTACCATCCACTACAAGACAAGGAACGGTTCTGAACACCTCTGTTGCTCTTGATTCACCATCTGTCATGAGTAAGCTCGTTACACCACCACATACACATGCTACACACACTGCTACTACTGCTGAATCTGAAACTTCTAATACTTATGATGCTGCTTCTACTGTGCTTGATAAGAGTGGTTCATTAGGTCCTTTCCTAGATGCTACGATTGCTAGAAATATAGCTGGAAATACTGAAACTCCTAATGAAGACACTACTACACCTGTTAGTTCACCTGAGTCTAGTGAAAGTTATGATATTGAAGATGGTTATGTTGAGATGACTGATGAATTTATTAAAGAATGTAAAAACACCCATGATAGGAGTGCTGCTAAGAGTCTCCTTGAGAGGCGTACTATTAGACCCATATTGTCTCTTGTTGCTAAGTTTGCTGCTTCTCCCATAAATATTAAAGATAAAGATTATGATTTCTCTCTCGATCTATCTTACATAGCTACTGTTGAGAAAGAACCTTTTTGTGGGACTAAGAATGAAAGTGCGGTAACACATATGAATGAGCTTTCTACCACGAGTGGCTTGTTTTCTGATGATATTAAAATGCGTATTTACTTTGTTGCTAAGATTTCCCCTTTTCACTGAAAGGAGTAGCTAAAACTTGGTTTAGTAATTTACCTCCTGGATCTATTGATAGCCCTGATTGCTTGATTAGTACCTTCCTGCAGAAATATTTTCCTCCAAGTGCTAGACATGCTATTTTGCAAGAACTTTTTGATTTTAAACAAGGAGAAAAAGAGATATTGCCTGAATCATGGGCAAGGTTTTGTGCTTTGATTCATGCACAGGCTGGAAGTCCATTACCTAAGAATGAGCTTCTTGATATATTTTATAATGGACTAACTGAAGAATCTAGGACATACCTAGATAGTTGTGCTGATTGTGTTTTCAGGAATAGGACTCCCAAGGAAGCTGAGGAATTAATGGCTAAAATAAGCAAAAACTATGAAGATTGGACTCCTCCTGAACCAGCTATACCTGAACCAACTATTCCAGTGCCTATTCCAACATCAAAGAAGAGGGGAGTTATTGAATTAAATGATGAAGTGATGAAGGAAGCTAAGAAATGTCTTAAGGAGAAGGGAATTAAAGCTGCAGATGTCAAGAATTTACCTCCTATAGAAGAAATATGTAAGCCAATTCCCCACTCATCCACTATTGAGGTACACTCTCCAACACTTTGATGAAGGTGATATCCCTTACTCTAAACCTCCTGATCAATGCTTAGAAGAATTCGATATTTTCATTGTTAAGCAAGATAATTTTAATAAAAGGGTGCAAAATCATCTAATGGAAAACACTAGAGCTATTGTTGAATTGAAAGATATTGTGGAAATAACCTCTAATGATGTTAAAATGATTGTTAAACACTTTCAAATGGTTCAAACTCAAATAGATCAACTCATTAAAGTGCAAAAAGACTTGCTAGTTAATGCTGCTAAAGGAAAACATGCTTATGAAATTAGAACTAGAAGTGGTGCTGCTACTCAGGATCCTCTATATCCTGAGGGGCATCCCAAAAGAATTGAGCAGGATTCTCAACAAGCTGAAAATAGTGGCTCTACTCGTAAGAAAAGTAAAAAGAAACATAAAACTATTGTAGAACCCTCTGAACCTGCTATAGATCCTAATAGTATATCTGTCTCTGATGCTGAAACTAAAAGTGGTAATGAAGAAAATGAAGTTCCTAATGAAGAAAAAGTTGAAGAAGAACCTGAAAAGCACACTAAGAATACTAAATACACCAAAGAAGATTTTATTGCTAAGAAACATGGTAGTGAAAGAGAGCCTTGGGTCCAAAAACCTATGCCTTTCCCTGATAAGAAACACAAGTCAAAGGAAGATGAACACTATAATAAGTTTCGTGAGTGGATGAAACCTTTATTCCTACAAATTCCTTTGACTGATGCTATTAAATTGCCTCCTTACTCAAAGTATATGAAGGATATTGTCTCGAATAAAAGGAAGATCCCTAATGAAGAAATTTCTACTTTGCTTGCTAATTATTCCTTTAATGGTAAGGTTCCTAAGAAACTTGGAGACCCAGGGATTCCAACTATCCCTTGCTCTATTAAGAATAGTTATGTTAGAACTGCTTTGTGTGATTTGGGAGCTAGAGTTAGTGTTATGCCTTTCTCTCTCTATAAGAGACTTCAACTTGAAAAACTGATACCAACTGATATATCTTTGCAAATGGCTGATAAATCTACCACTATTCATGTTGGTATATGTGAGGATGTACCTATTCAAGTGGCTCATAATTGCTTGATATTAACTGATTTTGTTGTGCTTGAAATGCCTGAAGATGATAATATGTCTATTATTCTTGGGAGACCTTTTCTTAATACTGTAGGGGCTGTTATTAATTGTAATCAAGGAAAGGTGACTTTCAATGTTAATGACAAGGAACATACTGTCTATTTCCCCAAGAAGATTGAAAGGACTTATGGTTTGAATTCAATTGAACATGTTGAGGGCATTCAAGTTGGAGAAATATATTGTCCCATACCAAGAGAAAATTTTGAAACTATTATGATTGGGACCATTGCTATCAAGGTTGAGGTAACATAATCATTAGTGGAATACAAAGTTTTGTCTCATATGAAATTGTTTTGGTAACAAGACCTGATCAACCTTGTTAACAAAAGGATTTTCTTGAACAAAACAATGTTTTCACTATGATTATCTCCATTTACTTCTATTTCTATCCATTTTAGTTTTTGTTTTTGTTTAGTTTTCCTTTTTGTTGTTAGTTGCTTGCATATTAGAGTGTCTTAGAACTCCTGTAGTTCTAGCCTTGTTTTGTCATTGCATCATTTTTTCCAAAAAAAAAATCTGTCTGTCAGAAAATCATTCATCTATGCCTAAAAATTACCCAAAAATAAAGTATCTTGTAAAATTCCAAAAAATTCATATTAAATTTTTTCATGAAAAAGGGGGCAGAGGAGTGCCTGGAAGGTACCAGGGGGACCCACCAGGCAGGCACACCACCTGGTGGCGCGGCCTTCCCTGGGTGGCGCCATGCCATGGTGTGGGCCACCCCTGTCCCTCCACTAACTCTCTCACCTGCCACTTTCTTCTCTCTCCCGAGTATGCTTCAGTTCATTGCTCAAAATCGCGTTCTTGTTGTGCTTGCTCCCGATTTTTTCGATCTCCTTGCTCACCCCATCTTTGTTGCTGAAATTTGGAGCACTTATTCTCTGGTATGTGACTCCTCCCATTGTCCAAGTAGATTTGTGTTTAGTGGATTATATCTTGAGTATTTTGCTGTTGTAGGTGACAGGTTATGAGAGCTTGTAAGCTTGTTTGATGCTTAGAGATATAGTTTTGATGCATGTTTAGGCCTCTTACAAGTCCCTATGAGTAGTATCCTTCATTATATTCACTTTGCAATCACTTGTTTAATAGGTGTTTAAATTTCAGAATACCAAGCATGAACAACCATACCTTTGGAGAGATATTTGAGAGGGATGCACCTAGGAGGTCGAGGCCCTCGAGATCAGCCTCTCAGTTTAGGCCATCACACAATGAAGATCTCATTGCAACTCGTATTGGTAATGAAAGGGATGATGGGGATGCTCACCCATCTACTTTTCCTTGTTTTACTTTCTTACAAGCTGCAAGGATTCTTGATGATTTCTTGTTACTGATTGAGAGGGTTGGTTTGACCTCATATATGCAAGATGAGAGTGAGCAATACGCTATGCTCACTAAAACCTTTGTTGAGAGCTTCGTGTTCACTAACACGCCCTATCAGTCAACTGTCTCTTTCAAAATTTATAACCTGCCCTTCACCATGTCATTGGAAAGATTTTGTAGTGTTGTAGGTGTAAGCATGACAGGGACCGTGAAGAAAATTCAAGGGCGACCCGCTGATTTTCTGTAGCTTTACCGAGGGGTGACCAATAATGATGACCGCGTGGCGGAGCGCGGAAAAATAAGAAACATCCAACTCCCTGCTCTTAGATACTTTGCATATTATCTTGCTACTAGCGTGCTTGGTAGGAAGAACACAAGTAATATCTCCAACTATCATTTAGCCTTCCTTGCTGCTGCGCTCAACAATGATACTCGGTACAACCTTGGCTCGCTTATTGCTCTCCGCCTAGCTGCTAGGGGACATATCTATGGGGGCATCATTACCTCACGAATGGTCAATGCATTAGGGCTTTCAGTAGACCCAATGATACTATATTGGCACCACAAAGGCTTGACCTTGTTGCTATGAAAACACATAAATTTGTCACTGCTGATTCTGAGTTGGACAGTTTAGTATATAGGATGATGTTTGCTGACGGGGATGAGAGGGAGATCCCTTTGCTACAGTCTACTTTGTTTAGTGTTCACAGGAGACCATGGTCGCACTCCAAGGAGTAGGTGGACGGGCAGCTCCGCTTGCTGGGCTTCCATGGGCAGCACCAGGAGGACGTGCCCTCCTACGATTACTCCGCGCACCAGGACGATGGTACCTCCTCATCGTACCACGGTGACACTTCATCCTGGCCAGCTTGGGATTGACACCCACTTAGGCCAAAAGCCTAAGCTTGGGGGGAGGTACGCCGGCATTGCACTCATCTCCTTATCATTTTGCGTCGGTACTTTTTATATTCATGTTTTGTTCTCTTTTTAGCTTTCGTTCTTTCTTTGCTTTTACTTTCTAAAACACAAAAAGACCAAAAATATTTCTGTTGTTTCTCTTTGGTTTGCTTTTTCTTCTTTTTGTCTCGGTTTGCTTTTCCCTTTTTGCTTTGTTTGAACTATTCAAAAAACCCAAAAAGATTTTGCTTTGCTTATTCTTCCTTTTTGGTTCTTGTTTAAAATTCGAAAACACCAAAAATATTTGTTGTTCTTCTTTGGTTTTGTGAGTTTTGTTATAGGGGTCAATAGTCCTCAGTGGAATTTGGTTTCATATTATTATTCAAGCCACACAAGTGAAGAGCAATAATGATGATTAATTACAACTTGAGGTGTGGTAAGAGGCTGGTAACAAACTCTATTTGTTTTCATTTTTGTACATATACTCATCATTGTGGGCGTGCTTAGTCTGTTCATGTAGGGTGTATGCTATTTATGGATGCTTACTAGTTCTTGCTTTCTTATGATTAGTTCCAGCTTGCTAATAGTCTGTAGCATTCCTTATGAATGTTTTCTTGCATTACTCTATTCATAACTTGGTATGACACCGTGGTATCCTCCTCTGAATGTCTCATTTGAATTGACTTGGCACATGCTCACGCATGCATATGACTGAAATAATCAGTTAAGCCTCTATGAATTATTTTGCCTTGAGGGTCTTGAATCACTTTCATGCCATGATTAGTCCTGTTTTGTTGCAAGCATGATTATGATAGCTATTGCTCTCTCGTTTGTTGCTCCCTTACTATTGCTAGCCTTCACTTTCACTGAGTATATTTTACTCATGTTTCCAACTCCCTAAAACCAAATATTGCCAAAGTGTCCACCATACCTACCTATTAGCATCATTTGCTACTTCCGTGCATGTTCAATATGCCTTGTTTTCTTCTGAATAAAATGTTTGCTTGTTATGAGAAAGTTAGTCAGTAAAGCTCTCACGAACTTGATGGCACACTTTATTTCCTGCACTTAATAAACCTGAACCATTGTGACTGTCCATGAAAGTTATATGCTTGAAAATTATAGGATGGGGATTAGCAGAATCGTGCTGTCATGGGGAAGGCTTTCAACACCTTTAAATATATATCCAGTTGATACCATGCTCTTTTGTCTGCGGATGTCGTCGGTGTGAAATAAAAGGGGAGCTTGTAAGTCCATGGAGTTATGTATGTGTGTTAGAGAAACGCCTGGGCCGCCGGTCTAATCCATGCCATCATGGTGGAAACCTGCAGCGTAACCATAATGATATCTATGAAGCATTCTTCTTATAAAAAAAGAGAGAGATAGCCATTGAGAAAAAAAGAAAAAAAGAGATTTGAGAAAAGAGGAAAGAGAGAAAAAAGCACCATTTTCCCATGGTAAATAAGAAGATTGCTAAGATACCCATTATCTGCCTGCCTTGTCATTTTGATATGGGGATTCTTCCGTATCATCGGGTAAGGGGTACCCTGTTGGCGGTTCTCTATGATATGCACGTATTTACGATGACAAGAACTTACAGGTAACTAAAGTTGAGTAGCATGAGGAGCGGCCCTTGTACTCAAGGGACATGGGATTTCCAGTTTATAGTCTGTCAAGCATATAACTCAGATTGGACCTCACTTTCACCTTAACCATATTAAAGATGCTTATGATAGGGGCAATGAGAGCTCAAAGCTAATGAGTACCATACTTTTAGCATTTGGAAGCCTTTCAAACTATTCAAAACCTTTTCATTTCCTTGTTGAGTCTCCACTTATTCTATGAGCACTTCCTTGAGAGCATAGTTGTCATTTTTTGTGCCTGTCCCATTACTTGATTATTTGTGTTATGACTTTGATGCTTGTATCTTTGACATCTTTACTTCTAGTCTTCACCTGAACTTCAGAGGTGCCTTGGATCAAAGGCAAGCGAGAAACCACTCTATCATACCTTGTTATGAGCATTGTAATGTTGCTTATGTTTATGTTTCTTGCTACTTATTATTTTTAAGTTGGAATCTCTTCATAGCTTGCATTGCCTATTAAGTGAACTTAGTTGCATACTCTTTATTATGAATTGTCTAAGTAGTTGATCACATGCTGAGAATATATACATCATATGAAGCAAATGTGTTCGTGAAAGTTCTTTTATCGCACTCAGTTTTCAACTGAATTGCTTAAGGACAAGCAATAAGCTAAGCTTGGGGGGAGTTGATACGTCCAAAACGTATCTACTTTCCCAAACACTTTTGCTATTGTTTCTCCTCTAAAGTTGTGTGATTTGGATGCAACTAATGCGGACTGACGCTGTTTTCAGCAGAATTGCCCTGGTGTCTACTTTTTGTGTAGAAAATCAACTATCAGGAAAAATCCCGGAAAATATGCCAAAAATCCTATTTCACTAGAAGACTCGAGGAGCCATAATACGAGACAGAGGGGGGCTGGGCCCAGGCCACACCACCTGGCCGCGCGGGCTAGCCCAGGCCACGCCAGGGGGTGGTCTGGCCGCCCTAGACACCCCCTCGGTCTCCCTCTTCGCCTATAAGTTGCCTTCTGACCTAAAAACTCAGGGGGGTTCGACGTTTTTCTAGAAGGAGTTCCGCTCTGCCGCCACCACCAGATTCCACGAAACAGCACCAGAAACTCCGTTCTGGCACCATGCCGGGACGGGGAATTGGAGGAGATCATCGCCATCATCATCACCATCGCGTCTCCATCGACCATCCATGTTTCCCCCATCTATGAGTGAGTAATCCCCCACTGTAGGCTATGGGGATGGTAGGGATTGGATGAGATCATTCATGTAATGGCATCAAATTGTTAGGGCATGGTGCCTAGTATCTTCTATTAGTGCTTTATGACTTTGTTGCGACTTGTTGTGCTTAATTCTTGTCACTAGGGCCCGAGTGCCATGATTTCAGATCTAAACATGTTATTGATTCATTATGATAGTATTGTTTATGGTATTATCTGCAAGTTGTATACACACGTTGTTGTCTGGAACCAATGGCCCCAAAGTGATAGAAATCGGGATAACCGGAGGGAATGGCTTTGATGTGAGGATCACATGTGTTCACGGAGTGTTAGTGCTTTGCTCCGGTGCTCTATTAAAAGGAGCACCTTAATTGTCAGTAGTTTCCTTGAGGCCCCGCTGCAAACGGTCTGGCAGGACAAAAAATGTTGTGCAAGTTCTCATTGTGAGCACGTATGACTATATATGGAACACATGCCTAGGATTATCTAGTACTTGGATGCTTTATCTTATTTATCTGCAATTGCCCTATGTTCTGATTGCTATGTGAATTGTCTTGTCCATGCAACGCCCGTCCATCCATCCCTATGCCTACCGCACTCGAATCCTACTGTTTACTGCTATCATTACTGTTGTCTTTACTTTACTACTGCTGTTACTTTACTATTGCTACTACAAAACTGTTGCTACTGATAAACTGCTATGAGCAAGATTGTTTCCAGGTGCAGCTGAATTGACAACTCAGTTGTTAAGGCTTATAAATATTCTTTGGCTCCCCTTTTGTCGAATCAATAAATTGGGTTTCACTTCCCTCGAAAATAATGCGGTACACCCCCTATACTTGTGGGTCATCAAGCGCCAACTAGTTAATCCATGTTGTGGTTGTATTCATAGGGAAGAAACGATTCTTGTGCGAAAGCTCAAACAGTCACGTAAAACTTGCAAAGATAAAGGAGAGGTGTCTAACTTTATGTTGCGGGAGGGAAAAGTGATATGTGTGGTTTAGGTAAGTGTTTATGGGGATGAACTGCCGAAGGCAAGGTGGCACCGTCAACCTAGTGCAGATGCTAGCGCACTCGATGGAGATCAAGGCACTGCAACCACCACATATCACATAAACTATTTACATTAGATGTTAACTATTTTGTGAATATTGTTGTGCTTGTATTATACTATGACTGTAGCATAATAAGATAATCCCTCTACTATAATTCCAATGTCCGTGTTCTCCCACAAGTCACTAAACAAATGTTGAGGGATGTTTGTTTGAGTGAGAGTTCGGACAATTAGCAGAACCCATATTATGAACATTAAAATTGATTATTTTGCAAATATTATTGTAGATGTCTCGCCCTACCATCAACCTTGGCACTTTCCTTGAGTATGAAAATCTCAAAACCGACAGGACAAACTTCACTGCATGGTCCTACAATCTAAGGATTATCCTCGTTCCATAGAAACTCTCCTACATACTTTTTGTTGCGATAGGTGACCAACCCGCTGCCAAGGCCTCTTAGGCTGATAATAATTTTTATGAGAAGAAGGATGATGATAACTCATGTGTCCATAGTGTCATGCTCTACACCATGGATTATGACCTACAGAAGCACTTTGAGAATAAAAGCTCCTTAGATATCATCATTGATCTAAATGCCATCTTTGTGCCTCGGTCCAGGTCCGAGAGGTATGAGGTTTCAAAACTCTTTTTCTCTATCTTGATGTAAGAGCATAGTAGCTTGAGTGAGAATGTGGTAAAAATATCTGGCTATATATGTTCAACGCTTGTACGATCTTGATTGAAAAATCAATGATGAGATGGCTGTTGATAGGGTGATGCAGTCTCTTCCCCTAGCATGGACAAAACCCTATCTGAGTTATTGCCATGATCAAGCGTGTTAAGGTGGAAATCAGGAAGGAGCACAATATCTTGATGGTCAACAAGAAAGTTGACATCAAGAAATCCACCAAGAAGGGCAAATGCAGGAGGGGCAAACCCAAGAAGGACGGAAAGCCTATTGCCGCTTCTTCCAGGGTGGCCAAGGCCAAGCCCGGCGCCACAGGCTACTACTGCAAGCGTGAGGGGCACTAGAAACGCAACTGCTCCAAGTACATGGATGATAAGAAGGCTACCAAGATCGTGCCAAAGAGAAAGGTATATATGATATACAGGTTATCGATGTTTTCTTCACAAGTGCCAAGAGCAATGTTTGGGTATTTCATACCGGTCATGTTGCCCATATTTGTAACTCTTAGGAGGAGTTGTGGAATAGATGATGCTTGGTGAAGGACGAGGAAACGATGCATGTTGGCAATGGCCAGAAAGTGGATGTGATGGTTGTGGGCACTCTCCCTCTCCCTCTCCCTCTCCCTTGAGGAATAGTTTTAATATTGAATAAGTGTTACTATATACCGCCCTTGAGCATGAATATTGTTATTGGGTCTTTCTTGTTGCAAGACCATTATTCATTTAAGTCAGAGACAAATGGTTGTTCTATTTATATGAATAATGTGTTTTACGCTCATGCACTACATACGAAATGTTTCTTCTTATTAAATCTTGATTGTCATGACACACACATCCATAACGTAGATGCCAACCGATGCAAGCATGGTAATGATAATTCCATGTATATGTGGCATTACCGTCTGGGTCATATAGGTGTAAAACGCATGAGGAAACTCCATTCTGTTAGAATTTTGGAGCCGTTAGATTTTGAATATCTTGACACATGTGAACCATGCCTCTTGGGTAAAGTGACCAAGCGCCAGTCAATGGTATGACGGAACAGATTGCAAACCTATTGGATTCTGATGTATGTGGGCCAATGGGTGTCTCCACGTGCAATGGTTATCGTTACTTTGTCACCTTCACTGAAAATTTGAGTAGATATAGATATATCTACTTGATGAAGCATAAGTCTAAAACTTTTGATAAGTTCTTAAGAGTAAAGATGAGAATCAACTCGACAAGAAAATCAAGCACCTTTGTACTGATCGAGGGTGCGAGTATTTTAGTCACACGTTTGGCACACATCTGAAGGCTCGTGGCATTGTACCACAACTTATGCCAGCTGGAACACCACAACGTAATGGTGTGTCCGAGCGATGTAATCGCACTCTGTTGGGCAGTGTACTATCTATGATGTCTCACACCGACTTATCAGTATCTGGGGATATGCACTTGAGACTGCTGCATTCATTTTAAATAGGGCGCCATCCAAAGCCGTAAAGACAATGGCATATGAGAAATGGCATGGAAAGGAGCCAAAGTTGTCTTTTCTGAATGTTTGGGGATGTGGGCCTTACATTAAGAAACTGGAGCCTGACAAAAACGAACCAAAAGAAGAAAAATGCATATTTGTAGGGTGTCCAAAGGAGACTATTGGATATACCTTCTACAACCAAGCTAAGGGAAAAATGTTTGTCATGAAAAATGATACTTTCCTCGAGAAAGAGTTTCTCGCGAAAGGTGTAAGTGGAAGAAAGATAGAACTTGATGAGATTATAGAACCGGATCTTCAAATACCGAGTGTCACAATGCAAGTTGTTCCCGATCCACCCTCATTAATTGAAGTGGTATAAAATGATGATGATCATGAATGTGACACCCTCGGGATCAAGGTTCAACAAATCCCAGACAATATCCTGAAATAATCTTAACCTATAGCTCGAGGATATCCAGTGAAAAATCAGTAACACAGTAGTGATCCTGTGACACAATTTTTTTTATAGCAAGCTCATAACTGAGCAGAGAACCAAAATATTACAAGTAGAGGTCACTAACCACAAACATCAAACAACGGAAGGAAAATTATGCTATTAAGTATAGCAAACTTTACAAATGTCCTAAGAGGCCTGAAGCATAATGATGACGTCCCAGCCCATAGATTCCAGGCTACCGGACGGGAACCCCAAGCTACTCATCGATGTCGATGTCGTAAGAACTCATATTTAGGGGGGCACTCACTCTTCTACAAAAGTATCAACAAAGCAAGGGTGAGTACATGGTGTACTCCGCAAGAGCTATGGCTGGTGGGTTATTTTCCATAAAGCTATCTTTTTTTGTAAAACAAGCGGGTGTAGAAGCTCATCTAATCAGAATATTTTAAAAGGGGATAAGAGAGCGACATCTCCAAGTATAGTAATCATCTTTTGTTATCCACCAAGTCATCATCATATAAACCTCAACTAGGATCACCCCCTCGTACCCATGAGGAAGCATCCTTAAGCACACATTGATCTGCCAAGTTTTACGATTAGGTTATAATCTGGTCACCAAGCGTTCATAACCGTGAACACGGATTTCTAAAAGATTTAACCCTGTAGGGGTGTAGAACTTTACCCACACGAACCAACCGACTCTTAGCACCACTTGGCACACTTCCTTGGTGTGCTGGCAGAGGGTGGTTAACCACGACCTTTACCTTGCTTTCGCCGAGACCATGAGTCACACCCTAAGGAGGGTTCCTCCGTAACGTGTCAAATCCTGAAGCCGGTCCCTAGAGATGTGAAGCAAGGTTGGTTCACCAGGGGCTCTATTCACCCCAAGCTACCCGGTCCATGCTTCCCTACCTGTTATGATGCACCTCCTTCACAGCATTCGAGAACAACTAGAATGCATATGTCAAATGGAATGCCCGAACTATGTGACACATGGAATCTACTAGGCAAGTTAGTGATTCGAGCGGTTCCCAAGCCCCGTGTGGCTGTACGCTCGTCTCAGTTCCAAAGGCAAGAACTCAGGTCCTAGTGGTGACGAGCATGGGCCTAGAAAAACCACATCCCACTGTGGCTTCCCATACAAGTCTTAGCATGTTTAACCTCAAATCACCTTCATACCTTGTTCTCCTATCATAATAGATTCTCTGCATCTGATACATCATTTGGATGAACCAGCACCAACAGCTAAGCATGACACATATATAAGCTCTAGCAGTGCACACAAGCCAAACCTAGTTATTCTAGGATCAGTGGATCTGGTAATATAAGCTCAAAGGGAGTAAGGTAACATATAGGATACTCTATCTATCGATAAAAGACCACCGTAGAATCATATGCGTCATGGCAAGAATTGAAATAATTTGAAAGCATGGGATTGTGTAATGGTGGGGATATGCTTGGCTTTGCCCGTTGATATCCAATAAGTAGATCTTTGTAACCTTGTACTTGACTTGATTATAGTTGGTCAAGTATTAGTCTTCGATCTTCGATGGTGTTGCTCTCAGTCTTCGATCTCTTACTCGGTCTCATATTCTATAAGAAAGAAGTAGAAACACTACAAAGAAATGGAAACAATCAATACATGGCATCAATGCAATGTTCAATCAAGTATGATGATATGAATAGTTAAATAGTATTAATATGAAACCCTAAAACATGTTTGCTAATTTAAACAGAGTCCGAGGGGCCTAAACCCAAAAATAGGGAAACTTCAGAATCACCTATGGGGGTTCATTCTATTCTTCTAATTAAACTTGTTAGTTTAAGTTGCTTAACAATGCATGATTTTGATGCTAAAGTGTATATCTCATTTTTCTGAACATTTTGATATATTATTTGTATTTTTCTTATTTATAGAATAAAAGTTATTGATTTTACAAGATTATATCATTTTCTAAAAATATTAAACCAATTAAAGCTTTTATGACGTCAACCTGATGTCATCATCTCGTTCAGATACTATGTTTACTGAACCTAATCTACCCTAGTCAGTGACGACTGGGACCCAGAGCCACGTAGGTTGCCACGGTGGAAAACCTTGCTCAACGTCCATGTCAGGGCCACATGGGTGCCACGTCATAGCCACCTTGGTGCCACGTTTGCTGTCAAAGTGCTTGTAGACGGTGGCCACCAACAGCGAGGGAGAGCGCTCAGGGCTGCAGGGTTAGGAGCATTCGAACCGTGAGGGCAAAGCGAAGCTAAAAGCTCTTGTGCCGCTAGCTTATGGTCGCTAGAGCGAGTTAGGAAATGGTGGTCTAAAGTGCCAAGCGGCGGCGCACCACGACATCGCAATACAGCGCGAGAGGGAGACATTGGGGAGGTCTAGGAGGATGGGAAGCTCACCATAAGCATGAAGGAGGGAGGTCGAGGCCGCGCAATCTCGGATTCGACGATAATGGCCACGGCGGTGCTCGGGAAAAGCTCAGGGGGAAGAGGACGGAGGCAACAATTAGAGGCTCACGGGCTCGATTCGGTTGGCTAGGAGGATCAGCTCGGTGGGGCGTACCTTCTAGGAATAACGGTGGGGCTTGGGGTGGATCCTAGCGGTGGCGCTCTACGACGACCAGCGTCTAGGGTTTCGGGAGCTCGCACGAGCTCGTGATGGAGAGTGAGAGAAAGAGGGAAAGGGGAATCAGGCGAGAGAGGGTGCCCTAGGCGACCTTATCTTCACCTCCTGGGCGGCGACGAGCATCACGGCGCTTGACCCGCATGGCGGCAATGGCGAGCAGTGGAGGCTGCACCAGGCATCTGGTTGCCTCGGTGGGGAATATGACACGAAGGGGTATTGTGCCGGGTGGGCTGCTCATAGGCCGAGGTGGCTACGGGTCTGCTGTGCGCGACAGCAGAGAGAGAAGAGGGGAAGATGAGCTATGACCTAGCTAGGGTTAGAGACTGCTTTATTTTTCTACAACCTTTTCTTTTTCTGTTTTCTTTCCTCTCTTTTGTATTTCATTTTCAAAGCTATTTTTGGCATTTCAAAAATACTAGAATTTTGTAAATCTGTTGAAAACATTGTGGGGGCCCTTGACACTATTTGGGCTCCACTATTTTTGGTAGGTTTCGAAATATTCAAACCCATTTGGATAGATTTCAAAGAGAGAGATGGATTAGGTTTTAGGGGATTTGTTTTTCTTTGTTTTTCGGTCATGTTTCTTAGCAAAATAAATGACGCTCATGAATTCACAACAAACCCTAATTAGAGACTAATAAAACTAGGGGTGTTATAGATCTATCCGCCTTACGAGAATCTCGACCCGAGATTCCTAAGGTAGGAAGAAAGAAGGAGAATAGGGTTACACCAGGAATAGGAGGGAAACATACTAAACAACACACCAAATATCTCATGGTCAACTCTTGGATGGAGTGTTTAGAAACAACTCTGAGGTGACGAACATGAAACACGTCAAGGTAAAAGAGGAAACATGAGGAGAAGGTTTCAAGTTGATAGATACATGGTCTTAATAAGGATTGAGACCAAGGAGTTTGTAGAAGAGTTCGAACTTCTGAGGAAGAAAGCTTCCAACAGAAAGAACATGACCATATACTTTGAGATATGAACCTCTACTAAATGACATAGGTAGAGATTTCATAGATACAAAGATATAGATGAACGGAACCAAGTTGTTAAACCACTTTTGACACAGAAGGGTCACTGTTTCATTCAATAGAAGGCCAATATAGAAAGGATTGCTTTGTTGAAGATAACTTGTAAGAATCACACAGGAACATCAAAATAAATGTTTGATTGCCAACTTTCTTTGAACATGATTGAAGAGAACAAAGGAACTCGTTATTCATCTAGGGCTATCAAGGTATTTGCCAAATATCATGATATCACTTTACACCACCTCGATGAATAAATAACAAGATTCCTGATAAGATGAGAGAAAGAAACTTCATTCGCAGAATCCAAGTACTTGGCATAACAAGAACTTGCCAACACATAAGGGTCTGAAGGATCAACCGAGAGAGATTTAGCAACTCTACTTTACGAGTTCTCCTTGATGTTCGAAACACTAATATTAGGCTACTCACAAACCTTCAATTTGTCATCAAGTAAAGGCCATTCTTTGGATAACAGGAAACTATAAGCGTAACTCCTATAATAATTCTTAGAAGAAACCTCATGAAGAGTGGTTTTTATTGCTGAATCAAAGGAATGTGATAGTAGTTTCAACCACCACATCAACCTTGTCGGATGTTCAAAGAGACCAATGTCAAAACCTTGAGGAACTCCAATGATCATATCTTCTTGAGATTCAGATTTGGTTAGTTGAAGAGATACTTCAAACTCAGCATGTTTGAATAGAAAGTGTGCAACATTTACGTAGAGGTAAAGTTACTAGATTCTGAAGACATAGACTACAGTGTTTTAGCTCCAGATGACTGAGCTAGGTTGATAGACCCATGTGTTAGCAACTCGTCGAAAGACAAATGCACCTATATGAAGTCCTTGGAACTGAGTTTCATTTAACGATTACCCAAATAAAATCAAAGGCAGGGGAAGATAACATATCCATGAAGGAAATACTATCTTTCTTCAGCATGAACGAAACTAGACATATCACATCCCAGATTTTAGAAATCGGGGTTACAATTTTTTTTTGCATTAGCAGAAAAAAATGTCGCGGCCCGAGAGATCTTGATGAACAATCCAACTACAGAATAGGTCTGGCAGTGTGTAACACTGCCCAACAAGGGCCTAGAGGAACAAAAGGCTGCCATGTCCTTCAACGGGAAGTTGGATCAGCAACATGAATCAAGGCCCTATCGGGAACCAAATCAGCATCACGGTTCCAGCCCTCAGGATGACACCTACTCAAGGACCAACTCTTCAGGACAACGACACATAACCGTGCGAGATTGGAGCAATGTCGCTCTAGTGGCAACATGAGACGCTGTAGCAGAACTGATTCCACAACAACCTCCCCGATAGCAATCTAACAACCGCATGGAAGAAGATGAAGCACGCTGTCGAGAGCGAGATCAGCAACAAGTGCCACCTCCTAGACACATAAGCCGTTTGGCTGAACCTGATAACCCAGAAGTATAGGGGATCGTGTGTAGCCTTTTTGATAAGTAAGAGTGTCGAACCCAACGAGGAGCTAAAGGTAGGATAAATATTCTCTCAAATTCTATCAACCGCTGATACAACTCTACGCACACTAAACGTTTGCACTATCTAGGAAATAAAACTAGAGCAACAATACAAGTAATAGAGATAACTTTGCATGATAATAAATAACAAGAAAGTAAAGCTAGTTGCTGCAGCAATAAAATACACTAAACTAACAGAACCATGAGTGTGGAATAGTGGTGGTAATTGTGGTGGCTTTGTCCAAGTTTAAATAGCGAATATATCGGGTTCATTGTCTTCGATGCAGTTTTCTATGTGGGAGAGGCTAAATATACACGGGCTTCACTACTTGGAATTACATGTACTATATGATTGGATTGTTAGCAAACATCCGTCAGTACTAATCAATGCATTAAGGTTTCCCCAACCACAGCCTTAAGTTTAATGGTCCTCTTACTCCCATACGTGCAACGTTCCGGTTCGCGTCCTCAGGTTTCTGTCACTCCAGCCGAACTTCCCCTTCCTCTTACACATACTACAAACCCTATGATGTTTAATCCATGCGCACACAAATATAATGGACACCAAAGGACTGTACCATATCAACACACAACTCTAATGAACCAAAGATGTTCAACCATTCAATCTAAGAACAAAGAAACTACAGAAACATGACATAGATCATAGGATTATAACTTATAACATCAAACACCATGTTTACATAGGACGATACAGAGGTGTGTGGGAGGATGAACCACTGCATACTAGGAGGATTAGGTGATGGATATGGCGGTGATGATGGTGAAGAGGGCGGCGGCGGCGCCAGCGGCAGCACGGGGGACTCCTTCCCTGCTGCCGGTATCATGGGGGAGCACCGCCCCTTAGCCCCCTTCCTTCATGGATTCTTGGGAGCCCTCCCCCATGGAGATGGGATCCATGGGGAGGCAAAAACGTGGCTTTCGTGGCTGCAAATTCGTGGGTGGAGATGCCCTGGGTGTTCGGTTTTCTCCCTTTATATAGCTTCTCGGATTCCCGTCACTCCATATTGGGCTGCAGTAAATCAGGCCTAAAAGGCCCGTCCAGACTCAGAATCAGCTAAATTTTATGTCCAGAATGTTTTCATGAAATTTCCATCAACTTTGTAGTTGAAGAGTTTTCCGTTTGACGCTGTATTCGACCCAAAACGTGAGCATCTTAAAAAAGAGTTCTGAGACAGATTTCTGGAAAAATCCCAATTTGACTCCAACAAGGTTTCCACTTGTATTCTTGGTAATTCCTACACATCAAAGTGTAAAACAAGAAGATTGTGCACTTTTGCAACTATTAGTAGGTTAGTCCAAATAAATCATAAACTTTATACAAAAAGGAGTGTCAAAAGCATATTATTAGCATGAAACCATCAAAAATTATAGATACTTTATGGACGTATCAACATCCCCAAGCTTAGTTCCTGCTCGTCCTCGAGTACGTAAACGATCAAAACAATATAATTTTTGAGGTGATGATACATTGCAAATGTATCTATAATTTTTGATCTTCCATGCTTGGTTTTATCTACTTTCTTGTGTTTTGTTCCAACTTTGGAGTACTTTTCATATGATTTCTTGGACTAACCTATTAACAAGATGCCATAGTGCAAGTTGCATGTTTTCTGCTGTTTTTGGTTCCAGGAAGTCAGAAAATGAATATTCTCGGAATTGGACGGGACAAAAGCCAAAGTTACTATTTTCCCGGAAGACTCATGGAGCCAGAAGGAGAGTCGGAGAGGGGCCACAGGGTGGCCACACCACCCCTAGGCCCGGGCAACCCTAGGCCGCTCCAGAGCATGGTGTGGGCCCCTTGGCCGGCCACCGACCCTGCCTCTTTCGCCTATAACAGCCTCCCGATACCAAAACCCTAAGGAGTCAATCAGAAATCCACGAAAAGTTCCGCAGCGCCGCCGCCACCAAAGGGGAGATTTGGGGGACAGAAAGTCTCTGTTCTGGCACCCTGCCGGGACGGGGAAGTGCCCCCGGAGCCATCTCCATCGATCTCCACCGCCATCTCAATCACCATTGCTGATTCCCATGATGAGGAGGGAGTAGTTCTCTCTCGAGGCTAAGGGTTCTACCGGTAGCTATGTGTTCATCTCTCTCTCTATGCATGATCTTATTGAGATCATGAGCTTGTAATCTATAGATCTCCCTTGCTACTCAAGTGCTTTAATAGATCTCTACTCTCCCCATGTGTGTGAAAGTGACAGCGTGCACACCGTGGTGGCACTTAGGCTAGAGATTACAAATACTTGTTATGAGTTATATTTGGAGTTGGATGTCTTTATGAAATTGTGGTGTTTGTTGGACTCATCTAGTACTCAAGGTGACAGTGTGGGGTTATCTAGATGCGGAAAGATGAACTTTGAGGTGTGCTGTTATAACCCTACCATCGTTTAGAGTGTTTGGACAAAAAGTAGTTAAGAGTAGTATCATAAAGAGATGATATTTATATGAGAGTGTTCACTAGTGAAAGTATGATCCCTAGGCCTTGTTTCTAAGCATTGATACACCATTTCCTATTAGATCTGTTACATGTTTGCTTGCTTTTATCTTTATTTAAGTTTTATTTTAGTCTTTTCCACACCATCAAGTTGTCTTCTATCACCGTTACCACTTATAATTATGTATACCACTTGTATTTCACTATCTCTTCGCCAAACTAGTGCACCTATACACCTGACAAGTGTATTGGGTGTGTTGGGGACACAAGAGACTTCTTGTATCTTGATTGCAGGGTTGCTTGAGAGGGGATACCTTTGACCACTTCCTCCCTGAGTTTGATAAACCTTGGGTGATCCACTTAAGGGAAAACTTGCTGCTGTTCTACAAACCTCTGCACTTGGAGGCCCAGCAACTGTCTACAAGAATAGAAGTGCGTAGACATCAAGCTATTTTCTGGCACCGTTGCCGGGGAGGTAAGGTAAAAGGTACTCACATCCTCCGGTGTGAGTGCTCGAACTTATTTCCATTAGATTCTGCAATTTTGTCTTTTTGTTTCTTGTTTTCACTAGTTAGGCTTAACGGAAAACAAAAAAACAATTAGAGAGCTTTATAGTATTTATCTTGAGTTAGGACATGAAGTGTTTGAAGAGAAAATTAAAAAACCTATGGAACTTTATTTGCATGCTAATAGAAATTTTATTAGTATGAATTCTTTGAACACCAATATTGCTAATGCTATGCAAAAGTCTAAGCTTGGGGAAGCTGGTTTTTATGAAAATGATCTTTTTAGTTCGCCAGCTTTGGAAGATAGCTATTCTATTGCTTATGATGATACCAAACCTCCAATATATGATGATTACAATGATGAAAATGATATTTTCAGTCCACCTACTATTGAGGAGGAAATTAATTATGATTACAATATGCCTCCTATATTTGATGATTATGGTGATGAGAATACTAATGATAGCTATTTTGTTGAATTTGCTCCCACTACAATTAATAAGAATGACTATGTTTATGTGGAGAGTATTAATTCTTTTATGCATGTGGCTCACGATAAGAATGTTTTATGTTATAGTTATATTGTTAATTTTATTCATGATGCTACTGAAAGTTATTATGAAAGAGGAAAACATGGTTTTATGCATCTCAATAATATTAAGTTTCCCCTCTTTATGTTGAAAGTCTTGAAGTTGCACTTGTTTTTCTTTACTATGCTTGTTGCTTTGTGCTTTCATGACTTGTTTCTTTACAAGATTCCTATGCATAGGAAGTGGGTTAGACTTAAATGTGTTTTGAATTTGCTTCTTGATGCTCTCTTTTACTTCAATTCATATTTCTTATGAGAGCATCTTCTCAAACTATCATGCCTAACTTAAAGGCGTTAAAGAAAAATACTTATTGGGAGATAACCCAAAAGTTTTAGATGAGTCTTGGAAGTTATTACCTCAGTAATAACCGCTCCTTATCCTTTTTATTTGCTTTTTGTGCCAAGAGTAACCTCTAATGAGAGAGAAGTAATGATTGGGAAAGTTGCTGTCCCGAAACAGATTTTTGTGCTTCACCAAAAAAATTCGTGAGAGAGCTCTATATGTCGGATTGAGCTGTAATGTTTTGTGCTTCTGCCCCAGGTTGTTATCTAACTTTCATTAGTTAAACACTTTTTGATTTTAGCAACAGAAGGTCTTCGAAAAAATTCGTCTTTACGTGCTGGTCTGTTTTGACAGATTTCTGCCATTTTCTGCATTTGCTTCTTGTTGGTTCCTTTTTGAGTTCTTTTGGGAAATTGAGCTTTTTGAGGGAAGTGCATCAGTAGCTAGTGTTCAAATGGAAGTTTATTGGTGTTATAACTGAACCTAAAGACTTATTATCTTGAGTGCACTAATGTTGCTAATAAAGATTGTGTGAAGTTTTGTATGAGGGAAAAATTTCAGGTGTATGGAAGGAATGAGTAATGAGATGAAGGATGGACTAAAGCTCAATCTTCGGAATGCCACGCGTGTCACTCCAATGAAATATCCAAGAAGTACAAGCGTCAAAGCTTGGGGATGCCCAAGGCATCCCCTTCTTCATCAATAAAAATCCCAGGTTTCTTCCGAACGCTTCATTTTTATTGTTTCATGCACAGTTGTGTTTTTCTTGGAGCATCATCTTTTTCGTTTTTGTTTTGGTTTTTAGTTTGCTTGGTTTGCTTAGTTTTCTGAATAAATTGGTTGGACCCCCTCTTTCATACTTTGGTTTGTAAATAGTTTGGTTTGGTTTGGAAAAGGGTAGGAAAGTTCATGCTTAAGTGGTAAAGAGAGCTTGTTTTTGACTGTGGCCTATGCTTTGTCATGCCATGTTCGATATTGTTTTGGCTTTATGCTTAGTATTCTTTGCTGTAGGATGACTTGTTATAAACAATTGAGATTGCTTAATGTGCCTTGGATGAATCATGCATTGTTTTAGAATATTAAAGCATAGTATAGTGGTATTCTCCTTTGATGCTTTATTTGGGTTGACTTAGCACATGCTCACACCATGTTATGACTATCTCAAGTCACCATAGCCTTTATGATCCTTTAGTTTTCAACTTGTAGTATCACTTTATGCTTTGATCAATGATGTTTTGTCGCTCTGCATGATTATGGCCATTATTGCTCTCTTAGTTTGTCGCTCCCAGTCTTTTGCTAGCCTCCACAACCAAGTATGAGTTCCACTCACGCATCCAACTCCCTAAACCAAGTTATTCCAAAGAGTCCACCATACCTACCTATTAGCTTATGCTATTCCAAGTATATTCATGTTTTTATCTACCTTCCAAATTAAACTTGTTATGAGAAAACTAGTGATTAAAGCTCTCACGATCTTGATGGCACACTTTACTTTTATTGCCCTTAATAAACATGAACATGAACCATTGTGTCGTCTATGTTGTATATGTTGTCACTTATTTGTTGGGAATTAGCAGAACCATGCTTTCATGGGGAACTCTTTCAACATTGCACTTGGTACTTGTACCTAGTTTATATCATGCTCTTTTGTATATGGATGTCGTCGGTGTGAAATGAAAGGGGAGATTGTAAGTCCATGGAGTTATGTATATGTGTTAGAGAAACGCCTGGGCCGCAGGTCTAATCCATGCTGACATGGTGGAAACCTGCAGCGTAACCATAATGAGCTATCTATGAAGTATTCTTCTTATAAAAAATAGAGTCCTATATTGAGAAAAAAGAGAAAAGAGAAAAAAGAGATTATGAAAAGAGGAAAGAGAGAAAAAAGCACCATATTCCCATGGTAAATAAGAAGATTGCTGAGATGCTCGTTGACTGCTTGCCTTGTCATTTTGATATGGGGATTCTTCCGTATCATCGGGCAAGGGGTACCTGTTGTGTTCTCTATGATACACATGTACTTACAATGACAAGAACTTACCGGTGACTAAACTTGAGTAGCATGAGGAGCGGCCCTCGTATACAAGGGACATGAGATTTCTAACTTATACTTCATCAAGCATGTACACCATAGTTTGTTCACTTTAACCTTAATCACTTCAAGATGCTTATGATAGGGGCAATGAGAGCTGAAAGTTATAAGTACCATAATTTTTGGAAGCTCTTTATGAGACTTGAATCCCTACTTCCTTTTAAAAAAAGGACTTTCTTCCACCACTATATTGAGTCTCCAGCTTCTAACTTTATGCACCTACTTTGAGAGCATAGTGGTCATTCTTAGTTCTATGTGCATTGTCCCAAGACTAGTTGATTGATGCATCTCTTGATATTTCTTGTTTTAAACTATTTGTATCTAGTCACTCTTATGAACTTTGAAGGTGTCCTATGCATTTATATTTGCTACTCTATTGAGGGACAAGCTGAATACTATTATGCTATGTTTTCTTTATGTGGAACAAACAAACGTCTTGCAAAGCATTGTTATTCATGAATCTTTTGTTTGTGCCTTTTCATGTTGCATCATAGTTTCTTTGTCTTATTGCTAGAACTTTGTCTTTCATGTTATGATTGAAGTACTATGATCCCAGCTTTGAATGTTTTACAAATACTTTGATCAAGTCTTTGATGGTGCATGTCACCTCAAAAATTATACTTTCTTTTTATCACTTACCTACTCGAGGACGAGCAGGAGTTAAGCTTGGGGATGTTGATACATTGCAAATGTATCTATAATTTTTGATCTTCCATGCTTGGTTTTATCTACTTTCTTGTGTTTTGTTCCAACTTTGGAGTACTTTTCATATGATTTCTTGGACTAACCTATTAACAAGATGCCATCATGCCAGTTGCCTATTTTCTGCTGTTTTTGGTTCCAGGAAGTCAGAAAATGAATATTCTCGGAATTGGACGGGACAAAAGCCAAAGTTACTATTTTGCCGAAAGACTCACGAAGCCAGAAGGAGAGTCGGAGAGGGGCCACAGGGTGGCCACACCACCCCTAGGCGTGGGCAACCCTAGGCCGCTCCAGGTCATGGTGTGGGCCCCCTGGCCGGCCATCGACCTTGCCTCTTTCGCCTATAAGAGCCTCCCGATACCAAAACCCTAAGGAGTCAATCAGAAATCCACGAAAAGTTCCACAGCGCTGCCGCCACCGAAGGGGAGATTCAGGGGATAGAAAGTCTGTTCCGCACCTAGGGGAAGTGCCCCCGGAGCCATCTCCATCGATCTACACCGCCATCTCCATCACCATTGCTGATTCCCATGATGAGGAGGCAGTAGTTCTCTCTCGAGGCTAAGGGTTCTACCGGTAGCTATGTGTTCATCTCTCTCTCTCTATGCATGATCTTATTGAGATCATGAGCTTGTAATCTATAGATCTACCTTACTACTGAAGTGCTTTAATAGATCTCTACTCTCCCCATGTGTGCGAAAGTGACAGCATGCACACCATGGTGGCACTTAGGCTAGAGATTACAAATACTTGTTATGAGTTATATTTGGAGTTGGATGTCTTTATGAAATTGTGGTGTTTGTTGGACTCATCTAGTACTCAAGGTGACAGTGTGGGGTTATCTAGATGCGGAAAGATGAACTTTGAGGTGTGCTGTTATAGCCCTACCATCGATTAGAGTGTCCAACCAGAGAGTAGTTAAGAGTATTATCATAAAGAGATGGTATTTATATGATAGTGTTCACTAGTGAAAGTATGATCCCTAGGCCTTGTTTCTAAGCATTGATACACCGTTTGCTATTAGATCTGTTACATGTTTGCTTGCTTTTATCTTTATTTCAGTTTTACTTTAGTCTTTTCCACACCATCAAGCTATCTTCTATCACCATTATGATTTATAATTATCTATACCACTTGTATTTCACTATCTCTTCGCCAAACTAGTGCACCTATACACCTGACAAGTGTATTGGGTGTGTTGGGGACACAAGAGACTTCTTGTATCTTGATTGCAGGGTTGCTTGAGAGGGGATACCTTTGACCACTTCCTCCCTGAGTTCGATAAACCTTGGGTGATCCACTTAAGGGAAAACTTGCTACTGTTCTACAAACCTTTGCACTTGGAGGCCCAACAACTGTCTACAAGAATAGAAGTGCGTAGACATCAGGTGACATGCAAACAACACAATCTTGATCATCATTATTGTTAAAGCATTGATAGCTGGGATTAAGGTACTCTAAACGTGAATGATGAAAGATAGAGTTCTAACAGTAAGACATAGCAACTATGTTGTAACATGAAAATGCACAAATGAAAGATTCATGAATAACAATGCTTTGCAAGACGTTTGTTTGTTTCACATAAAGAAAGCATAATGAGAATGGTATTCATCTTGTCCCTCATAGAGTAGCAAAACGTAAAATGCATAGGACACCTTCAAAGTTCATAAGGGTGAGTAGATACAAATAGTTTAAGAACAAGTAATATCAAAGTTATGCATCAATCAACAAGTCTTGGGATAATGCACATTAAACTAAGAATGGCCACTATGCTCTCTTAATAGGTGCATAAAGATAGAAGATGGAGACTCAACATAAAAGTAAAAGAAAGTCCTTAGAAGGAAGCAGGGATTCAAGTCTCATAAAGAGCTTCCAAAAATGATGGTACTTATTAGCTTTCAGCTCTCATTGCCCCTATCATAAGCATCTTTAGGTGATTAAGGTTAAAGTGACACAACTAAGAGGATATGCTTGACAAGTTATAAGTTGAAATCTCATGCCCCTTACTTACGAGTACCGAACCTCATGCTACTCAACTTTAGTCACAAGTAAGCTCTTGTCATTGTAAGTACATATGTATCATAGAGAACCGCCAATGGGGTACCCCTTGCACATGATACATGAGCTATCCCATAATCAAAATGACAAGGCAAGCAGACAATGAGCATCTCAGCGATCTTTTTATTTTCTATTTGCATAGGTTTTTATTGAGGATGCTTCATAGAGTGCTCATTATGGTTATGCTGCAAGTTTCCACCATGATTAGGCATGGCTTAGGCTAGCGGCCCAGGAATTTCTCTAACACACATACAAACTCCATGATCTTACAAGTTCCCCTTTTATTTCACACCGCCGGGATCCATAAGCAAAATAATCATGATATCAACGCAATATAAGTGCAATGTTGAAAGCGTTCCCCATGATACATGGTTCTGCTAACTTCAACTTATAAAGCGAAAGCATATACGCAACAAAGATGGACACAATGGTTCAAGTTTATTAAGTGCAAGAAAATAAAGTGTGCCATCAAGTTCGTGAGAGCTTTAATCCGATAGCTACAGGGCCAAGCGAAGAAAAAGAAAGAAAAATTCTGACAAAGATTAGGAGTCCAAGGAAGATTCTGACATGGAAGAAGCGGATACCTCTAACTCCAAGTTGGATGGTAAAAAGGCTTACCCAACCAAGAAATACACCTATGTCTACTTCCTCGGATCCTAGCCCACAAAGGTCAAGAAAGTGAAGATCACCTTTGACTGAAGTGATCATCCTCCTAAACTTCACAGGCAAGAAAAATACGCTCTGGTCATCAATCCACTTATTGATGGCTATGATTTTTGAAAGACACTCATCGATGGTGGCGGTAGCATTAATATTCTCTATGTTGAAACACTACATGGTATCAGGATATCAGAAACCCAGCTGAATCATAGTAGTGTGGTCTTCCATGGAATTGTCCCCGAAAGGCAAGCGAACTCTTTGGGAGAAATCACTTCAGACGTTACCTACAGAACACCGGAGGACTATCCTACTGAACCACTATATTCTGAAGTGGTTTCGTTCAAGAGCACATACCACGCTATCTTTGGGCATCCAGTCTATTGTCAGTTTATGGCTCGCCCCTGCTACATTTACAATATGATGAAACTTCTAGGTCCCAAGGGCATCATCATAGTTCGAGGACAGAGATGTCGCCTTCCCAGAAGCCGTGCTTCATGCCGAGGAGTACCAGGATATCAATAAGAACATGGATCTATCCAAGATGCCCGCTAATGAGTCTACAATTGAAGCATATTTACCTTTCGTTTCTGCACAATTAGATTAGGATTTTTAGTATTTTACCGCGTTTGCGTGCACCTTTGTCCTTGTTTCAACAGGATCTCGAATCACTTAGTCTCTTATGAACATATCAATTGGAACTGTCAAATTATGCACTAATATGGTATTTCTAAGTGATAAAAGTCATTTAATTGATTTATTCTTGTACCTGGAAGATTGGCAAAAACAGAGGGAGTTTCTAGGGAGCTTAACGACCACTGGTACAGGTGGAGTTGGCCCGTACCACCCGCCCATACCATGTGGCAGCGCGTCCGCCTTGTCAAATACTCTCGCCTCGCGAAGATAGATCTGAGATCCGACATACACCGAAACTTCCAACATCGAAATACCACACCATAGAGGGATCTAGAGGAGGGACTTCCAGAATTGCAAATCATTGCTGCTTCCTGGACCACCAATCGTTGCATCTCCATCAACATTGCTACTCTTATCTTCCATACAGAGATCTTGTAATTCCAGATTCAATTGTTGCTTCCACTAGATTCATCCCCATACTTTTATCCATCCATTTGATTATGATGATGTCGTTGATTGCTTCCATGTGTGAGTAGTTCCCTCTATTCTTGGGGATATGGACAAAACCCTAGAACTATTATGAAATGAAATAAAGATGATCTATTACTTGTGTCCATGATCTATTGATTTATGATATTGTGTTTGATCTATCTCTTTAGATGGTATGTGTAGTGGGCCACATATCATTTTCCTTCGGGACTAAAGAGAGGGTGAAATCCTAAGGACATGTATGGGAGTATGTCCAGTATTACTCGTGGCTACAAGCATTGGCTTATAACCTACACGTTCCAAGGAGGAATAAAGAGAGATTCAGTAAGCTAATTACAATATTCATGGGGAAACCATTAATTGTGGTCATCTTTATGAGTTGCTGCTCTGAGGCATCACAATGGTTACTTAGAGATGGCCTCGTTACCTAGCTCAAGAAAGTGGCTGCCTACAAGCCTTGTGGTGAACATCTTATTATGGAAGTCTCTCCACATGTCATGACGCAAGAAATAGGTTATTCTAATTATGATTAATTACAACATGCTAGTGGTGTATCCTACATCCCCGAGAACACTTTATTCCTATTGAGTTCAAACATCATTCCCAACTCATTCGTTACGTGCTTTCTTCTACTTATTTTTATTTACTTTTTTGCATTCAATCGAAAACCTTTCAAACACCCCTTACTCAAAATCAAAGGCAGCTTACAAGTATCCTTTGGTAGACAGTGACAAGGGTCATAAAGACCTTAACCAAATAACTCTTTGTGGGTTCGATACTCTTATTTTGAAAGTAGCTATAATCAATCTGTATATTTGTAGTCATCAAGGTATTTTCTAGCATCGTTGCCGGGGAGCTAAGCCCTTTTGGTCTTTGTTCATAGTTGCTCATTCTACCAATTGTTTACTAAAGTTGTTTACTAGTTTTAGGTAAAAACCATGACTACACTCGGACTGATGAATCTGTCGGATACTTGCATCCCATGAAGGAAGAGGTCTGACGAGCCCTGAGTTTGAGAGGGGGCTGAGCACGCATTCTAGGTTAGCTGGTGACGAAGTAGACGACAGAGCTCGCACACGACAGAGAGAGAGACAGGGTTTTTTACCCAGGTTGGGGACCCTTGTGAGGAGGTAAAGCCCCTACTCATGTTTGGTTGTATTGCTCGATGTGCTTCGCGAGGGTAAAGTGGTAGACAAATGCCTAGGGTTTTAGATCCCTAGGATCATCACCTTCAGTGGTAGGGGTTTCCCTGCTTTTATAGGGGCGTTGGGCCTCTTCCCCCAATCTTTGGGCGGGAAGGGACACCACCTTGCCTCTCGAAGGATGCCGGGTCTACGAGACTGCTTTGTGTGGACTCGGTCTAGGACTAAGGGTTGCCCACTGATTCTTCATAAAGCTGAGATTCTTGGTGCCATCCTTCTCTACTCGACGCCTCCCTTGCCTCCCTTGCACCAAAGTGGAAAGGGACAGCTCTGCTGGTGCTGAGGCCATCCTTCGGTGTTTTTATACCAAAGAGGGCGGGCCGGCTCCTCTTTACGGAGGCGGTTCGTGCAGCCCTGGCTCCGTCTGCCGAGTTTTGTCCTTTTCCAATTTGTGAGATTACGAGCACTCCCCTATGGCACACTGTGAAGTATCGGAGGCCTAGTGCGGACCCAGGAAGGCCAAAGTCCCTCCTCGCGAGGTGACCACCGTGGGGGGGGACCCGGGCGAGGCTCGTGAGGGGCTGCTTGTCCAGGGGTTCACCTCATGAGGCAACGTTGTAGGACGCATCTGCCTCCGGGGGGTGCCGTGACTCAGGTGGTGGGCCCACCGGCCATGGGATCGTGGTACCCCTAGGACCAGGACTCTGACAGTAGGCCCCGGGCGCTCGGGACACACGTGTCCCTTCAAGGACACAAAGTAGCAAGGTCCCAAAGGATAGTGGGTCCGGCCACTGCTCTGGCTGATGCGAAACCGCTACTGCACATCGTGACTGTGCATGCAAAGCGGGGAGTCTGTTTGGCCGTTGGATGCAGCAGAGCCTGTCATGATTTGGGAACCTCTCCCCAATATTTGACGGATCATGGGGCAGACTGGAGGTTGATGCCGCATGCCAGAGGCATCACGTTGTCCCCGCATAGTTAAATGAGGGCACGGAGGGGTGCCTTCTCTTAGAATCCATCTCCTTGTTTTCTACCCTCCTTCCTCCTGCTCTTCTAAAGCCAAGGCCCCGACCCTCTCCATGGAGCCCGAGCAACTTTCCGCCACCGAGAAGGGCAAGGGCACCATGCTGGAGCTAAACGCGGCTCCATCAGCGAAATACGGGCGTGTACGACCATGCGGGAGAGGATGCGGGAGGTTCCGTGGTCGTGGCTCCGGCCAGGTCGGTGCCTCCTCATCCAGCGGAGTGCCATCTTAGGCTCCGGTGAGGCGAGGCCACGGACACCCTCGTGGAAGCGACCGGAAGCACCACGGGGGTCGAGGCGATGGTCTGGAGAGGGTGTTGCTACTCACTCCACCTCCCTCCATCACTAGCAAGATCGAAGATGATCTCGAGCTAGAGCGGGTCATAGAATTTGTCCTCATCCTTTGGGATGCGGACTGGTTCATGCGAGCGAATTTCCCTTCGCGCTTCGCCCTTAGGATCGCGGGCGAAATTTCTGGCAGCGTGCTGCTGAGGCACTCTGGTTGCAGCGATTGGTGGGAGGTGAATGTCGAGGCGTCAGTGTCGGTGTAATACCTCAGACATTATACTCTAAGAACGAGCCTGGATGAACCCAAAATTGGATAAGGGATTCTACGACGGAGGCCCAAGTTCACCCACGTGTAGGCCCGTCGAAGCGAAGCAGTGCACGGTACCGGCCGACCACCCTATCTACTTTCAAGAACATCGGGACTAGAGCGAGAGGCGTAAGAGACATGTAACATGACCATGACATACACAAATGAGTATGTATGTCTGTGACTTCTAATAGACATCAGAGTCACACCATCTAGAAACAATAGAAATAGATATATTCAACGCCATACGGCAAGATCCAAATACCCTAGATAGATATAATAGTTTAGGATACATCCTCATACATCACGCAACAGAGTATCAAGCGGAAGCAGAAAACAGGATCCGAGTACGGATAAGAAGCAAATCGGCATAAGATGCCGTGAAAATAAGCACATCCCGCCCGCAGATCTCATGGATCTCCATTCCCGAAATCTCTACACCGGACAGTCGTTGCCACCATCGTCCGTCTCCTCAACCTAGTAACCTTCCTGAGAGTATACATCTCCATCTGAACCAAATATTTATCATGTGAGACCCTAGGGGTACTCATCAAGTCTTACTGCATCTAGAGGGAACAATCTGGGGTGACACAATTGCAGCGAAAAATAATATCTACCAAGTGCTATAGACACATGCTACACATCCGCCCTACTAGAGATGGACGGACGCCCGTTAATTAATGACAACAGTAATATAAACAACATTAATTAACCTCGCTCGTCCTCCCTCTCGCTTATAAACGAGAAGGCGGAAGAACATCCCATTCGTTGGTAATTTTTATTAACCATTCCATGAGTGTTGCACTATTTACTAGTCATGTCTTAGTCAAATTAAAGGAGGTACTTTAGTTATGCTTGTCTATGATTGAGAAACTATGCTCCAAGTCGTCCATAACCGCGGTCACGGCTTTCAGAAAGATTTATCCTATAGGGGTGCACAAATAGCAACACACACAAGATCAACCTCGGGAAGAACCAAATAAAACACAATGAGGCCTCATGACAATGCATTCAAAGGATTCATAATTTATTTCAGGGGGCAACCCCATTAAGCTACCCGCTACGAAGTTGGCCGGCTCCGAGACGGACCTAAGGTTTGTGTAGACGTCTGTAAATGACCGGGAACCCGAAAGTGTGACTGGGCTTGTCGATACCGCGGAAACGTGTCACAAGTCCTAAACAGTACATGTGCTCCAAGCACAATCGTAAATAAAGAGGCAAAGCATGGCATAAGTACAGGATAGTAATAAAGCCCCAAACTATTTTGTGGCCCCAAGAAATAAATTGCGAATCAAGCTCAGATGAAGTGGACTCATGGTCCCACATGTAGATAGTGCGATAGTCAAGGAACATGAATCAAGTACTCGGGGTCCTACGGGACACAAGTGAGCTTAAAGAACCAAATAGTAGATAATGCTCACCGATTCCCCTTTCATTAGTTATCCCATTACTACTCAGATTAAGTTGTTTAGCTACCTCGTTATCCAAAGAACGCACAAACCCTACACATGCAATTCTACGACTCGCATGGCTCAATCAACTCCTATAGTAATGGCTCATGGGATTAAGGTACAAGTTTCGGTGGGGTTTAAAAGTAAAGACTATGCAATACTTGGGATTCAATTTAATGTAATCATGACTCAATGATGCAAGAGTAAGATAGAAGCATAGGTACTATATGTATGTAAGCATGAGGAATTGCTTTCCTGATAGTTCAGTTGTGGAATAAGAAGGATCCGGGTAATACTCCTGAGGCTCCTGGTATTGTCCTTGCTTACTATCTATCCGGATAAAAACCAAACACACAAGAGCCAAAATAAATACATTGCACAATCATATAAACCATATGCAACAACAAAACAAGGTATGCCCTGATGGAATGATGCATAATTGCATGGTATACTATAGCATGGCATGTGTGAGGTGTGGAAACAAGAAATAAGCACTTTTATTAATTATTTGGTCAAGTTTTACTTGCATAAACCATTCAGGTTTTTAAGTATTTATATGATGCATGCTTCAATTCATATCATGGAAAGCATAATCACAACGGGCTCGTCACGCTGATCGATTTAAACATATTAGTTTTCGAATTTGGAATTACGGAATTAAAGTTATAGATTTATTATGAAAAGGCATTTATTGACATTTAAATATTTTCGAAATTTCAAAATACTCAAAAATTATGTTGGATGGCATATTTGAATTCCTCACATTTTTATGATCAGAAAACATATATTACATGTCAAATTTGAATTTATGGATTTAAAGTTATTAATAATCACATTTTAAATAGCAAAAGCGCAAAGTTGTCATTAGCTGGAAAGTTAGGGGCATGGTGGTAATTTTCTAAAACTAGATTTGAATTCAGGTTTAAATTTGAAACATAGTTTGTTTTGGAATTTTTCAAATTCTAATTATTTGAATTTATAAAGATTAAAACAATTTTTGGAAATATTTTTATTAGGAAAAGAAAATGTTGTGGACTTTTTATACTAAGGCACGGCTAGCTCCAGACACTGACGAATGGGTCCAGGCTGACTTAGGACAGCAACGGTCCATCACGGCGGCACGGGGCATTCTCTCACTCCGGTTTGTCTTACCCGTAGGCACAGACAGGTGGGGATAGGGCCGAAGCGGGGCCACCTCGTGCGCACACCAGCCTCGGCGTGATAGGTGGGCGATCTGAGGGGCCGCGGGTAATTTTCGATAGATCCAGGTACCTTTTTGTAAAAGTTACATGCCGGATAGAGCTGTGAGGATGACAGATGGGCCAGGAAGAGGACTGCGGGTTGATACTAAAAAGGGACAGGGGTATCGGCAAAAGGGGGCGCTCCACTGTTTTTCTTCTCCGCCCTTTTCTGATGAAACTGACGGCAACACAGACACAGCGCATGGTGGGTTTCGAACCGAGGACGTAGAGCTCAGCTAGCAGCATGGAACCGCTGCGGTGGAGGCAAGATGGTGTTAGGTGGGGGCTGGCGTGGCTAGTTGAGTTACTATGGCGACCTTCGTCAACCTCGTGCACGGCAGAGGCGAGCGGGCATGGCAGCGACGCTAGGAGGGGTTAAGGACAAACGAAGCGGGCTTGCGGTGCGGATGCGGCAGTGACAACGCGCGACGGCAGGGCGCACTACAACGGCTACATGCAAGTAGGCCGGTAACCATCTGCGGTGCATGAAGCCTATTCGACGGAACGCTATCACACACCAGGAAGCAAGAGGGCACATGACCATGTCTAGGGAACTCAGAGGCTCACCGCGGGGTGCTCGGAGGTGGTGGATCAGCTTGGTGCGATGAAGAAAGGCGGAGACGCTGGCAGACGCGAGCTAGGGTTTTGCTTCAACTCCTTCATGTTCTGCTTTGCCCCGGCCGTCTCCTTCCTCGGTCCAGGTACAAGCAGGGTAAAAGTGCTCAGCAGGTCTTCCTCGACGCCTCGGTGTGCCTCGCCTCCTTCTCTCCTCGCTAGAACGGAGGTTAACCGAGGGTGACCGGTGGTGGTGGTTAGGTGGGCTAGCAGGAATGGATGGGGATAGCCGGGCGATGCAGGGTAGAGCCTAGAAGAGATCTGGACCGGCCAGGAGGTGGGTGGCATGGTAGATATGGTCAGGGGGAGAGTAGGTTGCCCTCGGGTAGGGTTAGCCCAAAATTAACCCGAGTTTCTTTCCCCTCTCTCCTCTCCTCTCTCGATCGGGTGGTTAAGGGTGACCAGGGTTAATTCAGCACGTGGTGGGGATCTTCTTGGCCAGCAAGATAAGGAAGGGGTGTGGTTTAGCTAGAGAGGAGGTTGTGGTGCACATGGACAAGTCACATTGCCATGGCCAAGGTAGGTTCGGGTGGGCTTAGGGATTAGAGTGGTGGTGATTAGGTGTGGTGTGGTGGTTTGGTGCAACCAAGCCACATGGGAGGTAGGGGTATTAGCTAGATTTAGCTAGGTTAGATTTAGTTAGATTAGGGTTTTGTTCTTGTCTGAAAATTTGTTTGATTTCTTTTTATTTTAGCTTACAAAGTTGAAAACAAGCCAAAGGGGAGGTCCTCAACCACAAGATTTAAAGAGCCAAAGGATCAATGAGTAAAAAGGAAGGCCAAAGGTCCATTCAAATTGAAACCTCCTTGTTTGAATTTCCAACAGACAACTTCCCTCAAAAATTCCAAAAGAATCAAATAGAAGAAAAAGGAGAGGGGCTTGCATGGGCCATGCATGGTCATTATAGGCCACCATTATAATTGTAAAAACAACTATAATTCTATATGGTCCTATAATTCATACATGCATTCAAATATTTGAATCATGTCCCTACCAAGAGATACAAGGTTAAGATCACATGGGAAGTATGAAAGCTAGGCATGTGTGAATAAGAATGGAACTTGCTAGTGTGTGTAGGCCACTAGATGTTCATTTGGTTCCATTTATATCTACACATGCTCTCTCATTCAATAAAACCATATGAAGATATATGAAATCCCACATATGGACCCACACCATTATATTGTGAATACAATAATAAGCACAAATGGGGCATGGGGTATACAAGGGGATCCATCTTTATATATGTGAGCTAGACAAAATCCAAAAGAGATGCAAATGCCCACATATAGTTTGGATGGTGGGATTATAAGGTGGTGACAAAGATAAGGTGGTGGAGTAGATAAAAGATATGCCCCCAACTCAACTTGGGAATCAAGCATTTATCAAGAACCAAATACAATGTATCAAGAGGCAAATACAATATATAATGCATGTGGGATAAGAACCAAAAGAGGGGTTTTATATGATGCTCAAATGCAATGTGGAATGGTGACATGAGCATGATATAATTATGATGCAACAATACATGTAGGAAGTAGCATTTTATTATTAAACCATGTAGCATTACAAATGTTAGAAAGATGGGATGCTACAGCCGGGCAACATGCACCCTACCGACGGGTGGGAGCGCTTTGTCCACCATCACGACATCATGCTGGGCTCCGTGCTTCGGTTCCGCTACAATAGCGTTGGGGGTTTCTCTATGACAGTATTTGACCCCCAAATGTGTCACGTTACCTACCCGCGCCTCCTCGAGAGGATCTGAGGGGCTCCACCTGCCGCTGTTGAGGACTTACCACCGGTGTCCCCGGTACTCCTACTGGTGTGGATGTGTAGCATTTTCTCTTAGTCTTTTGCCTTGTAAGCATGACTGTAATGAACTCCTCCTAGATGCTCCCCTTTTGCAATTGTCTTCCTTTTTTCCTTGTGGGCTCTGTCGGGGTATGTTGCAGGGGGGAGCTCCCTGTCCATGGTGGCCTCACGTTCTAGTTAGGAGAGGGTGAGGGGAATTGATACAGACAACATGAGTTGACCAACGCACGAGCTCTTGTTACGTTACCTTGTGAGTAGCATCATGCGATTGTCATTACTAGGGGGAGTAAAGGCCGCCCTGAGAGTGCTTCGATGGGGGCCCGATTCCTTAGCATGGAGCGAAGGGAGGGCTTCCGGAGGAAACATAGTCCAGAGCCCCCGGCCCACTTACACACCTGTTGGTACTCACGGAAAAGACAATAGCCTCTAGCCCACGCGGCTTGTCGGGAGGGGGAGGCTCTCTAGGTCTTCTCCCTTACCCTTTAGGATAGAGCGGTAGGCTCCTCAGGCCCTGGCGCCAGAGCGGGCTATCCTCGCAAGGTCCATTGTGCTTAGATAGCCTCCCAAGGGTGAACCCATGGGCTTGAGTGAGCCTCGGGGGCGTCCTTCTGAGACACCCTTCGCATCTCCTCCTGCATCGCTTGTAGGAGAAATCCTGTCATGGTGACCTCATGAGAGAGAAACCATAGGGAGAGAGAGCCTTTCCGTGGCATGTTCCATAGCCCTAGGGTGGGAAACCATGGAGCAACGTAAAACTGGTCGGGTCCTCGAAGGGGCGCCATAACATCAATCGTTGGAGGGGAACACCCCTGAGGATAGACCCATAAGCCTCTCGAGGAGAGAGAGCCATACGACGAATGCTTATCCTGTTTGGACCCTCAAAGGGGGACCGTAGGTTCAGCATGGAAGGTGGCCGATGGAGGAGGATACACTCACGAGCCGCCCGTAAGCCTCTCGAGGAGAGGCTCACGAGGCTTGTACTTGTCATGTAGGCTCCTCAAGAGGCAGCATGCAGGCTCTTTACGTTTGGTTTGGTCACGTGAGCTCCTCATGGAGGTAGCCATGGGACCAATACTTTCCCTGTATAGTTCCTCCGAGAGGTAACCGTAGGTTCCATACACTCGGTTTGGTCCCGTGAGCTCCTCATGGAGGTAGCAGTGGGACCAGTATTTCCCCTGCATAGTTCCTTGGAGAGGTAACCATAGATTCTATACACTCGATTTGGTCCCATGAGCTCCTCATGGAGGTAGCCATGGGACCAGTGCTTCCCCTGCATAGTTCCTTGGACAGGTAACTATACCTTCCGTATGTTCAGTTCTGCCCCAGAATCCTCTCGAGGAGAGATCCATAGGGCAAATGCTTACCTTGCTGACTCTCACGAGGAGGATACTGTAGGTCTAGCATGAAAAAAGTGTGCATTGCTTAGTCTCTGTGTATATGTTGCATGAGGGTTTCAAGCATCAAGAATCGTGGGTGAGGTGACTTATCGCAGGAGCTAGGCGCAAGTTCAGAGCTCAACACTTTAGGCCTTGGTGTTGGCACCAAGAACCGTGAGTGAGGTGATTTAACACGGGTGTTAGTCTACAAGTTCAGAGCTCTACACTTTAGGGCTGGGCTTTGACGGGGAGTGACCCGGTGATGTTTGCAAGTGCACAAATCGATTGTAGCTAGTTTCAAAATTAGAGTATCAAACCCACAAAGAGTTATTTGGTTAAGGTCTTTATGATCCTCATAACTATCTACCAAATGATACTTGATTTAGAGTAAAGGGTGTTTGAAAGGTTTTTGGTCGAATGCAGAAAAGTAAATAAAACAAGTAAAAGAAAGCACGTAATGAATGTGTAGGAATGGTGTTTGAACTCAATAGGGCTAAAGCATTCTCGGAGATATAGGATACACCACTAGCATGTTGTAATTAATCATAATTAGGATAACCTATTTATTATGTCATGACATGTGTGGAGAGAGTTCCATAATAAGATGTTCACCACAAGGTTCATAGGCAGCCGGTTTCTTGAGCCATATGATGAGGTCATATCTAAATAACCACTACAATGCCTCAACAACCACTCATAAAGACCACCGCAATTAAGGGTTTCCCCATGGATATCGTAATTATCTTAGTGAATCTCACTTTATTCCTCCTTAGACCGTGCAGGTTATAAGACAATGCTTGTTATCATGAGTAACACTAGACATACTCCCATATACGTCCTTAGGATTTCACCCTCTCTTTAGTCCTGAAGGCAAATGATATGTGGCCAACTACATATACCATGTAAAGAGAGAGAGATCTAACACAATATCATAAAACAATAGATCATGTACACAAGTAATAGATCATCTTTATTTCATTTCATAATAGTGATAGGGTTTCTCCATATCCCCAATAACAAAGGGAACTACTCACACATGAAATCAATCAACGACATCATCATAATCAAATATATGGGTAAAAGTACGGGGTTTAATCTAGTGCAAACCACAATTGAATTTAGCATTACAACAAGATCTAATGTATGAAAGATGGGAATAACAATGGTGATGGAGATTCAGCGGTAGATAATGAAAGGGATGATGCGATGTCCTCCAATAATCCATGATCATCAAGGATTTTCCCTTCTCCAAGTTCCTCCTCTAAATCCTTCTCTAGTGTGGTGTTTCAAGGATGGAAGTTTCTGTGAATGTTGGATCTACGATCCGTCTTTGCGAGGTGAGAGTATTTGACGAGGCGGATGTGCTTCCACACAGTACTAGCGGGCGGTACAGGCAAGGTGCACCCGTACCAGTGGTCGTTAGGCGCTCTAGATCTTCCCTCTACGTTTGCCAATCTCCCAGGTGCGAGAATAAATCAATTAAATGACTTTTATCACATAGAGATACCATATCACTACATAATATCACTGTTCCAATTTGTTGTTCATAACAGACTTAGTAATTTAGGATCCTATTGAAACAAGGAAAAAGGTGCGTGAATGCGCGGTAAAATAATAAAAATCCTAGTCTACTCATGTAAAACAATTTTGGACTCATCAACTTCCCCAAGATAGACTCTTGCTCGTCCCCAAGCAAGGTGGTGGATTATGGACAAGGTCATCATGTTAATGAGGCACGAATTGTTACAATAAATTAGGCAAAAATTGAAACAAAGTGTACACCATCGGATATATAATTGCATCGTGAGTAATATCGCACCCTTACACATCACATGATTTAGAGGCTTCCACACCTTTTGTATCAATATGTCATAAGAAGTTTTATGGACTAAGCATATTATAGAATCATCAAATTTAATTAGTTGAGCACTTATTTCGAGGAACGAATGATCATTGCTTCAGTTACTCCGTCCCCCCTTTTTTTACTCTTATACTTTCTTTTGGCTTGAATTTCTTTGATAGCTGAGTCTTTTTCTTTTCCATCGAGCCAAGTCATTTGATCAATTTTAATACTCTTTATGGCTCTTATAAACTTAAACTTGTGGCCATAACATGCTATCAAGATTTTCTTCTCATAACAAATCAATACTTCATATATGTGGAAGACCCTAAAATTATAACAGTGGTACAAGTATCATAGCACTCATCCTAATTCATGCATCTAATTTAATAATCATGGATCAAAAATTACTTCAAAATATTATAAAGTCTTGAAACTCAACGGATATAACTCTTTCCATGAACAGAAGGAATTTGAAGATGATGCAGCTAATGCAAATTCTAGAATTAAAAACCTAACATGCATGTAAGAAAGTAAACATGCTAAAACTGTAAGATATAATACAAGGTCTTCCCAGATCCCCCAAGCTTGGAATCAAGGTGGGGGAGATCCCAAAACTCCTTGTGGGTAATTATTCCTTATTAGGGGTGAAGAAATTGTCTTATTCTTCTTCCGCTTTGAGGCTACAAGCATGAACAATACACACAAAATGGGTGGACAATTCCATGATGCTAGCATGTCACTCTTTAATTGTTTTGTAGAGAATCTTCCTGTCATCAGCCATCTCAACAATAATCTTAGTTTGGAACTCAACTCTACCATCGATGTCATCATTCCTCTTTTCGAGGTCTTTGCCCCTCATCCAGTAGGAGTCAACTCCCTCTCCAATAGTTTGAACATAAGCGTTGGAAATCTTTTCAAGATTCTTGATGTTGTCTCTAATCTCATCCTGTTTTTCTTCTCTCTAGGAAGAGGAACTAGGAGGAGATTTGATAGAAGATCCACAAAGGTTGTGCCTGTAAGGATTGTGGGGGAATTCTTCTTTGTTCTTCCTTTGTTCCAAATGCCTGAGCATGTCCAATTTGCGAGGAAACATGTCCTCCTAGTTGGGGAGTGGAACCACTTGAGTAGTTTATCTAGTTGAGGAAGACGAATAATCCCCCTAAAGTTCCCTTTCTTTGGTTTTTGCCGTCGGCGTATCTTCTTTTCTGGTCCAGAACTGCTTGATGTGAAAAGGCTATATAGTACTTAAATGATCAAGTGAGGTCTGATGCATGATAACAAAGCAAAACAGGAAAAATGAGAAAAATAAACTTAGGATAAAAGGTGTCTTATGTCGGTGGCAAAGGTACGAGCGGAATCCGTCCGTACTACGCTCACGTATCGGCATCCGCCAACCTACGCCCTTTTTTTACATAAACAAACAAGGAAACAGTGCCGATAACGATATTCCGTATAGTCGGAGACGCCCGTACGCTCTGGTCATACCAAAATCCGAGAAAACAAATAGGAGGTACTGACGAGTTAACGACCACTAGTACAGCCGGTTGTACCAAATTTGGATAAATCAAGTGAAAATAAGGGACTGCACCGAGGGTTTAACGACCACTTGTACGTCTAGAAGTGCAATACAAAATAATTAAGAGTATTAGGTGTCTAGTTACCTAGCTTTTGTTTGATGAACTCCTTGGTCGTAATCAAAGAGATTAACTCCCAAGTATCAACCTCTCCAACTCTATAGTTGTTCAAACATTGAATGTTACCAACCCATGAATAAGAAGGGATATTACCTTTTAGTTTCACTGCTTCCGAGGGATAAGCTTCTTCCACTTCATAGGGTCCTTCCCACTTGGATCTTAACTTTCCTACAAAAATCTTAAGCCTACATTTATAGAGCAAAACTTTATCTCCAGATTTGAATTCGTTATTCTCTATTTTTCTATCATGCGACTTTTCAATTTTCTCTTTGAATATTTGAGCATTGTGAAAGGCCTCATTTTTGAGTTCGTCTAAAGCATGAATATATAAGAGACATTTTTCACCCGCAGTTTTAAAATCAAAATTCATAGTTTTTATAGCCCAATGAGCCTTGTGTTCTAACTCTAATGGGATATGAAAAGATTTACCATAGACCATCATATATGGCGTCATTCCCATTTGGTTTTTAAACACCATGCGATATGCCCACAGTGTGTCATTTAGCTTCATAGCCAAATCCTTTCTTGACTTATTCACCGTCTTCTAAATTATAACTTTAATCTCCCGGTTGGAAAGCTCCACTTGCCCACTAGTTTGTGGATGGTAAGGTGAAGCTACTCGATGGTCGATCCCATATTTTTGAAGTATTTTCCTGAAAGTACCTTTTATAAAATGAGTTCCACCATCAGTAATCAAAAATCTAGGTACTCCAAACCTAGGAAGAATGATGTCCTTGATCATCTTGATAGAATTTGTCGCATCTGCATGAGAGGTTGGTATAGCCGCTACCCATTTAGTAACATCATCAATAGCAACAAGAATATGAGTGTAGCCATAAAAGGTCCCATGAAACCCATTTCCTAGACATCAAATGGTTCTATTATGAGATTATATTTCATGGAAATTTCTTGACTTTTCCCAATATTACTCATTTGTTTACAAGAATCACAATCCCTAACAAAATTATGAGCATCTTTGAAAAAGGTTGGCCAATAAAAACCCGATTGTAGAACTTTGGCGGCTGTGCGGCCACCAACATGACGTCCCCCATAAGGGCTATTGTGATAGGCTTTTAAAATAGCTCTCATCTCATGATCTGGTAAAGGTTTAATCATCCCATCAAGCCCACGCCTATATAGATAAGGATCTTCCCAAAAGTAATACTTCAACTCATGAAAGAATTTATTCCTTTTTTGATAGTTCATTCCTTTTGGTAGAAACTTACCTATAAGAAAGTTAGCATAATCCACGAACCAAGGATCATGTTACTACACAACTGCAAGATATTCACCTGGCATAGATTCATTAATAGGAGTAGAATCTTCTATAATACCTTCCATACGTGAGAGATGGTCAGCTACATGATTATCCTTTACTTTTCTATCAACTATATGTAGGTCATACTCTTGTAGGAGCAGGACCCATTTAATTAAACCGGATTTCACATATTTTTTAGCCAAGAGTTGCCTTAAGGCTGTATGGTAGGTGTGCACTCTTAATTTGGAGTTTAGAATGTAATGTCGAAACTTATCACAGGCAAAAACTACAGCTAGAAATTCTTTTTTAGTTGTCGCATAATTTCTCTGATATATTCATTAAAAATTCGACTAGCATATTGAATGATGTTACGATTTTGTCCTTCTCGTTGCCCCAGAACCACTTCAATAGCATATTCACTAGCATCACACCTAATCTCAAACATTTCATCCCATTTAGGTGGTTGTATAATAGGTGTGGAAACTAGTGATGTTTTCAACTGTTCAAAGGAGTCAATGCAATTTCTATCAAAGGCGAAAGGGGTATCTTTATTTAGAAGGTAGGTTAAAGGTGCAGCCAGTTTAACAAAATCTTTAATAAAACGCTTATCGAATCCCGCGTTCCCAAGAAAATTCTTAACCCATTTTATGTCTTGTGGTATCCGTAACCTTCCCAAGGTGATCAAGCTCGAATCATCTACCTCAATTCCCTTCTAAGAAATTTTATGTCCGAAAACTATACCTTACCTTACCATGAAGTGGTTGTGCTCCCAATTGAGAACTAGCTTAGTTTTCTATATTGCTGCAAAAATCTGGTAATATTATAAAGACATTGTTCAAAATAAGTTCCATAAACAACAAAGTTATACATGAGAACTTTCGATGAAACTGTCAAATATCTTCAAAACACAATCTTGAAAAGTAGAAGCAGTGTTACATTAACCAAAGGGCAGTACTCGGTAAGCATAGGTTCCATAAGGGCAAGTAAAAGTAGTCTTCTCTTGGTCTTCGGGATGAAGTGCAATTTGAGAATATCCCGAATAAGCATCAAGAAAACAAAAATAAGAGTTGCTAGACAGTCTTTCTAAAATGCAATTCATGAGAGGTATTTGATTATGACTCTTCACGGTTTCCTTATATAATTTTCTAAATTCTATACACATTTTGTACCCCGCTATTCTTCTAGTAGGTATTAGCTCGTCCTTATCATTATTAATTATAGTTTTGCATCCTTCTATAGGTATGCAATGAGTTCGACTAACCCATTTACTATCAGAAATTGGATAAACAATACCAGTGTCTAACATGCATATGAGCTCCTTTCTCACCACTTCTTTCATTATGGGGTTCAATCGTTTTTGAGTGTCAACAAAAGGTTTAGCATCCTCAACCGTAGGTATTTTATGGGTAAATATGGAAGGATCAATCTCTTTTATATCGCTAAGGGTGTATCCAAAAGCTTCACGTTGTTCGATAAGCATTTCTAATAATTTATTATTTTCCCCAGCAGAGAGTTGATCATTGTTAATTACAGGACACTTACAATCTTTGTCTAAAAATTCATACCTGAGCCTCAGAGGGAGAGGTTTTAAAATTAGAGGAGGTGGGTCCTCATCTTCTTTTCTTTCTAATTCTTCGAATTCATCTTTAAAAATATTCTCCACTTCTGGTGCATTATTAAGGATATTATCCATATTTTCTTTTGCAACATCATTTGCGAGTGAATCATTGTTGGTCAAGCTTCTCTCTAGTTCAATTTTTGGGGTGCTAAAGTAAATTGCCACCAATTCTTCAGTAGTTTTTTCTTCTTTGATCTCAATCTTCTTCTCATACGAAAACTTTCAAAATTGCTTGCAATCAATCTTGAGAACCTCTCCCCTAAACTGCAAATACATAACTTGTTTATTGTCATTAATATCAATGTTCATGAATTTATAAAAGTGATTACCGAGAATCACAGGGGAAAAGAAATTCAAAGGCATATCAATAATATGAAACTCAACCGGGTAAACAAATTTTCCTACAGAAATATAAACATTACGAAGCATTCCGCAAGTTTGCTACAAGGTACTATCATAAAGCAAAATAATTAGATTAGATGGTTCAAAATCTGGTTTGTCAAGATTGCAGCATAACTCCTCAGATAGAATAAGGCATAATGTTAATGGAAGAGCTTAAGTCGCAAAGCCCAATATAAGTAGATTCTCTTAAACAAAAGGGGATTTTATGTTGACCTTTACACTTACAATTAGGTTTACCTCCAATTATATCATAGGATTCTCTACTTATGGTTATTACCTCATTCTCAACCACCTCGAGTTCTAGTAGTTCTTTTACTATGCCAATATTTGTCTTCATAGTTCCCATATGTCTAGTTAATGTTCCTATCCTTTTTGTTTCTTCATTTTCATTCTCCATTTTCTTTGTAAGGATAGTTTCATATTCAGCTAGCACCCTCTTCTCCATTTGCGAAAAAATGTCCTGGGCACCAGCTGTGGGGGTTTGGCTTTACACGGTAGCGTGTAATGTTACCACTCCTTCAGAATCTGTAAATGCTCAACCTAGGTTATAAAAAATTGAGCAATCATACGAGGGCCAATATTGAAATTTGCTAGTAGTTTTTCTACTCTTCCTGATGCTAGAAATTTTCTTGAGCAATCATACTCTATAGGATTATCTTCATTAAGTTCAACTCCACAATAAGCTTTTTCCATCCTATGAACTGTATCTATAAAATTCCAAGCTCTTTAAATGCTAAATTCGGTAAATGACCCATTAATAAGGGGGTATAAGTCATTTCTGTTATCAGTACTCAAACCTGCGTAGAAGATATGTATTACCAACCAAGGTGGAAAATTGTGGTGGGGGTAACGGTCAAGTAGCCCCCTAAACCTTGTGTATCCTTCACGGAGGCTTTCTCTAGGTCTTCTCTTAAAATTAGTGATCATACATTTAGCTCCAAGGGTTCTTGTCTTGGGAAAGAAATCAACTAAGAATGAAGAGGACAATCTTTTCTAGGAGTCAGTAACTTTTTTAGGATTTTGAATATACCAAGAGCGGGCCTCATCAATAATAGTTTGAATAAAGAGAGAAGATTTAACCTCATTCTCAGTAAATATATTAAGAAAAAAAGTCTCACATGTATCTTTGAAGAATCGTAGATGCTCATATGGATCCTCCATATTGTCTCCTGCAAACGTTTTAGCATGCGAAAGATCCAGAAGCATGGGGTTAATATCATACCCATCAGGCGATTGGATTTAAAATAAGCGCCCACGGATGGACCAGAATTATTTATAGACTCAGGATGAATTATATGTTGGTACTCGCCCATTGCGATGGGGGAATACTAATCGGGGTATACCCATGAATCGGAGTTGCCAACTAGATCGAGCGGACTAAAGTCTAGCCCAGGGCGGATCAACTCGCTAAATATGGCGACTAGCGCATACTGAACCCAGATGACTCACCGAATGCAGGCCCAAGATAGCGACTCCAATACGTATCCCACCAAAACACTTATAAACCCTAGCTTGCTGCATATATAAAGCCACCAGAGGTACCCCCACAGGATACGTCAGGTTAGACATAGTCTATCCCTCCGCCTATGGCGGCTCCCTTGTAACCAATCTATGATCATGTACTGGATTGATAGCAGGATGTAGTCATCATCCACCGAGGAAATGTGAACCTGGGTACCTCATCTGCCAATCTCGCTCCCGGATTCTTCTACACCGCCTTAAATCCTCTACGTAAGCTACCCCATGTAGCCTCTGCCATGTCAATAGCACGACAGTTGGCGCCCAACGTGGAACAAACAGTGCTGTGAGCTAATGATCCGGGCAGGATCCTCAAATTCTTCATCAACATAGAAATCTAGCTTGGATCTAGTCTATGGTGTCGTTCGCGATAGTAGAGGTTGGTTTCAAACAGCCCACGCATGTAGCTGGCACGACCGTCTGATTTATCATGCACGTGTGGTCGTAGTCAACATTGGAGAGAGATCGAGACTGATCAAGCTTATCAGCCTCCGCGTGACCAAGTTCCCAGACCGGAGGTGTTTCATCAGTCAAGCACGTGTGCGATCGCATGCGGCCAGGGCTGACAAGGTCATTTGTATTTACCCTCTCTCATATATTGTTTATTATCAATTAATATTCTATTTAATCTAATTCACGTTGCTGTTTCTCGTTTGCATCATTTGGTGGATCATCCATGACTCCAAGACTGGATCATCGGAGGCTTTTGTTGGTATAGTTTGTTCTAGCCGGTTGCGATTAATTAAATCATGTGGCCGTGAGTGTATCGAAGTTGATTTTACGCGCCTGTGAGTCCGACCGCACTAACAACAATTGGAGACTCCGCCATGTCGACTTGACCACCGTGACTCCGACAAGAGAAGGTCCGGTAGGACGCGCTACCGTGACCTCGTCCGAAGGTTTGAACAACTGCTCTACCACGAACTTCTTCGACTTTTCGCTGCCATGGCTTTCTACAACTTTGCCAGCGATGACTCGACTATGACCGATAATTTTCCCCACTTAATATTATTTTAAATTTTTTATTTGTATACTGATAATATTTTTACTGAATGTGTGTTTATGCATATGTGGAGAGAAGAAGAAAATTGCGCTCCCACGTCCACTCCTTCCGGAAAAACGCCGTACTCGGGGACTCACGACTAGCCCCTCGCGGACTCTACATGCTTGGGGGACTCGCCTCACCTATCGTGACTCGCCTATCGTGACTCGCCATGCTCGAGGACTCGTCTGCCGTCGACTCACCATTCTACTGATAAATGCCGCATGAATCCACCAAAGCGCTACCACACGTCCGCCGCGTCGACTCTGTGTCCGTCGTGTCAACTCCGGCATAGCACGACCTACATCCGCCACGCCGACTTCGTGTCCACCGCGTCGACTTCTTCATAGCGCTACCTCCGTCCGCCACATCGACTCCATGTCCTCCGTGTCGAATCCATCCGTCATAGCACGACTCTGTCCACCTCATCGACTTCATATCCGCCGCGTCGAATCCATCCTCCATAGCGCGACTATGTCCACTATGTCGACTTTTCCACAACACGACCTCCGTCCACCACGTCGACACCATGTACGCCGCGTCGACTTTGCCATAGCGCGACCTCTCTCTGCCACGTCAATTGTGCCAAAGCGTGATCTTCGTCCGCCACGTCGACTCCGTGTCTACCTCGTCGACTTTGCCACAACGCGTCCTTTGTCCGCCATGTTAACTTTGCCACAACAATATCTCCGTCCGCCGCGTCGACTCCTTCACGCCTTTGTGAACCTTTGATAGAACGACTCACAATGGACAAGTAGTGCGGACAAGGACTAGCAAACCGAGCCACGAATCATCCATGAAAAATGCTAACTGAGAGCCATCATTGGAGTTGCCTTGCTCGACTTGTCTTCCGGGCCAATACAAATGGCAGTGCTACACAAACAGCACCACGTCCTCCTTAACCTTAGAAAGTGCGACTCGCACGACCAAGTACTCCAGACAAGGACTCGCAAACCGAGCCTCGGATCGCCCCGGAAGAACGCCCAATTGAGAGTTGTCTTTGGAGTTGCCACGTGACTAGCCCCTAGGCCAAGAAAAGAGAGTCGCTAACAAAAATAGTGAATTCAATCCCTGAAAATATTGGAGGAGCGACTCGCCATGCTCCGGGTATCTCCCCTCGTGGACTCCCCCAACGCGGACTCTCCATGCTCAGGGACTCCCCGCTCGCGTACTCGCCATGCTCAGGGACTCCCTCCTTGCGTACTCGGCACTCTCGGGGACTCCCCCTCACGTAGTCTCCACCCTTGGGGACTCTACCCTCGCGTACTTGTCACGCTCAAGGACTCCCCCTAATGGAGTCGCCACCCTCGAGGACTCTACCCCCACGGACTCTCCATGCTTGTGGACTCTCCCCTTGTGCACTCCCCTTCACGGACTCGCCGCACTCCAGACAGCGTCAAGCGCCACTCGCCATGCTCGGGTACAACCACTACTATTTTTCAGAATATGCATCTCTAAATAGCCTCAAGGCGCCTCTACAAGACAACTCAAGTGTTGAGGGCAAACCTCTAGGGTGGCCTGATCTTTCACGATTCCCTTTCAAATCGAGGATGGAGTGCGGGAAGAGGAGGGGAGGATGAACACGACGAACTCACGCACGAAGAACACGATGAACACACACACACAAAACCATGATACACACCAATATCTCACACCGGCGGTGACCGGTCCGGCGCAATCCCTAGGATCGGCGTCGGGCGGAGGACTCTCTCTCGAACTGGCATGGCGAGATGGGAGACTCGGTGAGATCTTGACGTCTTGGCAAAGGGACACCGATGCCAAGGCCTTGTATAACACGGAGGCACGATGCAAACTCCAACTAGGTTTGGGATATTTGGTGCTCCTTTGTCAAAGGAGCACGAGGCAAGAACTAAATAGATCCACAAGGGGTTTACAATGGAGGTGGGGGACTATATATAGGCCAGCCACTTAAACAGGGGTACTTTAGGAATAAAAGACAAGTTCTAGACGGACTAAGGGGTACATGGGCTGCAGGCCCAAAGGCCTTTTCATGACTGGAGTCGGTCGGACCGGACACTCTGGTGTGGTGGACCGGAGACTCCGGTTTAGGCCAGAGATTCCGGTCAGTCTCCGGACCAGCCTCTGGAGGGGCCTTCAGATTGTCCCAGGGCCCGGTGCAGGGGTCAGACCGGAGAGTGGGCCGGAGTCTCCGGGGTTTTCAGGCAAGAGACTTTGGTGGACCGGAGACTCTGGTGTGCGCAGACCGGAGACTCCGGTCTGAGCAGCTCCAGCGGCTTCTGCTTCACGCTCTGCTCCTTGTTCTCCATCCTTGGGTGGTTGGGGATGTGTCGAGGCTTCGTACCTGATGATGCATAGAGTAGTTGCATGAAGTAGCACACCATCCAAGGAGGTTTCAAATTGGCACGAGGAGAGGAGCGAGTTCACCTTATCTTGTAGGAGTTTGGCTCGGGCATGAGTCATGGGTCCACTTGGGGAATCTGTTGGTGTAGATATAGGAGCGTCCATAGGACGGCTGCATCATCAAGCCTCGAGGACTACTCCTAGGCATATTGCTGAGCTAAGCATAAAGCAAATCAACTACAATCGGCGGACGACTCGTCAAGCTTTCCTTTGTGAATCTCGGGGCTCGACAACAACAATTTCCCCTCCAGTGCGACATCGCTCCTGAGTCATTGTTCCCATGTGATCGCCGCAGCATGCACACATGGATCCACAATTGCGACTCTTCAACCTCACAGACTCGCCAACCTCGGGGACTTCCCATCTCGCCCATCGCAGAATCGCATGCACTGGCTTGGGAACTTCATCGTCAACGACTTGGTGGCCTCAATGTTTTTAACTCATCATCCCTCACTTCTACAACAACACGATGATATCTTCACCGCAACTAGTAAGTCTCTATAACAACAAGATAACAAGGCGCCGGTCAAACTTCCCCAAGGGGCGACTCCACCCAATGGCGACTCGCCTTCCGCATCGACTCTCATTGGGTAATGGACCACTTCATGAGCTATTTCTCTGTTTCAGGAGCTCACCAACGACTCACCATCGACTCCACCTTGGAATCACCTATGCCGATTTGGTGGCTTGAAGTGATCATCGAGTCCTTGACACGCTCGAGGACTACTGATGGGTGAATACCAATTGGGATATACCCATGAAGCGGAGTCACCGACTGGATCGATCAGACTGAATCCTAGCCCAAGGTGGATCGACTCGCTAAATATGGCGACTAGCGCATACTAGACCCAGACGGCTTGCCGACTAGATGCCCAAGATAGCGACTCCAATATGTAGCCCACAAAAAGACTTGTAACTAGCTAGCTGCATATATAAAGTGACTAGGGGCACCCCCACGTGGTACGTCATGTTAGACATTGTCTCTCCCTCTGCCTATGGCGGCTCCCTTGTAGCCAATCTATGATCATATAATGGATTGATAGAAGGATGTAGCGACCCTCCGCCAAGGGGATGTGAACCTAGGTACCTCGTGTGCCAATCTCGCTCCCTTAGCATCTGCCATGTCACCTTACCTCCTCTACATAAGCTACCCCCTTAGCATCTGCCATATCAATACCATGACACATGGTGTTTTACATGAAACTAGTAAACAACTTTTAGTAAACAATTAGTAGAATAAACAACTAAGAAAAAAGACTAAAAGTGCATAGCTCTCCCTAGCAAAGGTGCTAGAAAATAGCTCGAGGACTGCAAGTGCATGGATAAAGTGTACCTACTTTCGAAATAAGAGTATTGAACCCACAAAGAGCTATTTGGTTAAGGTCTTTATGCCACTCATCACTGTCTACCAAAGGATACTTGGAAGACCCCTTTGATTTCGAGTAAAGGGTGTTTGCAAGGTTTTTGGTTGAATGCAAAAAAGTAAATAAAACAAGTAAAAGAAAGCATGTAACGAATGTGTAGGTAATGGGGTTTGAACTTAATAGGGCTAAAGCGTTTACGTGGATATAGGATACACCACTTGCATGCTGTAATTAATCATAATTAAGATAACCTATTTCTTATATCATTACATGTGTGTAGAGAGTTCTATAATAAGATGATCACCACAAGACACGTAGGCAGCCGCTTTCTTGATCCAGGTGATGAGGTCATTTCTAAATAACCACTACGATGCCTCAGCGCAGCCACTCATAAAGACCATAACAATTAAGGGTTTCCCGTGGATACCGTAATTACTTAGTGAATCTCCCTTTATTCCTCCTTAGACCGTCCAGGTTATATGCTTGTATTCACGAGTAACACTGAACATACTCCCATACATGTCCTTAGGATTTCACCCTCTCTTTAGTCCCTAAGGAAAATGATATGTGGCCGACTACACATACACTCTAAAGTGAGAGATCTAACACAATATCATAAATCAATAGATCATGGACACAAGTAACAGATCATCTTTATTTCATTTCATATTAGTGCTAGAGTTTCTCCATCTCCTCAAGAACAAAGGGAACTACTCAAACATGGAAGCAATCAACGACATCATCACATAATCAAATGGATGGGTAAAAGTACAGGGATTAATCTGGTGCAAACCACAATTGAATTTGGAATTACAACAAGATCTAGTGTATGAAAGATGGGAATAGCAATGGTGATGGAGATGCAATGGTTGATGATAAAGGGGATGATGCGAGGTCCTCCAATGATCCGTGAATAGCAAGGATTTTCCCTTCTCCAAGTTCGTCCTCCAAATCCCTCTCTAGTATGGTGTTTTCAGGCTGGAAGTTTTTGTGAATGTCGGATCTCCTATCCGTCTTCCTGAGGTGAGAGTATTTGAAGAGGCAGATGTGTTGTCACATGGTACGGGCGGGTGGTATGGGCAAGCTCCACATGTACCAGTGGTCGTTAGGTGCTCTAGAGCTTCCATCTGCATTTGCTAATCTCTCAGGTGCGAGAATAAATCAATTAAATGACGTTTATCACTTATAAATACCATATTACTACATAATATGATAGTTCCAATTGATATGTTCAGAAGGGACTTAGTAATTCGGGATCCTATTGAAACAAGGACAAAAGGTGCATGAATGCGCGGTAAAATGCTAAATATCCTACTGTACTCATGTAAAACAAAAGGTAATCTATGCTACAATTTTGGACTCATCACTCGGCGATGAGCACCATGCCAAGACCCTTCTCACGTGACATATGCAAGAGAACGTTAGCAAAGTACGACCAAAAAGTTTTCTCAATGAAATCAAGGGCAAAAGCAAGGTTGGCGTGAGGCACAAGATCCAAAAAACACCCTGGGGGTACAAGCTTATTACAAAGTTGTCCTAATGTGTATAGTGTCTTACAAGAGAAGACTGTTGAGGATGGGAGATAGAAGTGACCTTAAAAAGTGGCGGGGTAATCGGCTACGTGGCTCGAGGAGGCCTGCCTGTCTCCTGGGCATCTGGAGAAGCCCCTGGCTCATGCCTCTCAGGCATTATCGAGGAGGCTGTTGGTGTTTCCCATGCGCTAGGTGCAATCCAGTGGGAAGTCGGGAGCCTCTAGCCCCCCAGAACCCCCATGAGCCCCCGCCATGCCGGTGAGGGATGACAGGAACAACGCCGGAATTTCTCCCCGATCCCGGGCATCGGTGGAGGCCTGAGCCTTGTCGAGCGGGTACAAGGTAGCGACTGCCCTTTTCGCAAAGGTGTTCTCTTGGTCCATCATCTACTTCCTCCTTGTGGTGACCCCTATGTAGTCAAGGGCATCCACATCCTCTGGGTACATGGTGGTTGCAGGCTTATAGGCATGCTCGACGGGGCCTAGAGCTTCTTTCTCATCGCATTAGATCGTGATGATCCCTCTGCTACCCCCCTGGCATCTTGACCACATTGTAGACATGATGGGTGACCGCCATTAACTTGGCTAGTGTGGGATACCCCAGGATGACGCTATAGGGAAGGCCGATGTGTGCCACGTCGAATTTGATGAGTTCAGTCCAGTAATTGTTGCGGGACCCGAATGTGATGGTGAGCCACACCTACCCGATGGGTATGGTGGTCCCATCGGTCAAGCCAGTGAATGGTATGGTCAAAATCAGGTGGTCATAGGGCACCTACAGCTTGGCGAAGGTGTCGGTGGAGATGATGTTTAGGTTGGTGCCACCATCGATGAGCGTCTTGGCGATAGCGATGTTGCTGATGGTGGGGTGCAGGTCATGGGAAGGATTACCACGGCACTAGTGCAAGCAGGGTGGTCGTTAGCATCGAAGGTGATGGCACATTGGGGCCACTTGAGCTGCGGGGACGGAGTCGCCGGCCGAGTGGCCGCGACCTCGTGTGTGGGCTGCTTGAAGTGCTTGTTGGAGGCCGGAGCCTGGGAGCCACCAAGGATGTAGGCGATGACCCTGATGGTCTCCTAATAGCCCCCGGTACTCTCACCAGCCCGGTTCTTCACGGCTGCGTGGGGGTGATGTTGTTGCACAGCGTTGGCCTGATGAGCCTGTTGAGGTGGGTTGTTACCCTCGTAGTTGTTGTTCCAGCGCCCGCCCCCCTAGTGGCACCCTAGCCACCATTCCTTTCTCCGCCTTGCCTCCCCTTCCTTTGACTATTGCACTGGTCTCGCGATCTCTTGAGCTTGTAGAAGTCATTTGTGGGATGCCCGTGCTTCTTGCGGGAGAGGCAGTATAGACGATGTCCACTATCATCATCCCTGTTGCCCTCACGAGGACTCCTGTGCTCGGGTTCCATGGCTAGGACGGAGGAAGGCTTCCGCTTGACATCCTTGCTCTTGCTATTGGAGGAGCTAGAGAACTTAAGCATGGTTTCTTCCTCAACGAAGCCGAACATGCGACCAACGTTGGCCTTGGCGCACTTATCCGCCATGACAAAGAGTTCTGCCGCCGTGGTGAGGTTTTCCCCCGGATGTGGATCTTATACCTCATATGGACGTCCTAGACACACTCGAAGAAAGCGGTGATGACATTGGAGTCCGAGAACTTAGGGATCTTGTTCTCGACCTAGCTGAAACCCTGCAAGAACTTGAAGAGAGTTTCACCATGCTGTTGGCGTACCTGATGGAGGTTAATAGGCGAGGGGTGCTCGTAGGTTCCCTTGAAGTTGGCGATGAAGAGTGCGTAGAGGGCAGGCCACGAAACGATGGACTCCTCGGGGAGGTTCATTAGCTAGGTGCATGTCGCATACTTCAAAGCCATAAGGAACCAGTTGGCCATGACAGGGTCGTCGCCCCCTACTGCCTCGATGCCGATGGTGTAGAGATGCAGGAACTCGCAGAGGTGGGTGATTCCATCATAACGCACCAGTATCTCCGGGCAGAACTTGTGCGGCCACACCTCCTGACGGAGGTCTTTGGTGAACATAGGGCAGTCGTTGCTCTGAACCTCCTTACCGCTGGTGAGGGCCGCGTGATTCTGCTGGACGGCCATGACGATTTCCTTGATGATACGGTCCTATCACCCTCGTGGGGTCATGATGACCACTCGGGTTGTCTCAGGAGGCGGAATTATCAAGAAGTTGTTGCCGAGCGGAGGGACAGTGTCGCCGGGCTTGGGGGCATCGTCGGAGCGTGGAAGTTGGTGTGAACTTGCAGCTCCATGTGTTGGCTCCTCAGCGCGATCCCTCTGTGATGCCTGGTTGGGCACGGCGATGTCGATAACCTCGGCCATGCGCTCGTGCCACTTCTCCTAGTTAGACTCGGCCGATGGGTCTTGCATTAGTTCCTGCACCATGCGCTTGGCAGCCTACAGGATGGGCCAATTGGTATTGTCGCGGGAGGAGGCGGTGCAGGAGAGCAATTGATGTCTGCAAGTGCACAAATCAATTGTAGCTAGTTTCAAAGTAAAGATATCAAACCCAGAGAGAGCAATTGCTAAAGGTCTTTATGCCCCTGGTTACTATCTACCAAGGGATACTTGTAAGATGCCTTGTAAAGGGTGTTTGAAAGGTTTTTGATTGTTTGCAGAAAAGTAATTAAAACAAGTAAATGTAAACAAGTAACAAGATTGTATGAAAGTGTGGTTGAACTAAATAAGGCTAAACGTTCTCGAGGATGTAGGAAACACCACTAACATGGATTGTTAGTTATTAATAATCAAGATAACATACTTCTTATGTCATGAGATGTGTGGAGAGAGATCCATAATAAGATGTTCACTACAAGGCTCGTAGGAGGCAACTTTGTTGAGCCAAGACAGAGGTCACCTCTAAATAACCACTGCGATGTCTGAGAGCAATCACCCATACAAACCACTTCAATTAAGGGTTTCCCCGTGGATATTATAATTAGCTTAGGTAGTGCCTCTTTTATCCTCCTTTGACCGTGTAGGTTACGAGTCGGTGCCAATATGTCACGGGGCCATTCCAACTATGATCCTAAGACACGTCCAAAGGATTTCTCCCTCCCTTTAGTCCCAAGGGAAAATGATATGTGGCCTACTACACATACCATCTAAAGAGAGAGATCAAACAGAAATCATAAATCTATCATAGACCAGTAAGTCATATGGACACAAGAATAGGTCATCTTTATTACAAGTTCATAATGGTGCTAGGGTTTCTCCATCTCCGCAAGAAAAAAGGAACTACCCACACATGGAAGCAATGAACAACATCATCATAATCAAATGAATGGATAAAAGTACGGTGATAGATCTAATGCAAACCACAATTGAATCTAGAATTACAACAAGATCTAATAGATGAGAGATGGGGGTAATTGTGGTAATGGAGATGAAGTGGTTGATGATGAAGGAGATGATGCATTGTCCTCCAATGATCCATGAAGTAGCTAGAATTTTGCCCCGGCCAAGTTCCTCATGTAGATCCCTTTTAGATATGGTTTTTTGTAGTTTCTAGTGGATGTGAATGTCGGATTTGCCTCTTGTCTTCACTAGGAGAAAGTATTTGATGAGGCAATCATGCTGGCACTTAGTTCGGGCAGACGGTACGGGCGGGCTCCGCCTGTACCACTTAACGTTATCGGTACTGATTACTCCTCCTCACGTGGTATTCTCCCAGGTGCGAGGGTAAATCCATAAAATGACTTTTATCACGTAGAAATATCATATAATTACACAATATGATAGTTATGATTGATATGTTCATATAAGACTTAGTGATTTGGGATCCTGTTAAAACAAGAACAAAATGGTGCGTGCAAACACAGTGAAATACAAAGATCCCTACTCTATTTATGCAAAAACAAAAGGTAAATATGCTTCAATGGACTCATCAACTCCCCCAAGCTAGGATCTTGCTCTTCCCCGAGAAAGGTGGTGGCTTATGGACAAGATCATCATGTTCATGAGACACGAGTTGTTACAATAAATGAGGTAGAAATTGAAACATGAATACAACATCGAATGTAGAGAAACTTTGGGGGTATTACCATACCCTTACACATTACATGACTTGGAGGCTTCCACACCTTTTCTAGTATTAATGAAATCATAAGAAACTTCTAGTGATTCAACATATCATATAATCACAAAGTTTAGAGATATCGAACACTAAGTTAGTAATGTAGATTCATGATCATTCTTTTTCTTGTACACTTGATTATTTTGATAGCTGTTCTCTCTTATTTCTTCTTTTCTTGTCTCTCTCTTTTTTATATGTTTATACTTTTAGTTCTTTCCCTTCCTATTTTCCTTTTAGTACAACTATTTGATCATGCTCACTACCTCAATGGCTTTCAAAAACTCTTAATTATAATATGGTACCACAATTCTTTTTCTCACAACTTAATCAATACTTTTATAACATCTGCATTTCTAAACTAGACAAGTATCATAACACTCAACCTAGTTCAATCATCTAATATAATAATCATGAATCAAAACACAACTTCAATTATCATAAAGTCCCGCAACTCAACGGATATAAATCTCATCTTGAACAAAGGGAGCTCGAAGTTGATGCAACTAATGCAAATTAGGGAATTAAAGTCTAACATGCGTGAAGAAAAGTAGACATGCTAAAAAATGTAAGATAGATTACAAGGATCTCACAGATCCCCCAAGGTTGGAATCAAGTAGGGTGGATCAAATAATCCCTGTGGCATGCCCTTCTAGTCTGCAGGGGGAGAAACTCTGGAATCACGAAAACTGCCCGGAGTATCTTGTATGATGTCTCCAACACTACAAGAAATCAGGTGATACATGACCCTCCATATTTGTCACTGAAAGGTCATAGTTTTTAATTTATGATCTTTTTGTGACCAAATATAGATGGTCAAAAGCTGAGCGTCACTAGTTAAACACCACGACCTTTTTTCTGAATTGGTCACAGACGTCTATGACTAATATAGATGGTCACAGATTCTATGACCAACTGTATTGGTCACATACTGTCTGCCCTATCCATGTCAGATCCTACGTGGCCAATCCTACATGGGAAAATTGTGACCAATTGAAAAGGTCGTCGATCAGATTTAGCCTGGCCTAGGTAGGTGTTTTATTTGGGCCAAGCCCAACAATTTTAGACTTTTTACACAGCCTGCTTGCTATTTTTAGTTCATTTCTATTAGGACATTGTCCATTTTATGGTTCATTTCTTGTTTGGGCCTTAGCCTTTATACAACCCATTTTCAGGATATTTGTTCTGATTTGGCCTTTTTAGAGCCTAAAACGTACACTATTTGGCCCCACTGCTCAGTCTTTTTCCAGTCCCACTTGCCAGATTTCAGTGTTCTATATCTTCATAATAAATAGCCAATATTTCATTCAGACAATACATAAGATATTTTATTTCATAAATAATAGCTCTAGAAGTACAAACCATACACCCAAGTCAAGATAAAATAAAATGGAGATGCTACAGCAGAGATAGATTACAAGAGACAGATTACATCAAATAACCAGGAAGCATATCAATTGCAGATTCCTGGGTCAAGCATGCACACATCTACAATCTTCGAGGTCAACCATTGCACACTACAACCTCTTTCCCATTGGATCGGCGGCCAACATCCCAGTTGTGGCAATTAAATTTCCTTAGATGAAGCAGCAACTAGCCACATGAGACCTTCCTACATCTAGCAAACAGAAGCAATATTCAATATAAATCTAGACAAGAGCAACATTTAGTACAAATCTAAACAGGAGCAACATGACAAACAGTCCATGATACGTGTGCTATACTTGCTACACAGTAGTTGTCACACAACAAATGGTTTCACACATTCTAGATTACTCTATTTGTCATTCTACCTCCTTTTTCCATTCTAGATTACCGTGATATAAACTTTCTTATAGTTTCGACAAGATACACATCAGACTGCCCATCAAGTAAATCCATATCTATTGTACCACATAAGTACTATACAAAAATGATTTTACACATCGTCCAGAAACCTATTCATGTTCATGCAGTATAGCAACCAGAAGGAATTAAGCTATACATATATATTGCTCACCAGGTTATTAGGAGTGGCTCGTCGAGGTTTTTCAGCACGTCCTCAACCATCTTGTAGTTTATGTCCTCTCACCTCAAACAAAAATAGTAGCACAAGTATTTAATTACTCAACTAGAAATATATGCAAGACATGTTTTTATCCACCTAAATGGGGCAACCAAATATCTAAAAACCCATGAGTAAAAGTATGTAGCTCAGAGTAGCAGTACATGCAACCCGAGAATAGAAAATACACACTGATACCAATATTCGTGTTCCAATAAGTCAAATACCACCACGCTTCATATGCAAGCACTAGTCAAATAAATAGCTAGATGAAGGGGGCGTGAAGCAACATGAGTGCATGCATAGAAAATAAACATGAATACATAATGTAAATATTCTATACAAACATATCAAACAAAAGGTATGTGTTGAAGTTCTGATAAAAATGCAGATGAGAATAGCTAAACTACGGAAATACGCCAGGATTTTAGGAGATTAATTAGAGAATATAAATTGGAGAAGACGTGCATATAGACTTGCCTTTATAGGTCCATTAAGCTACAGAAAAAAATCACATCATGACCAGATGAAGCTCATATTTCTCAATCTTCAAAATATACTATCAAATCATAGATGATAGCAGCCTATCAAGTACTACAGTGAACTGAAGCAATCCTTCAAGACCACATCAAGCTACTTCAGTGATCAATGCAATCCTGCTTATTACTTACACTAAACTTGACAAGATTTAGCTATTGGTGGACATACAGATTCAAGCTAAAAGTACCATAATAGGACACATAAACTAGAAAGTTGTCTACAGAAAGAAGCTCAATAACTACCAAGCCAAACTCAGTTAATGCTTGGAATTATAATCTAGAAATATCACTGGAACAAATGGCAGGGCATCATACAGTCATCTACCACAACCAAGTCTTAGCAGCACAATAGACATTTCTCATGATCAGTAGGGGAAAAAAGATAGGAATATGGGACCAGATCTTAGCAGCACAGCAACACTAAGGTTAACATCAATAAAAGAGATAATAAACTCTGATGGAAAAGAAAAGCCTATACAATAGATGGCCACATTCAACATTGTCATTGAATTACGAAAATTGTGATGCATAGAAAGTTTGATTAACACCAGGGAGAACGATAGTCACATCACAACTACTACCATTACACAGCCATGTGAGACCAGTACAAAAATCGCTATTAGAAACAAACCCACATGATAGAATTATAGAGGGATCTAGCTCGAGGTCAGAAATTCGAGTTGTGGCTTACTTCTGGGAGGCGATGAGGACCTCCTTGTTCTTAGCCCCCTTGAGGTTTTTGGTGCCGAGCTTGACGAGGAAGGAGTCCTAGTGCAGCCTCTCCTTGGTGACCGAGTTCTCCGGCATCCGGTACCTGCGCCCACAAACACATCAAAGAGAGGAGACCTAGCTAGGTGAGGTCCTAGTGCGGCGAACCCTTGACGAGATCCGGCGACCCCGAGGCTGGATGTATTGGCATCATAGATTGGTCCACCACAGGATGTGTGGAGGAAAGGTGGAGGAAAGACAGAACTAGCACGTCGGGCTTGAAGCGCCGACATCTCCTGCCCGAGCTAGGCCATCGGCGCCGAGGCAGGCGGACGTCGACAGGGTTGTCAATGGCTAGGCTGTTGGGGAAGCCGCGCGATGGGGACGAAGCGAGAGATGGGAGGGAGAGGGCTATGGAGCTAGCGGAGGGCGGAGGTCTATGCGGCGTCGACCGAAGGGGAAGAGGGACAAGGGTGGAGGTGGTGGCGCTGATGTCAATCGCGATGTGGATGGAAAGACGGGGAGGTGGCGGTGGGGTCTTGGGCTCATGGACGAGAGGGGATTAGGGTTCGAATGTTCTGCGTGATCGCGATCTGGATGTGTGAAGGATTTCACCAAAGTACCCCTAATCTTATGTGCTGGAAGACTTTGGGAACATCGGGGTATTTCGGTCATTTCATGCATAAAGTCTGGGGGGACGGGGATGGCGCTGTGACTTTGGGGTGTTGGATGGAACCCATCTAAACGGTTGAGATCACCTTCGGCGTGATGATCCGTGGGTACCCTAGTTCCCTCTTGTGAATGGTTGGCTCTATTCTATAATGTTGAGGGTGTTTCATTTTCTAAGTGTCAAATTACCAATGTTACGGCCAAAATCATAATATAGTTTGTGATTATGTGAACATATTATGCACACGTGTGCATCATGGAATGGCGAACAATGTTGTCGCAGGAAGTTTTCTTTTTCGTCACACAAAAATGCATTTTCCATTTTCGGAGTATCAAAAACGGGGTGTTTTGTAAAGCAACCACCAAAGTGCTAATTCAAAATGCTACCACCATATTTTTTTAAAATACTAGACCATATTACATGGACAATGTCCCAACAGGGGTATCTCAAACCTTTCCGGACACCCCTCACAAAAAAGACAAATGCCTTCCAAATCAGTTGGAAGCGGGTCCAATTTGAACTACAGGTACATGATCTAATGCAAGTTCAGCGAGGCTCAGCCGCTAGATAAGAACCTTCATGTCCGCCGTTTTGACCATAGTTTGAAAGGGATATAAAAAATTAAAAAATTGTCCAAACAATGTGAATCCTTCGTGTGGCATCATATTATGTGACATAGTTACAAGGAAAAATACCAAACTTGGTATATTGTAGATATCTCGAAAAAACCTTCACATAAATGACCTATCATGTTCGAGGTTTCGTGGCTTTCACGCCAAACGACCAATGTTACGGCCAGAATCGTGGTATAGTTTGTGATAATGTGCCCATATTGTGCACGTATGTGCATCATGGAATGGCGAACAATGTTGCAGGAGGAAGTTTTCCTTTCCGTTGCACGGAAAAATCATTTTCTATTTTGCTAGTGCTAAAATCGGGGCGTTTTGTGAATCAACACGAAACGTTGAATACAAAATGGTACCACCCCATTTTCCAAAAATACTAGACCCACCTTACATGAACAATGTCCCAACCGGGTATTCGCTAACCTTTCCGTCCATCCCTGGTGAAAAAGACAAATGTGCGCCGAATCGGTAGGAACTGGGTCCGGTTTGAACTACAGGTACATGATCTAACACTCATGATTTTTTGAAAAAATCATTTTTAGACTCACAATATGATGTTTCTTCAGAGATCCAATGCAAGTTTGGCGAGGCTCATCTCCTATCTTCATGCCTGCCATTTTGATCATAGTTTGAAACGAGAAAATTTTGAAACGGACATAAAAAATTCAAAAACAGTCCAAATAAGGTGAATCCTTCGCGTGGCGTCATATTATGTGACATAGTTGCAAGGAAAAATACCGAAGTTGGTATATTGTAGATATCTCGAAAAAACCTTCACAGAAATGACCTATCGTGTTCAAGGTTTTGTGGCTTTCACGCCAAACGACCAATGTTACGGTCAAATCATGGTATAGTTTGTGATAATGTGCCCATATTGTGCATACATGTGTATCATGGGATGACGAACAATGTTGCAGGAGGAAGTTTTCCTTTCCGTTGCACGGAAAAGTCATTTTCTCTTTTGCTAATGCCAAAATCGGGGCGTTTTGTGAAGCAACACCAAATGGTGAATACAAAATGGTACCACCTCATTTTTAAAAAATACTAGACCCACCTTACATGAACAATGTCCCAACCGGGTATTCATAAACCTTTCCGTCCACCCCTGGTAAAAAAGACAAATGTCTGTCGAATCGGTAGGAAGTGGGTCTGGTTTGAACTATAGGTACATGATATAATGCTCATGATTTTTTGCAAAAATCATTTTTGGGTTCACAATATGATGTTTATTCAGAGATCCAATACAAGTTCAGCGAGACTCAACTCGCAGACGGAAAATTTCAATTTCAAACCCCTACTATCAAAAACATGATTCAAAATCTCTATTTACACCTATTAAGGTTTTATATGAAAAATATGTCTTTGTATTTTTTCTAGAAAATAAAAGTGTTATATAATGTCCTAAAAATGTTCTATAAAGTTTGACAAGTTCTCTGAATTTTGTTTGACTCAATTTAGAGTTATGAGTAAAAATATATAAAAGAATTCATAAAAGAATAAAGAAAAAAGTAGCTAGAACGCCCGACCCAGCAAGCTATGCGCACTGGCATGCCACCGTTGGCCCAAATCTAGCCCAGGGAGCAGCCCAAGCAACCACTGGTTAGAGGCCTTATGCGCTTGAGGACCAGGCCCACGAATGGAACATGATAGTTATAGCGATCAAGTCCATTTATTGCATGAAAACACGAAGTGGTGTGGTGGTAGGCATCCTTAACGGAAGGTTAGAGGTCTCGAGTTTGAGTACCCGGGTGACCACTTTTTGTCAGGATGATTTCCTAACGAGCTAGGCCAGCTGGCGTGGTGGGTCCCGCCTGATTTAATTAGCAAAGAAATTTTAGAAATTATATCCCGACGCATGGGGCCTCCATGTCAGCTTGTGTATTGGGTCCGTATATTCCAAAACAAGTAGTAGCTGGAACCACATATGTAATCACGAACGTGTTGGTGTCCCGGTGGTTTGGGTTCGCACCATGGAAGCAGGGGTCGTGGGTTCGAGTCCTAGCTCCTGTTTATTTCTTTTGCTTGGTGTGGGTTTCTGAGTCATCTTCTAGTACATGACTAGGCAGACACGTCACATGATAGCTAGCGAATTGCTTATGTGGCGGTCTAGTCATTATTTTTGTATATACAAATATATTACTATTATATGTTATCACCATCTGAATTGGTCGTAATCGCCTAGATACAATGCTTTAAATCAGTTCTATTCATCTATCACCATTTTATGCTTGCAAAATATGACCTTCTTAACAAAAATTGGTCGTAATTTTTTAAGGTTTGGACCCTCCTAAATGCTTTACAGCCAGTTACTTCAGAATGGTCATAGATCTATGACCAAAAAATCGATGGTCGTTAACAAAAGGTCACTAGTGAGCAGATTTCTTGTAGTGCAAGATCAAGATACGGATCCGGTGTTGTTCGCTAATTTTCTCCAACTGATCCACAAGAGCCTTCTACATCTCTATTGTTTGCTTTTGTGCATTGATGGATCGAAGGCTGATGTTGAGATTCGCTTCTATCCATTTCATTATCTTCAGATCCATCTAGTCTAGATAAAGATGCAATAGTTCAAATGTTTAGAAGATCTTGGAGATTTTACCTGAATCTTCTTAATGCGGTAGGCCGGATTGTCCAGGGATGCTTAGATTTCCTCTGCCTGTTTCTTCACTTTCTTCAAGAAGAACTCCCCATCTTCTTCTAGATAAAGTTGAACCTCGTCGAAGTCACCTTCTTTTCCAACACGAAGGCTGAACACCTTGTGCCCATATTTTATTGTTTCCATCAGCTTGAATCCATCCTCGTCTTCTAACACTTTTTCTTCTAGCATAGCAGTTTTGTCTTCCTCCTTAACCCTTGAGGATGATCCATAGAGATATTCCTTCTCTTGAAGGATACCCCATGTGAAGGACATGGTTCCAAGGTTCTCATGAGGAAGAACCAATGTGGAGAAAATCTGTATTTTCAATAAAAGGATAGATCCCTTCTAGAAGGCTTATAAGGGGATATAAATAGGGTAAAATTCGTACTGAGAGGAAAAGGGTCCCCAAGAAAAGAATCTCAACAAGTATGGAAACAAATAAGTGCAAAAGAAGGAAATTGCGATCGCAACGACCAGCTGGTACGGGCGTACGCCCGTATGGCGCGGCCACACCAAGTCGTTTCCAAAAATACGACGGGTCAAAGTCGGTAAATAGTCAATCGACTAAGTTGTACGGGCGGGTTCCGCCCGTACTGACTTTGCGACTTCCCTTTTTTGAACAGAATGAAACAAACGAAGAATAAAAGAAGAGGCACATAACTGATAACGACCGGTCGTACAGGGGGTTGCGCCCGTACCACAGGACTATACTAATTATGCAAAGCCAAACGAAAATAATCAGCAGGCTTAATGACCTGCGGTACGGGCAGAGCCGGCCGTACCTCCCCCCATACTGGCCTCGTAAGACTAGAAATCAACTCAGAAAAATGAAGGAAGTACAGATATGTAAAAAGAAACAGCCGAAAATCATCTAGAACAAAGATGTGCTCGGGATTTCATATGTTTCGATCATCGAGAGGACATGATTTCACTTGCGTACCTTTTCCTTTCTGAATCAACTTTTTTTTCTTCTCTTCGAACAAAGTCGGCTGTAGAAAATCACCAAAACCATTGCAATAGGAAATCGAGAATTTCCTTTTTTGGCAATGTGGTTCCCACAGGTATGTAGACGGATGACACCTCTTTAGGATGAGAAATTTCTCGAGCGTCCATTGGTGTTTCCTCTACCTCTTCCTTCCTTTGTAGAATCTTTAAATCAAATTCTCGCAACATTAAAGTCCAACAGATTATCCTTGGCTTAACGTCAGTCCTTTCTAGGATTTCCTTTAAGCCAACGCGATCAGTATGTACTCTTACCTTAGAGTCAATGATATAAGATCTAAACTTGTCACGGGAGAAAACTACAGCGAAATTCTTTTTCTGCCATAGAGTAATTATTTTGGGCCCCGTTTAAGGTGCGACTAGCATGATGGATGGTATTAAGATCATCACCATCATACTGACAAAGAATTGTTCCTATAGCTTCATGACTGGCTTCACAAAATAGCTCGAAAGGTTTCTTCCATTTAGGTGGTTTAATAATGGGAGCTTCAAGGCGAGCTTGTTTTAATATGTTGAAATAAGCGAGACACTTTTCATCAAAATTAAAATGAATATCCTTTTGAAGAAGGTTAGTTAAATGTCTAGCAGTTTTTGAAAAATTCTTAATGAACCTTCTATAGAATCAGGCATGGCCTAGAAAACTTCTTATACCTTTTATGTCCCGAGGAGGGGGTAACCTTTCTATTGCTTCAAATTTTTGCTTTATCAACTTATATACCCTTACTTGAGAATTTGTGACCAAGCACTATGCCTTCTTGAACCATAAAATAACATTCTCCCATGTCAAGACTAAGTTAGTGTCTTCACATCTCTGCAAAACTTTGTGAAGATTATGGAGATAATGATTAAAGGAAGTTCCATAAACAGAGAAGTCATCCATGAACACTTCCATAATACTTTCAACATAATGAGCAAACATGGCAGTCATGCATGTTTGAAAAGTGGCAAGAGCATTGCAAATACCAAAAGGCATACGGTGATAAGCATAAAGGCCATAGGGACAAATAAATGTTGTTTTAAGTTGATCATAAGGGTGAACAGAAATTTGAGAAAAACCAGAATAACCGTCTAAGTAAAAAAAATGAGAATGCATAGCAACCCTTTCTACAGTTTCATCTATAAACGGCAAGGGGTAATGATCCTTTCTAGTTTCCTTGTTAAGTTTTCTTTAGTCAATGCACATCCTGTGGCAAACAACGGTTCTAGTAGGTACCATTTCATTATGTTCATTTTTGACAACCGTAAATCCACCTTTTTTAGGAACACAATGAACATGGCTTACCCATTCACTCTCTTCTACATGAAAGATGACACCTACATCTAGCAAACGTATTATTTATTTTCTTACCTCCGCTTTCATGTGTGGTTTAAGTCATCGCTGAAAATCTGCGATCAACTGAGCTCCTTCTTACATGAATATTCTATGGGTGGTTATCAAAGGACTAATCCCTTTCAAGTCACTCATTTAATACCCAAGAGCAGTTTGATGCATTCAGAGAACCTTCAATAAATTCTCCTCCTCTTTCTCTGCAGGGTTAGAACTTATAATAATAGGAAATTTATTCGTCTCATCAACAAACCTATAGTTTAGTTCCTTTGGTAAAGTTAAGAATTGGAGGGGGAGTAGACTCATCTCCCTTCCTTATGGTTTCTTCATATTTTTGATAAATCTAGGCATCAACCTCGGGTGTGGAGTCAAGATAATCATACATTTCAGCTTTTTCTATGTCCTGGAGGATATTATTATTATTGACTAAGCTTCTTGATAAATCATCATCAAGAGTCTCAATGACTATTGAGGCTAAATCAACGATATTAGCTTCTTCCTCACGTTTGTACTCATCATCGTGTAATTCTTCAATAGCCAACTTATGGTCAAATTTGGAGAAGTGAAAATCCATTTTCTCTTCACCAAACTTAAGGGACACGGTTTTTCTCTTGCAATCTATGTTTGCTCCTGTGGTATTTAGAAAAGTTCTTCCAAAAATGATAGGAGAATAAACATCAGTAGGTATATCAATAAGCACAAAATCAATGGGGTATTTGTATGGTCCAACACAAATTGGAACATCTCTAATTATTCCCATGGGAACTCTGAGGGTTTTATCTGGAAGCATTATAGTCATGTCTGTATCTTCCAGTTCGACTGGTGCTAGTTCTTTTTGAATTTTTAAATAAAAGTTAAAAAGGATCACGTTAATAGCTGTCCCTATGTCACAAAGGCCATAATAGGAAGTTCCCTCCAAAAGTACAAGGTAGAATAGGTTTACCAACTTCTTTAGCTTTTACCTTTCCTTCGACAAATTGTGAAGCTTCAGTATCTAGCTCAATTATGTTGCAATGTGCAAACATGGTTAAAATATCTTCCTCCGTTGATGCCTCTGCCTTTTGTACGCTTATTTCTTTAGTTTTCCTTCTTTGTGTCTTCTCTTCCAGCTCCTTGAGAAATAGTTCTTCTTCTTTGCATTGATCCTCTAGCTGCTGAGCCATCATATGTTTTCTCACCGTCCTTGGGAAAGGAAGGGGTTCAACATATGGAGATACCTCCATTAATCGTTCGACCTGGGTTGTGATTACTAGATGATATTCTTTAACCAGCTCGGGTGGCGGAGTGTAATGAAACCAGTCCTTCTTAGGAGCCTCAATGTGTTTTGTAAAAGACTGAAGGATTTGCAAAATAATATCATCATCAAGTTGAAGTTCATTAGTAGTTTCTTTTACTTTACTAGAGTCTTTATAAGCATTGAGACAATCGTATTCAATTTATATACCTTCTTTGCCTCCTAAATGAAATCCCCATGTTTCTCTATTATGGCGAATTTGTTCTAAAAGTTCCCAAGCTTTAGTTATAGTTAACTCCATGAAAGATCCTACAGAGTTCGTGTCAAGCTCATACTTAATTTCTTGATTAAGTACCCCATAGAAAATATGTACAACATACCATTTAGGTAAATCATGATGGGGACATTTTGTTGAGGGCAAACCTCTAGGGTGGCCCGATATTTCACGAATCCCACTCAAATCAAGGGTGGAGTGCGGGGAAAGGAGGGAAGGATGAACAAGACGAACACACGCACGAAGAACGCGTTGAACACACACGCAAAACCATGATAAACACCAATAGCTCACGCCGGCGGTGACCGGTCCGGCGCAATCCCTAGGATCGGCGTCGGGCGGAGGACTCTCTCTCAAACCGGCACGGCGAGATGGGAGACTTGGTGAGATCTTGACGTCTTGGCAAAGGGACACCGATGCCAAGGCCTTGTACAATGCGGAGGCACGATGCAAACTCCAACGAGGTTTGGTGATATTGGTGCTCCTTGGTCAAGGAGCATGAGGTAAGAACTAGATAGATCCACAAAGGGGTTTCCACTAATTCCAATATCATGCCTCCGGTTTACAATGAAGGTGGGGGACTATATATAGGCCAACCACAAGTTCAGGGGTAATTCAGGCATTAAAGTAGAGTTTTGGGCGAAGTAGAGGGGTACATGGGCTACAAGGCCCAGCTAGGCTCACAGGCCCATCTTCAGGCCGGACAGACTGGGTCGGAACGGCCGGACAGTCCGGGGTGGCCGGACACTCCGGGTAGTGTCCGGGTGGTGTCCGAACTGGCCTTCTGAATGTCCACGCCTGGTTGGGGCTGGGGTAGGCCGGACACTCCGGCTGGTTACAGGCGGATACTGCAGCTCGATCGGCTTGAGGCAGGTGCAGCCGGGGCTCGTGGATCGGCGGTAGCTGGCTCGCACTGATGATGCATAGAGTAGTGGTATGAAGTAGCAAGCCATCCAGGTGTGTCAAAGTCACATGATGAGAGGAGCGAATTCACCTTATCTTGGAGGAGCTTGGCTCGGGCACGGCTCATCGGTCCACTTGGAGGAGCCGCATCAGCTCCCCCCCCTTGGGAAAGAGTCATCCTCGACTCTTCATGGTTGTCATCTTGAACATCTCCATGGTAGGGTGTGAGATCCTTGACATTGAATGTATTGCTTGCAAGGTACTTGGAGGTCGGTATGTTGATGATGTAGGCGTTGTTGTTGATTCTTTTGATGACCTTGAAGGGACCATCTCCTCTTGGCTTGAGCTTGGAGTTATGTTCCTTGGGGAAGCGGTCTTTCCTTAGGTGTATCCAAACAAGATCACCTTCTTCAAAGATCACCTCCTTATTGTCCTTGTTTAACCTTGAAGCTTGGGGAAGGACTTGTTGTTCGATAGTAGCTCTTGTTTCTTCATGAAGCGTCTTCATAGCTTGTGCACGCTTCTCGACATCCATGTTCGTGCGCTCATGGAGAGGTAGTGGTAGGATGTCGAGCGTGGTGAGGGGCTCGAAACCATAGACGATCATGAATGGACTCATCTTGGTTTCTGAGTGCTTTTCTCGGTTGTAGGCGAAGTCGGTGTGGGGAATGCATTCCTCCCAATCCTTCAAGTTTTTCTTGATCAACACAGGTAGAAGAGTTCCGAGGCTTCGGTTGACAACCTCGGTTTGTCCATCGGTTTGAGGATGCGACGCAGATGAAAAGAGGAGCTTGACGCCGAGCTTGGCCATGAGGGTCTTCCATAAGTAGCTCATGAATTTGACGTCGCGGTCGGAGACGATTGTTCGTGGCACATCGTGTAGACGGACGATTTCCCGGAAAAACAGATTTGCAACATGTGAAGCATCGTCGGTCTTATGGCACGGTATGAAGTGTGCCATTTTGGAAAAGCGATCCACAACAACAAATATAGAATCATGACCATGCTTAGATCTAGGTAATCCTAACACGAAATCCATGCTAATGTTGGACCAAGGTGTATGAGAATAGGCAATGGCATATAAAGACCATAGGGATTAGCTTGCGACTTATCTTGAACACATGTCGTGCATCGTTGAACGTAGCGCTTCATCTTGGGCCAAAAGCAGTGAGTGGAGAGCATGTCCAATGTCTTGTTACGGCCAAAGTGACCCATGAGGCCTCCACCATGAGATTCTTGGAGAAGCAAAAGTTGGAGCGACAATTTCAGAATGCAAAGCTTGTTTTGTTTAAAAAGAAAGCCCTTATGCAAATAGAAATCATCAAATCCTTTGTCAATGGAGCACTTTGCGAAAATTGGTTCAAAGAACAGGTCGGAAGAATACAAATATTTTATTTCCTCAAGACCCAACACATTGATTTCAAGTCTCGTAAGAAGGTTTGTGTGCTTGCGAGACAAAGCGTCCGTAACTACATTATCTTTGCCCTTCTTATACTTGACTATGTACGGGAAAGACTCCATGAACTCAACCCACTTAGTGTGTCTCTTACTCAAGTTGGCTTGGCCTTTGAGATATTTCAACGACTCATGGTCAGAATGTATGATAAATTCTTTGGGCCATAGGTAGTGTTGCCACACTTGAAGGACACAAACTAAGGCAAAAAGCTCTTTGTCATAAATAGGATAATTAAGGCGAGCACCATCGAGTTTCTCGCTATGGTAGGCTATAGGACGTCTGTTTTGCATAAGGACTCCTCCAATTCCAATACCACTAGCATCACACTCTACCTCAAATTTTTTTGTGAGATCCGGTAACGCAAGGAGAGGTGCTTCGGTGAGCCTCTTTTTAAGTTCATCAAAAGCTTTTTGTTGTGCTTTGCCCCACATGAAGGTGACAGTCTTTTTCGTCAACTCGTTGAGAGGACAAGCAATGGTGGAAAAGTCTTTCACAAAGCGATGATAGAAACCGGCCAACCCATGAAAACTTCGGAGTTCACTCACATTTGTTGGGATGGGCCAATCTCGTATGTCCTTTACCTTGGAAACATCAACTTCAATTTCCTTTGAAGAAACGACAAATCCAAGAAAAATCAACTTGTCTTTAGCAAAAGTGCACTTGGGAAGATTAGCATAAAGCTTTTCATGTCGAAGGATTTGCAAAACTTCCTTGACATGTGTTATATGGTCCTCAAGTGATTTGCTATAAACAATAATATCATCGAAATAGACAACAACACTTTTTCCAATGAGAGATCACAAGATATGATTCATGAGACGCATGAAGGTGGATGGGGCATTAGATAAACCAAAGGGAATAACCAACCATTCATAGAGACCAAGTTTGGTCTTGAAGGCGGTTTTCCACTCATCACCTTCAGCCATGCGTATTTGATGGTAACCACTACGAAGATCAATTTTCGAAAAAATAGTGGCTCCACACAACTCATCAAGCATGTCATCGAGACGTGGTATGGGATGTCGATAACGCACGGTGATAGCATTGATTGGACGGTAGTCCATGCATAACCGTAGCATATCATTCGTTTTTGGAACAAGTATCATGGGTACGACACTTGGACTAGTGCTAACTTGGATCAAACCTTTGGAGACGAGTTGGTTGATTTGACGTTCAATCTCCTTTGTCCCCTCCGGGTTCGTGTGGTAAGCGGCACGGTTGGGAAGTGGTGCACCGGGGATGAGGTTAATGCGATGTTCGATGCCACGAAGAGGAGGTAGTCCATGGGGAAGCTCTTCGGGACACATTCTTGAATTCCTGCAAAACATTCATCAAAGATGGAGGAACATTGGTTAATTCATTAGTTCCTTGCGCTAGTCCCTTGCAAAGGAGGACATAGTGCAAGATGGATGGGTTGTTCCGAACATCTCTCATCTCACTTTTGGTGGCAAGGAGAACACTCTTAGTTTTTCCACTCGAGTTTGGCTTGTGGCTCTCACTCACTATGAGGTGGTGCCCTCTGTCACCGCTCTTCTCACAAGTAGGTGTTGTGCTTTGCACCCTCGCTAAAGCCTTTGCATTGTCCGCAATTATTTGGCTAGGAGTCATCGGTTTCAAAACACATGTTTTGTTGAGACATTTGAAGGTGTATACATTGGTGCGACCATCATGTTGAGCAGCCTTGTCAAATTGCCATGGTCGACCAAGAAGCATGTGGCAAACTGTCATAGCAACCACATCACACTCCACTGTATCTTTGTAAGGACCAATGGCGAAGGATACCGATACAGTATGCTTGATCTTCACGGACCCTTGGTCACTTAGCCATTGCACGTGGTAGGGGTGCTTGTGCGGATGGAGGGTGAGGTTGACCTTCTCACACAACTCGGTGCTAGCAAGGTTGTGGCAACTCCCTCCGTCAATGATCACCTTGATAGATTTTCCATTGATGCCGGCTCGTGTTTGGAAGATATTGGAGCATTGGTCTTCTTGCTCTTGTGCTTGAGTGGTCAAGATCCTTGTGACGACAAGCGATGGACTTGCGTCATGTTCACACATGAGAAGTTCTTGGTCATCTTCCACTCATTGCCTTGCCATTGCTTCCTTGACTCGGGCATCAAATTCATCTTCACTCAAGTACTCTTCATCACTATTGTCATGGATGAACAAGACTTTCTTGTTTCCACATTCGGCCGACTTGTGTCCTTTACCTCCACACTTGTAGCATTCACCATTGAAAGATGTATCACTCTTTGCTTGTTTGCCACTTGGGGGAAGTTTTCCTTGAGGAAGTGTGGGCTTGAAGGAAGGCTTGGGGGTACTTGAGGAGCTTCCATTGAAATTTGTTAGTGTAGCGGTTGAAGCTTGCTTGTAGGTGAAGTACGTCTTGGTCTTGTTATACTTGATATCCTCTTACACTTGACGTTCGGCCTTTGTTGCTATGTGCACAAGCTCAACCATGGTGTTGTATGTTTGGAACTCGACGATGCGCTTGATTGGGTGATTCAAGCCAATGAGGAAACGTGCCATTGTTTGCTCCATGCGTTCATCAATGTTGGCGTGAATCAAGTTGAGTTCCATTTCCTTGAAGTACTCTTCCACGGTATTTGTCCCTTGACGAAGCGCTTGAAGGTTGTTGAAGCGGTCACGCGTGTAATGCGCGGGGACGATCCGAGATCTCATGTGAACCTTCATGTCATGCCAAGTTGTGATTGGTGGCTCTTGTCTTGCATCACGAGCAACTTGAACTTGTTCCCACCAAAGGTTGGCGTAATCATCAAACTCAAGCGAAGCCATGGCGACCATCTTCTCATTGCTATAGTTGTGCATGCGGAAGATCTTGTCTACCATGAGTGCCCACGAGAGGTATTCTTCGGGGTCATTGGATCCTGTGAACTTGGGCATGGTGAACTTGAGCTTGCCAAATGTTTCTTCCTCATTGCGGTCACGGTAGCGATTGTTGCCATGTTGATGATGGTCTTCATCTGCCATGCGATCGTTGTGACGAGCTTGTTGACGATCTTGTGGTTGAGGAGGTGGAACTTGGTTCTCGTGACCTTGTTGCGGAGCTTGCTCTTGATATTGTTGTGGAGGAGCCTGCTCTTGTTCTTAGCGCGGTTGTTGACGGTGTTGAAGCGCTTGGGCCTCATGGTGGTGAGGGGGTGGATCCTCTTGATGCGGTTGATGACGAAGGGGAGGCTCGTTCCTCGGTTGGTGACGTTGGTTAGGCACATGGGCCTCACGGTGAAGATCATGGTCGTGAGCCTCTTGACGTGGTGGGCGTCTCTCTACTTGTATCACTTGACGCTCCAAGTTTGGTTGAGGTGGAGGAGGCGCCTCGTGATGACCATGGTGTCGGTGTGGACGTTCATGACGTTGATGACGAGGAGGAGGATCTTGGAGAGCTTCACGTCGATGACGAGCTTGATTCTCCAAATTGGAGTCATCACTTGTTGTGTCAAGTATGTGTCGCGGTCAATGGTGGTAAACTTGCGGTTGCACTTGTGGTTGCACTTGCGGTTGCTCTTGTTGGAGCACTAATGCCCTTGCATGATGAAGGTGTGCTTCTTGCCTTGCTCTTGGCCTTGAAGAGAAATCACCATCATAGCTTGACGTTGCGGCGTGCCGTGGGGAAGGTACATAGTTCGAAGAACTTCCATCTTCAACCACGGGGGCATCATTACATCTTGGAGCACTTGGATGTAGATCTTGTTGAGGGGGTGCATGACGACGCGAAGAACTTGAAGAGCTTGATGCGTGTGAACGTGGCCTTTCAATTCCGTCGATGAGGCGTCAAAGATTGTCATTTGTTTCGGCGACGGAGCGTTTGAGCGCTTCATTTTGGTGGCCGAAGTTGTGATGCACTGCATGCATTTGTCGTTCGAGGCCGTCGAAGCGGTTGTCGATGTTCTTGAACTCGGCTTGCGTCTTGATACATTGCAAATGTATCTATAATTTTTGATGTTCCATGCTTGGTTTTATCTACTTTCTTATGTTTTGTTCCAACTTTGGAGTACTTTTCATATGATTTCTTAGACTAACCTATTAACAAGATGCCACGATGCGGTTACTGTTTTACGCTGTTTTTGGTTCCAGGAAAGTCAGAAAATGAATATTCTCGGAATTGGACCGGACAAAAGCCAAAGTTGTTATTTTCCCGGAAGACTCACGGAGCCAGAAGGAGAGTTGGAGAGGGGCAACCCTAGGCCGTGCCAGGGCATGGTGTGGCCCCCCTAGTCGGCCACCGACCTTGCCCCTTCGCCTATAAATTCCTCCCGATGCAAAAACCCTAAATAGTCAATCAGAAAGCCACGAAAAGTTCCGCAGCGCCGCCGCCACCGAAGGGGAGATTCGGGGGATAAAGTCTCTGTTCCGGCACCCTGCCAGGACGGGGAAGTGCCCTCGGAGCCATCTCCATCGATCTCCACCACCATCTCCATCACCATTGCTGATTCACATGATGAGGAGGGAGTAGTTCTCTCTCGAGGCTAAGGGTTCTACCGGTAGCTATGTGTTCATCTCTCTTTCTATGCATGATCTTATTGAGATCATGAGCTTGTAATCTATAGATCTACCTTACTACTCAGGTGCTTTAATAGATCTCTGCTCTCCCCATGTGTGTGAAGTTGATAGTGTGCACACCATGGTGGCACTTAGGCTAGAGATTACAAATACTTGTTATGAGTTATATTTGGAGTTGGATGTCTTTATGAAATTGTGGTGTTTGTTGGACTCATCTAGTACTCAAGGTGACAGTGTGGGGTTTCTAGATGGGAAAGATGGACTTTGAGGTGTGTTGTTATAGCCCTACCATCGATTAGAGTGTCCAACCGGAGAGTAGTTAAGAGTAGTATCAAAAAGAGAAGATATTTATATGAGAGTGTTCACTAGTGAAAGTATGATCCCTAGGCCTTGTTTCTAAGCATTGATACACCATTTGCTATTAGATCTATTACATGTTTGCTTGCTTCTTTCTTTATTTCAGTTTTACTTTTGTATTTTCCACACCATCAAGCTATTTTCTATCACTGTTACTACTTATAATTGTCTATACCACTTGTATTTCACTATCTCTTCGCCGAACTAGTGCACCTATACACCTGACAAGTGTATTGGGTGTGTTGGGGACACAAGAGACTTCTTGTATCTTGATTGCAAGGTTGCTTCAGAGGGGGTACCTTTGACCACTTCCTCCCTGAGTTCGATAAACCTTGGGTGATCCACTTAAGGGAAAACTTGCTGATGTTCTACAAACCTCTGCACTTGGAGGCCCAACAACTGTCTACAAGAATAGAAGTGCATAGACATCAAGCTATTTTCTGGCGCTGTTGCCGGGGAGGGAAGGTAAAAGGTATTCACACCGGAGGATTAAAGAAGAAGAACATCCCACGGAAAACGCCTATTTTCTGGCGCCGTTGCCGGGGAGGTAAGGTAAAAGGTACTCACATCCACCGGTGTGAGTGCTCGAAGTTATTTCCTTTAGATTCTGTAATTTTGTCTTTTTGTTTCTTGTTTTCACTAGTTAGGCTTAATGGAAAACAACAACAAAATTAGAGAGCTTTTTAGTCTTTTTCCTAATATAGAACATTAATTGTATGAAAAGAAAATTTAAAAACCCATGGAACTTTCTTTGCATCCTAATAGCAATGTTATTAGTATGAATCTTTTGAACACCTTTGTTACTAATGCTATGGAAATGTCTAAGCTTCGGGAAGTTGGTTTTTATGAAAATGATCTTTTTAGTTCCCCAGCTTTAAAGAAGAAAATTTGCTCTAATGATACTTTATCTCCCATATGTGGTAATTCTGATGATACTTGTGATATTTTAAATCCACATACGGAAAGCATCCCTTTTAAAATACCTATAAAAATTGTTGAACGTGTTATGAATAACTGTTATTTTGGAGATGGAACTGTCCATCCTAGTTATCATTTACTCCTTATACATGAATTATGCGAGTTGTTCAAGTGTGCAGGTATTTCAATGAACCAGGTTAAGAGGAAGCTATTCCCTATTTCACTTAAGGGCAAAGCAAGGGAGTGGTATGAGCTACTAGATGATCCTCATCATTTGGAGTGGAAGGAACTTGAATCTCTCTTTTACTCTAAATTTTATCCTCCTCATGAAATTCATAAAGATAGGAACATCCTCATGATGGAGAGAGTATTGCCCAAGAATGGGGGAGATTGAAGTCACTAATGTTCAAATGTCCCATTCATGAGCTCCCCAGTAATATTGTTATAATAATTTCTATGCAAGGCTTTCAGGACATTACAAGGACTATCTAGATACTTGTTTAGAGGGATCCTTCACAAGTAAGGAGGTCAAAGCTAAGTGGGATCTTCTTGAAACAATTCAAAGCAACACCGAAGATTGGGATAACAACAAAGGTAAAGAACCAGGTACAAACTATGAGTATGATTGCATTAAGTCTTTTGCTGAAACTATTGATTTTCAAGAGCTTAGTGCTAAATATGGTCTTGATCCTCAAATTCTTATTGATTGTTTTAGAGCCTTTGCTTCTCATATTAATGCTCCTGAAGAAAAATGGGACATGTATCATGAGCCTTTTAAAGACACTTGCATGGAAAATGAAATTGTTATTACTGATAGCAATAAACATGCTCGAACCTATGAAAGTACTATTTCTTATAAGCATGTTAATTTTTGTGGAATACATAGACCTTGTGAGAATAATCAAATTGAAGAAGAATATTGTATTACCCACAAGAATGAAAAAACTAGAATGTGGTATAGGGATCTAAATGATCTTGGTAAAAAAGTTGGTGCCCTCTATCCTTTTATTTGTGAACTTTGCTTTGAAGTGGGTCATTTCAATTTTCAATGCTCAGGCCATAATAATAGCCCTTCTAATCCAATGAGTATTGCAAGTTTGTATTGTGATGACATGATCACTCCTAATCAGCATGATGAACTTACATTATTTTTGGGGTGTGAAGAGTTATCAAGAAAAACCTCTTTGGTAGATATGGGTGCTTTTTATATGAATAGTGTCATGCATGGTTGTCATCTTTATTGTGTTGATAATTGTCACACAAATACTTACATACAAAATATTATAAAAGATGAGATCTTACCAAAATATGACATGACTAATATGTGTTTTGGTCTTATTAATGAAAAGGAGGAATCCTCCAAAGTTTCTTCTATTGTCTCTTACAATGAACCAGGGTATATGGAGAAGCTTCCTTTCAAGCCTCTCCCTCCTAAAGAGAAGAAGAAAAAGAAGAAAAGGGGGAGTAAAAGGAGAGAGGAAACGGTATTTTCCCCTAAGCATGTTGCTCCTATTATAGTTTTTGATGAGTCTGAACTCGATGATGTTCCTATGCCTGTTACCTATAGTAGTGATCATGATTGGGAAAAGCACACTACTTTTGATATTGAAAATCTCTTCGGTACCAATTCTGAAAATGATGATATTAATAATTCCTATACTATTAGTGCTATCCATGATCCTTCCAATGATGATATGTTTACAAATGAACACACTTGGGAAGATAACTATTCTATTGCTTATGATGATGCTATACCTCCAATATATGATGATTGCAATGATGAATATGATATTTTCAGTCCACCTACTATTGAAGAGGAAATTAATTATGATTACAATATGCCTCCTATATTTGATGATTATGGTGATGAAAATAATAATGTAACTATTTTGTTGAATTTCCCCCCACTACAATTAATAAGAATGACTATGTTTATGTGGGGAGTATTAATTATTTTATGCATGTGGATCATGATAAGAATGTTTCTTGTGATAGTTATAGTTATAATTTTATTCATGATCCTACTGAATGTTATTATGAGAGAGGGAAACATGTTTTTATGTATCTCAAAAATATTAAGTTTCCCCTCTTTATGTTTAAAGTCTTGAAGTTGCACTTGTTTTGCTTTCCTATGCTTGTTGCTTTGTGCTTTCATGACTTGTTTATTTACAAGATTCCTATGCATAGGAAGTGGGTTAGACTTAAATGTGATTTGAATTTACTTCTTGATTCTCTCTTTTCCTTCAATTCATATTTCTTATGTGAGCATCTTCTCAAACTATCATGCCTAACTTAAAGGCGTTAAAGAAAAGTACTTATTGGGACATAATCCAAAAGTTTTAGATGAGTCTTGGAAGTTATTACTTCAGTAATAACCGCTCCTTATCCTTTTTATTTGCTTTTTGTGCCAAGAGTAACCTCTATTGAGAGAGAAGTAATGATTGGGAAAGTTGCTGTCCCGAAACAGATTTTTGTGCTTCACCGTAAAAATTAGTGTAAAATCTCTGTACATCATTTTGAGGCGTGAAGTTTTTTGCTTATGCCCCAGGTTGTTATCTAACTTTCGTTAGTTCAACACTTTTTGATTTGAGCAACAGAAGGTCTTTGCAAAAATTCGTCTTTACCTGCTGGTCTGTTTTGACAGATTTCTGCCATTATTTGCATTTGCTTCTTGTTGGTTCCTTTTTGAGTTCTTTTGGGGAATTGAGCTTTTCAAGGGAAGTGTTACAGTATCTTTTGTTTTAATGGAAGTTTTATTGGTGTTGAAACTGAACCTAAAGACCTATTATCTTGAGTGCACTAATGTTGCTAATAAAGATTGTGTGAAGTTTTGTATGAAGGAAAAATTTCAGGTGTATGGAAGGAATGATGTAATGAGATGAAGAATGGACTAAAGCTCAAGCTTGGGGATACCACCCATGTCACCCCAAGAAATATCCAAAAATTACAAGCGTCAAAGCTTGGGGATGCCCAAGGCATCCCCTCTTCATCAATAAAAAATCCCAAGTTTCTTCCAAACGCTTCATTTTTATTGTTTCATGCATAGTTGTGTTGTTCTTGGAGCATCTTATTTTTCGTTTTTGTTTTCGTTTTTGTTTGCTTGGTTTTCTTAGTTTTCTGAATAAATTGGTTGGACCCCCTCTTTCATACATTGGTTTTCAAATAGTTTGGTTTGGTTTGGAAAGAAGTAGGAAAGTTCATGCTTAAGTGTTAAAGAGAGCTTGTTTTTGACTGTGGCCTATGCTTGATATTGTTTTTGCTTTATGCTTAGTATTATTTTCTGTAGCATAAATTTTTATAAACAATTGAGATTGCTTAACGTGCCTTGGATGAATCATGCGTTGTTTTAGCATATTAAAGCATAGTATAGTGGTATTCTCCTTTGATGCTTTATTTGGGTTGACTTGGCGCATGCTCACACCATGTTATGACTATTCCAAGTCACCATAGCCTTTATGATCCTTTAGTTTTCAATTTGTAGTATCACTTTATGCTTTGATCAATGATGTTTTGTCGCTCTGCATGATTATGGCCATTATTGCTCTCTTAGTTTGTCGCTCCCAGTCTTTTGCTAGCCTCCGTAACCAAGTATAAGTTCCACTCATGCATCCAAATCCTTAAACCAAGTTATTCCAAAGAGTCCACCATACCTACCTACTAGCATATGCTATTCCAAGTATATTCATGTTTTTGATTACCTTCCAAATTAAACTTGTTATGAAAAAACTAGTGATGAAAGCTCTCACGAACTTGATGACACACTTTAATTTTCTTGCCCTTAATAAACTTGAACCATTGTGTCATCTATGTTGTATATGCTTGCACTTATTTGTTGGGAATTAGCAGAACCATGCTGTCATGGGGAATGCTTTCAACATTGCACGGGTACTTGTACCTAGTTGATACCATGCTCTTTTGTCTATGGATGTCGTCGGTGTGAAATGAAAGGGGAGCTTGTAAGTCCATGGAGTTATGTATATGTGTTAGAGAAACGCCTGGGACGCTGGTCTAATCCATGCTGACGTGGTGGAAACCTGCAGCGTAACCATAATGAGCTGTCTATGAAGCATTCTTCTTATAAAAAAAAGAGTCCTATATTGAGAAAAAAAGAGAAAAGAGAAAAAAAAGATATTATGAAAAGAGGAAAGAGAGAAAAAAGCACCATATTCCCATGGTAAATAAGAAGATTGCTGAGATGCTCGTTGTTTGCTTGCCTTGTCATTTTGATATGGGGATTCTTCCGTATCATCGGGCAAGGGGTACCCCGTTGGTGGTTCTCTATGATACACATGTACTTACGATGACAAGAACTTACCGGTGACTAAACTTGAGTAGCATGAGGAGCGGCCCTCGTATTCAAGGGACATGAGATTCCTAACTTATACTTCGCCAAGCATGTACACCATAGTTTGTTCACTTTAACCTTAATCACCTCAAGATGCTTATGATAGGGGCAATGAGAGCTGAAAGCTATTAAGTACCATAATTTTTGGAAGATCTTTATGAGACTTGAATCCCTGCTTCCTTCTATGAAGGCCTTTCTTCCACTATATATATTGAGTCTCCACCTTCTATCTTTATGCACTTACTTTGAGAGCATAGTGGCCATTCTTAGTTCTATGTGCATTGTCCCAAGACTTGTTGATTGATGCATACCTTGATATTGCTTGTTTTAAACTATTTGTATCTAGTCACTCTTATGAACTTTGAAGGTGTCCTATGCATTTATGTTTGCTACTCTATGAGGGACAAGCTGAATGCCACTATGCTATGATTTCTTTATGTGAAACAAACAAACGTCTTGCAAAGCATTGTTATTCATGACTCTTTTGTTCATGCCTTTTCATGTTGCAACATAGTTTCTTTGTATTATTGCTAGAACTTTGTCTTTCATGTTACGATTGAAGTACTATGATCCCAGCTTTGAATGTTTTACAAATACTTTGATCAAGTTTATGATGGTGCATGTCACCTCAAAAATTATTCTTTCTTTTTATCACTTACCTACTCGAGGACGAGAAGGAGTTAAGCTTGGGGATGTTGATACATTGCAAATGTATCTATAATTTTTGATGTTCCATGCTTGGTTTTATCTACTTTCTTATGTTTTGTTCCAACTTTGGAGTACTTTTCATATGATTTCTTGGACTAACCTATTAACAAGATGCCACAATGCTTGTTGCCTATTTTCTGCTGTTTTTGGTTCCAGGAAAGTCAGAAAATGAATATTCTCGGAATTGGACCGGACAAAAGCCAAAGTTGTTATTTTCCCGGAAGACTCACGGAGCCAGAAGGAGAGTTGGAGAGGGGCCACAGGGTGGCCACCCCCCCTTGGCGCGGGTAACCCTAGGCCCTGCCAGGGCATGGTGTGGCCCCCCTGGCCGGCCACCGACCTTGCCCCTTCGCCTATAAATTCCTCCCGATGCAAAAACCCTAAATAGTCAATCAGAAAGCCACGGAAAGTTCTACAGCGCCGCCGCCACCGAAGGGGAGATTCGGGGGACAGAAAGTCTCTGTTCCGGCACCCTGTCGGGACGGGGAAGTGCCCCCGGAGCCATCTCCATCGATCTCCACCACCATCTCCATCACCATTGCTGATTCACATGATGAGGAGGGAATAGTTCTCTCTCGAGGCTAAGGGTTCTAGCGGTAGCTCTGTGTTCATCTCTCTTTCTATGCATGATCTTATTGAGATCATGAGCTTGTAATCTATAGATCTACCTTGCTACTCAAGTGCTTTAATAGATCTCTGCTCTCCCCATGTGTGTGAAGTTGATAGTGTGCACACCATGGTGGCACTTAGGCTAGAGATTACAAATACTTGTTATGAGTTATATTTGGAGTTGGATGTCTTTATGAAATTGTGGTTTTTGTTGGACTCATCTAGTACTCAAGGTGACAGTGTGGGGTTTCTAGATGGGAAAGATGGACTTTGAGGTGTGTTGTTATAGCCCTACCATCGATTAGAGTGTCCAACCGGAGAGTAGTATCATAAAGAGAAGATATTTATATGAGAGTGTTCACTAGTGAAAGTATGATCCCTAGGCCTTGTTTCTAAGCATTTATACACCATTTGCTATTAGATCTATTACATGTTTGCTTGCTTGTTTCTTTATTTCAGTTTTACTTTTGTATTTTCCACACCATCAGCTATTTTCTATCACTGTTACCACTTATAATTATCTATACCACTTGTATTTCACTATCTCTTCGACAAACTAGTGCACCTATACACCTGAGATGTGTATTGGGTGTGTTGGGGACACAAGAGACTTCTTGTATCTTGATTGCAGGGTTGCTTGAGAGGGGATACCTTTGACCACTTCCTCCCTGAGTTCGATAAACCTTGGGTGATCCACTTAAGGGAAAACTTGCTGCTGTTCTACAAACCTCTGCACTTGGAGGCCCAACAACTCTCTACAAGAATAGAAGTGCGTAGACATCACGTCTCGCCAAATTGTTCATCTTGTCTTGTCTCAAGGGCTTGGCAACGGTCACGGAACTCTTGTTGAACGATGAAGTGACTTGCGCGCGTCATGTACGGACCTTGATCTTCTTCTTGGGGAGGTGGTTGGCTCGACTCACCGTGCCTATCCATCATGCAAGACACACAAGTATTGTATATGGAAGTGGAATATGGTGGTGTTAGCCTTGTACCTCACCTTGGGGATTGCACCAAACTAGAAACCACAAGTGAGAGCTATAAGCGTGCAAAGTGGAATGGCAAAGCAAACTCACACTAAAGAAAGAACTAACTCTCAAAAGCTTGTTGGTGGTAGATTAAGATTGTGGAAAGCCAAAGAACCAACCAAAAGAAAAGGGATAGTCAAAAGTGGGTAAAATCCAACAAAACTCAAGTCAAAGGCAAAGGTCAACAACTCAAAAGGGTGACAGGAACCTACGACTATATACACACACGTGAAGATAGTTGGGATTGACACGACTATGAAAATGAGCAAACAAAAAGTCCTAACAGAGACTAAGCTCGTTGTCATGTCAATGCAAGGAGAGACCGTGGCTCGTTTGCAAAGAAGAAAAGTGAGCAACGGATTTGTGCACTTTCCTTGGGCGCTCTTCTTTCTCTCTTGCTTACAAGCTTTGAGACTCTCTTTGGCAATGGGAGACTATTTTTCTTTTGCTTTTTCTTTGTATTTTTTTTCTTTTTTTTTGCTCTCCTTTGATGCTACCTAGTCACACTTGATATTGCTCTTGCACTCTCACTATCCAAGGACAAATGCACAATGCTCAAGCAAACACAAGATGAGCCACTCTCATGGGATAGGTACACACAAAGGAAGATAGGGTTAACAAGGTGATGCAAGTTATACCTTTGTTGGTGATGATGAACTTGGTGTCGGTGGTGCGGGATGATGTTCGTGGGCCGTGGTGTCGATGAGCACGGAAGTTGTTGATGCGGAAGCTTGCTGTTAGTTGCTGACACGCACACGGGACACGAGCAAACAAAGGGAATTAGCCAATGCGAAAAATGAGGCAAAACTGTCAAAACTGGTGTTACAGTCGGACACCCCGGTCTGTCTGGGTCGGACACTCTGGTCAGGTCGGACACTCCGGTCGAGTTCGGCCGGACACTCCGGTCGGGCCAGACACTCCGGTCGAATCGGTCTGGACACCCGGCGTGGGTTTCCTGCTCGCGTTCTTGAGCGGAAATCCTCGCCTTAAGTCCTCAAATCCGCAAAAAACTGGCCAAATCAGGCTGGGAAAACGCAGGATAAAGCTGGACCAACTCCTTAGACAAGGTTTGGTCGGAATAAAACCACAAGTAACACTCCAAATCAAGAGATCGATCCAAAGGCAAATATGGGGCTCTTTTTTGGGGATTTTCAAATTTTTGGTGGATAGAAGAAAATTTTGTGGGGGAATTCGTGAGCAACGAAGCTCTTGATACCAATATGTTGAGGGAAAACCTCTAGGGTGGCCCGATCTTTCACGAATCCCACTCAAATCGAGGGTGGAGTGCAGGGAAAGCAGGGAAGGATGAACACGACGAACACACGCACGAAGAACGCGATGAACACACACGCAAAACTATGATAAACACCAATACCTCACACCGTCGGTGACCGGTCTGGCGCAATCCCTAGGATCAACGTCGGGCAGAGGACTCTCTCTCGAACCGGCAGGGCGAGATGGGAGACTCGATCAGATCTTGACGTCTTGGCAAAGGGACACCGATGCCAAGGCCTTGTACAACACGGAGGCACGATGCAAACTCCAACGAGGTTTGGTGATATTGGTGCTCCTTGGTCAAGGAGCATGAGGCAAGAACTAGATAGATCCACAAAGGGGTTTCCACTAATTCCAATATCATGCCTCCGATTTACAATGGAGGTGGGGGACTATATATAGGCCAACCACAAGTTCAGGGGTAATTTAGGCATTAAAGTAGAGTTCTGGGCGAAGTAGAGGGGTACATGGGCCACAAGGCCTAGCTAGGCTCGCAGGCCCATCTTTAGGCCGGACAGTCCGGGTCGAAACGGTCGAACAGTCCGAGGTGGCCGGACACTCCGGGTAGTGTCCGGGTGGTGTCCGAACTGGCCTTCTGAATGTCCACGCCAGGTTGGGGATGGGGCTGGCCGGACACTCCGGCTGGTTCCGGGCGGACACTCCTGCTCAGTCAGCTTCAGGTCAGGTGCAGCTTCAGGGCTCGTGGATCGACGCGGCGGGGGCTCGTACCTGATGATGCACAGAGTAGTGGTATGAAGTAGCAAGCCATCCCAGTGTATGTCAAAGTCACATGATGAGAGGAGCGCATTCACCTTATCTTGGAGGAGCTTGGCTCAGGCACGGGTCATCGGTCCACTTGGGGGACTTGGTGGTGTAGGTGTAGGAGCATCCGTAGGATGGGCCACATCACATTTATTAAGTAGGGACTTATACCTTTTGAAGTTCACCTGGACGGTTCTAGAAGTTTGTAATTACCCTTCTTACTTTAGCAGTTTTTACCGTGGGAAAGAATCGAAATACAAATTCTCTTTTGAGATTTTCCCAAGTATCAATTTTCTCTATAGGGAAAATTCTATACCAAGCCAAAGAAGTGTTGGTTAGGGATTGGCTAAACATTTTAAGTTTCAATTCAACATTAGAATAGCCTCTCATTTTAAGAGTCCAACATAGCTCGGTAAAATGCATTAAGTGAGTGTAAGGATCCTGCCAACACCCGGATTTTTAATCCTAGATGCCCGTTATGCCATACCTCGCAATCCCAGGATTACCATTTTTGCGAGACATAACGGATTGGATATCATAGTACATCATCCATTACAAACCATACCTAAGGTCTTACACAAATAAGGATCTCATGATCCAGTCTTAATACAATAAGCAGCGGAAATAAAAGATAAGCGTAGCGGTGGGGTCCATCTTCAGGGGCACAGTAAATCTTGTGAAGGCAGATAGTCCTAGTTATCATAGCCGTCCTGCTGACCATCATCTTGGTAGTCTCCTTCATAGTCTGGCCATGAGAATAGCCAGGGACAAAAGCCATGAGTACTCTTTAAGTACTCGCAAACTACCACTAACCAGAGTGCTAACTCTATATTTAACTATAAAGTTAAGTTTGAAACCTAAGCTGAGTTTAGAAGCAAAGAAAGATAAAATGAAGTTCTAGAATCACATAAGTTGGGAAGCTAGTGCCATAGTCACAGCCCTGTTGTGGTCAAGTCAAGATTCATCATTCATTTCATAAGTTATTTTGAAAACATCTGACAACGAAACAGTATGGCCATTCCAACTGTCCATAACCATGGACGTGGCTATTCGAATAGTTTGACACTCTGCAGAGGTGGTACACTTTCACCACAAGATTCGATACATCTGTCAGGGATAACCCTGAATCATCATACTTAGTATGCACATAATCAAACATAACCATTCCTTTACACACCCTAGTATAAGCACCTCTCCTATGAGCATGGCCTCCCAACCATGACCATATGTCATCTTGGGCACTGCATAGGTGGACAACATTGAGAGGTAGCCTCAGCTCAAACCTCTCCCGCGAGGGAACTAATACTAATGCATATAAATTTCTGGCTAAGCCTTACCCAATTCAGGTATTGTGGTTGTACGGTAAATTTGGAATGGTATCGCATCCGAATCCAACCATCAGTTTTATAAAAGGGCTAAGGCTCATGCCTCAACACTTCCACCATCATATACCATTTGTGTTTCTCAACACATGTCAAAACATCTCAATAGAATGACTCATCATTCCAAGGTTTTCACAATTCATTTTCACCAAGTGTTCCCATCTAAAGTGACTCAAGTTTTTATCTAACTCTAAACTACTAAGTTAAGAGTGTTCACTAAGGTGGAAATATGGGATCAATCTCATGCCATGAATGACATCTAAAGTTATCTAAAATGGGTCAAGTTTTATACTCTTTATGCTACCTTCAAAACAAGTAAGGGACTTTGTGTAAAGTAAAGGAAGTAAAGCTTGAAATTAGTACTTGGGGTAAAGAATAGTCAATGTAGTTTAACCAAAGCATGCCTAAAGCATCTTTGCTAAACCATCTAGTTTAATCCTAGCTTGCTAATAGTAGCTTGCCTTGGTTGGTGCAGTGGTTGAAGTTGTCTTCCTCCTCTTGGTAGAACTCCTCCTCCTCGAAAGCTTGGTCGGTACTATCGTCTATAAATACATACGGAGTACACAATCACCAAACAATACTTAACTAGTCTAATTAGCACTCTAAGGCATACATTTGATGATCTATTATCATCACAAGCATCACAAGTTTTATTCAATAGTTTCCTCCTTTTTATTTTAGGAAAGTAATTTCTACTCATTGAAAATTAACTAAGATTTAATATTCACCACTTAAAATATGGGATCATGTGGACACATGTCATCACCACATATTCTAACATGTGGGAATGTAATTTAAGGGTTGGTTCATAATTACTTTGGTTTAAGTTCATTATTTAATGATTTAAAGTGACTAGAAATGCCTATATAGCATTATTTTGGTACTAGTCCAAAGTCACTACATGTAAACCTTAATATTATTACATATTCAGATAGACATGGTTAAATGTGATTTTTGAGAGTTGGGATCAACTCAAAAGCTATCTTGGTTGATTTTAAAAAAATGTTGCAAGGTGCAAATGCTTCTGTTTTGTTATTTTTACTAGGAGAGATCTCTAACTCTAATTGAATTAAATCCACCGGGCTTGGGTAGATCTTTTCAGTAGCTTTCTAACAAAATTGGAATCACTCTATTTGGATTTGTAAATCTCTCTGAATTGAATTTCAAACTAGGGCATAGAACTAGGTTTAACTAAAATAGAAAAATCCTAATTCAAACTAACTGGGTTGCGCGGGAACGCTAGCGGGCCGGCCTAGTGACACTACATGGCACAGGGCTCAGCTGACAGGGGGTCCACCAGTCAGAGGCTCATAACGCGCGAAGCGGTACGGGGCGATGTGGGTCATTGGATTAGAACGAGAATCAACGACTAGGGATCGTCGTCAACGACAGACCTATCGCCGACGAACTCTAACCCTAACGGCTCAGTGGGGGTGCTCAGGGGGCATACTAGTGCTCTAGCAACGACGGCGAGGCGGGCAAACGGACTGGTGGTCGACGGTGAGCTCAGGGACGGCCGAGGCAGCTCCGGGGGTGGTCAGAATCAGCGGCGCCCTTCTCCTCCATAGGCGGCCTGCTCCGGTGCAATTCCAGTGAATGGCTGCTTGCCTTGCTCCGGGAGAAGTGGGGAAGGCTCAGTGAGGTGAGGGAAGGTGAGTGGTGTGCAGAGAATGGTTGGGGAAGGCCTCTATTTATAGGACGACGACGCGAACGAGAGGGATGGGCAGCGACTCCGGCGAGGGCTGCACAGCATGCCAGCAGCGTGGCTCGAGGTAGGGGGCGGTGGCTGGTCTCCTGGCGGTCCTCTACGGGTTAAATGCGGGACTAGGGTATCCGGCTCCTTGGGTCGTGGCGGAGCGGTGGGCACAGGCTGCGGTCGAGGGGCAGCGTGTACACGCGTGTCGGGCACGGCGCTCTGGCGCGTGCTCGGCATGGCGCATACAGGCAGTGCACGGCGCTTTGGCGGTGGTCCACGGTCTGTCTCCGCTCGGGGAGGGGATAGAGAGTGGCGGTGAGGTGAGATCTAGCTAGTAGACATGGCGAGAGGGAGGGGACGGTCTACTGTGGCAATGGCATGATCGGCCGGCTAGCAGGTGCTCGGCTTGGCATGGTCATGTTGCTAGGGGGTAGGGGATGGGTTGGTTATGCCTTGGTTGCATCAAGGGGAGACAAAGGGATTAAATGGAGATCATTTGGGGGAAAAACCCTGTTGTAAACAGTGAGCTAGCTATTAGTGTTTGATTCCGCCTGCCATGTGTTTGATGAAATGGCCGCAAGAACTTTCTTGTTGAATTTTGAAAAGATTTTTGGTGGGTGTGCTAGATATAATCTTGAGACTCTGTGGGTGCTTGGGTTTCGAAAATTGAGCTTGTTTGAGTGGTTTTTGAAATAGTGGGATCTTCCCATATGATATAGATCCAGTTTTCAAATGTCAATTAAAATTATTATTTGAATGTGTTTGGCAGATCACAAAGTGGGCCTTGGTACAACATTATGTGTACTAGCAAGGGGTGCAAAGATCCATAATTGTTTATGTTAGGTTTTGAGTACTAGGAATAGCTAAAGTAGGCATGCTGATTAAAATGGCACAAATGACCATTCTCATCTTTTATTCATTTTGAGTTGTTTTTCTTTGGGAAATGTTTGGGAATGATCCAGATGATGTTTATTTCACCTAAGAATCATTCACAAGAAATGGATCACTTAATCATGGCAATTCAAATCAACTCCTAATTTAAATGCACACACATATGAATGCTTTGATAATTTTAATTGGAAAAGTTTTTGTTAACACTAATTTTGATGATTTGGATCTTAATAACCTTGGATTGAAGTTTTGGGATGTTACAAACCTTCCCCCCTTAAACAAAATCTCGTCCCGAGATTTACAAAGAAAACTAGGAACTAAAGAGATCTGGGAACTCTGTCCTAATATAATCTTCTCGCTCCCAAGTGGCTTCTTCTTCGGTATGGTTGCTCCATTGAATCTTGAGAAACTTGATACTCCTGGTCCTGGTGGTTCTGTAAGCTTCCTCCATGATACGGATGGGCAGTTCATGATATGTCAGGTCATTGTTGATCTCTACAGCTCTGTGATCGATGTTCTTGAAAACTTCTGTCTTCTCTGGCACTTCTAGGCATTTGCGAAGTAACGAGATATGGAACACATTGTGGATGGTTGACATCTCTTTAGTTAGTTCCAGTTGATACGATACTTCTCCTCGACGGTTCAGAATCTTGAAGGGTCCGATATATCTGGGGGCTAACTTTCCTTTCAGACTAAAACGTTGGGTTCCTTTCAATGGCGAAACCTTGAGATATACAAAATCTCCGACATTGAAAGTCAGGTCTCTCCTTCTCTTGTTAGCATAACTCTTCTATCTGGATTGGGCGGTCTTGAGGTGCTCACAGACTTTGTGAACTTTCTCTTCGTCTTCTCGGAGAATGTCGGGTCCAAAGATCTAACTCTCTCCTACTTGCGACCAATTCAAAGGGGTACGGCACTTCCTTCTGTATAGGAACTCAAATGGTGCCATCTGCAAACTAGCTTGATAACTGTTGTCATATGAGAATTCTGCAAAAGGCAGGCAGTCTTCCCATTTTGATCCGTATTCTAACACACAAGCTCTTAACATATCCTCTAAGATCTGGTTGACTCTCTCAGTCTGTCCATCAGTTTGCGGATGATACGCGGTGCTAAAGTTCAACTTGGTGCCTAATCCTTCCTGGACTTTCTGCCAAAATCTTGAGGTAAATTGGGTTCCTCGATCTGATACTATGGTCTTGGGGGTTCCATGTAGACTAACAATCCTAGCAATATATAGCTCTGCTCGCTTCGCACTCTGATAGGTAGTCTTGATAGGTATGAAGTGGGCTACCTTGGACAATCTATCCACTATGACCCAGATTGAGTCATTTCCCCTACTGGAAGTAGGTAAACCGGTGATAAAGTCCATTCCGACAGAATCCCATTTCCATTCTGGAATCTGCAATGGTTGCAACAGTCCTGCGGGTCTCTGATGCTCTGCTTTGACTCTTTGACAGATGTCACACTTGGCTATGTAGCTTCCGATTTCCCTCTTCATCTTGTGCCACCAAAATTGCTCCTTCAGGTCTTGATACATCTCTGTTCCTCCGGGGTGGATAGAAAAAAGAGTATCATGAGCTTCCTTCGTGATAACGTGCTTCAACTCCGAATCTGATGGCACACAGATACGTCCTTTGTACCACAGTACTCCTTCTTTGTCTTCAGTGAATCTAGGTACCTTTCCTGTACCAATACGACGTTTGATTCCGTTGATACTTTCATTTCCCTTCTGGGCTTCCTTGATTTGGCTGATTAATGTGGGTTGAAGTTCAATGCTAGCTAAGAATCCTTTGCTAACTAATTCAGTTCTGAACTGCTCTAACTCCTCATACAAACTTGGTTGCTTCTCCTTGATCATGGTGTTAAGCCTACACGACAATCTGCTAAGAGCATCTGCTACCACATTGGCTTTGCCGGGGTGATAGTGAATGTCAAGGTCGTAATCCTTAATTAACTCTATCCATCTCCTTTGCCTCATATTCAGCTCCTTCTGAGTGAAAATATATTTCAAGCTCTTATGATCTGAGTAAATGTCATAGGGTTACCCATCAAATAATGACGCCATGTCTTCAATGCTAAAACCACGGCTGCTAACTCAAGATCATGGGTCAGATAGTTCTGCTCATGCTGCTTCAGTTGTCGAGACAGATACGCGATGACTTTGCCTTCTTGCATTAATACACATTCGAGACCAATCTTGGATGCATCACAATATACATAAAACGGCTTTTTGATATCTGGCATGATCAATATTGGGGCTGATATCAATCTCTTCTTCAGCTCCTGAAAACTGGTGTAACTACCTCGGTGAATTACGCTCCTAGTTACAAGCCTGGATGAACGGAAATGGTTGAAATAGTATGGTGGGGCCCAAATGCCACTCACAGGTAGACCTTTCGGCCGTCCCAACCATTTCCAAACATCGGGACAAGAACGAGCGGCGTAATCGGCAGGCGAAGGGATCAACTACATACACAAATGAGTATGTATGCAAGCACCATACAATAGTACATCAGAGCCATTCCCTCTAAAAATAAAGGAAATATAGCAACTCCATACGGCAAGATCCAAATATCCTAGATAGATATAATAGTTTAGGATATCTCCTCATACATCAAACATCAGAGTATCAAGCAGAAGCGGAAGACAAAATCCGAGTACGGATAAGAAGCAAATCGGCATAAGATGCCCCATAAACAAGCAAATCCCGCCCACAAATCTCACGGATCCCCATTCCCGGAAACTCTACACCGAATGATCGTTGCCCACATCGTCCGTCTCTTCCACCCAGTATCCATCTTGCGAGTGTACCTGTTCATCTGAACCAATAATTTATCATGTGAGACCCTAGGGGTACTCAGCAAGTCTTTATGCCTCTAAAGGGGACACAACCTGGGGTGACGCAATTGCAGCAAAAGATAAACCCTAACAGTTCTATAGATACTCGCTAACCATCCGCCTAACCAGAGATAGACGGATGTCCGTGAATTAATAACAACAGTTATAACAGTTACAACGGTAATCTCCACAGATCCATCCTCCTCCTCACTTACCGACGAGGAAGCGGACGAACGACCCCCCATCCGTTGGCAGTTTTATTATCCATTCCGTGAGTGTTGCACTATTTACTAGTCAGGTACCTAGTCTAGTCAAATTAAAAGCGGTACTTTAGTTATGCTTGTCTATGATCGAGAAACTGTGCTCCAAGTCGTCCATAACCGGACACGGCTTTGAAAGTTTTACCTGCAGGGTGCACAAATAACACACACTCGATATGCCTCGGAAAAACCAAATCAAAACCCAACGAGGCGATCCACGACAAAGCGATCACGAGATTCAGAAATATTTCAGGGCCACCCATTGAGCTACCATAACGAAGTTAATGACTCGAGACGGACTCAAGGTTTGCGTAAATGGCTGTGAACGACTAGGAACCCAAAAATGTGACTGGGCTTGTCGACACCGCGAAAACACTCCGCTTACCTAACAAGACAAAGGTGCTCCTCGCACAATCTTAAATAAAGCAGTAAAGCATGGCATAAGTACAGGATAGTAAATAAAACCTCAAACTAGTTTGTGGCCCCAAGAAATAAGAATGAATCAAGCTCTGGCTCAGGGGGGTTCATAAGCCTCCCGGATGTGGATAGCGCGAATATTCAAGGAACAGGAATCAAGTACTCGGGGTCCTACGGGACACAAGTGAGCCTGAAAAACCAAATAGCGAATATGGCTCACCGATGCCACTTTCATTAGTTATCCCATTACTACTCAAATTAAGTTGTATAGGTATCTCGTTATCCATCAGACACTCACATACCCTACACATGCTGTTCTACGACTCGCATGGCTCAAACAACTCCTGTAGAAATGGCTCATGGGATGGAGGAACAAGCTTCGGTGGGGTTTAAAAGTAATGGCTATGCAATACTTGGGATTCATTTTAATGCAATCGCGACTCAATGATGCAAGAATAAGAAAGAGGCAACAGGTGCTATATGTATGCAAGCATGTGGTAGTGCTTGCCTGGCAGCTCAGTTGAAGCAAGTGATGGATCTGGGTAGTGCTCCTGGTTCTCTTGATATATCCCCTGCTCAGCGTCTATTCGAAGAAGAACCAAACAAACAAGGGCCAACATAAATAAAGTGCACAAGCATATGAATAAATGCATCAAGCAAACAATCATTCCATGATGAATGATGCACAATTTGCATGGCAATAAGGTAGCATGGCATGGGTGAGGTGTGGAATACAATAATAAAGCATTTTATTTAGTTTTGGTCACATTTTATCCTCATATTAGTTGCTGTCCACATTATATTTATATGATGCATGCTTCAAAACAAACCAAGGAATGCATAAACAGAAAGGTATCGTCGAGCTAATCATTTTAGACATATTATTTATTAAATTTGGCCTTATAAATCAAAAGTTATTAATTTATTAAGTCAAAAGGGCAATTTATTGTAATTTAAATAAACTTGGAATTTTAAATGTTCAAAATATATTTTGAATGGCATATTTGAATTCCTCACATTTTTCTGATTTGAAAACATATATTATTTGTATTAATTGGATTCATATTTCAAAAGTTATATTAAAACAGAAATAAAATTGAATTTGAATAATTAGAAAAAGATTTGAATTTAAAACAGGTTTGCAGAATTACTTTTGTTACTCAGGTTTAGCCAGACACAGACGCTGACGGGTGGGCCGCTCTGCTGACTGGGACTTCACAGCGCAGAGAACTTTTTACACCGCATTTCTGCCGCAGACGTGGGGCCGACAGCGAGGTGGGGCTAGCGGCCACGGGTCCACGCGAAAAGGCCTTGTGGCTGTCTGGTGGGCCCTAAAGCGCGGGGGTTGATGAAAAAAAAGTTGCGAGGGGGTTTACGCAAAACGGCCACAGCCGTACTGTTCCTCTTCTCTGTCTCGATCGACAGATCGGTGCACGGCGCGGACGCGACGCGGGGATTCGAACGCGGGATCTAGGGCTCGCGCGCGGGGGCGGTGGCCACTGGGCTAGGGCGGGGTAGCTGCTAGGAGGGTGGACGGGGCCTAGATAGGGTTTCTGCGACACAGGGCGAGAAACATTAGCAACCTTGCGCCGCGCAGAGGCCGCTCGGCGATTTGACCGGCGAAACCTGACGGCAGCGGGCGGACCGTGTCTAGGGGTCTGAGGACTCACCGAGTGTGTCGGCGTGGACGGATCGGCAGAGGAAGCGATGGATCGGCCGAGGCGCACGCTTGGCGGCTAGGGTTTGCGTCGGTGCGGCGCTGGTTCTGGTGGCTCCGGTCCGTCTCCTCCTCGTCGCCGGGCTCAGGGTGAAGCAGAGGAGCCTCCTGGTACTCCTCGACCACTCCACGGACTGCCTGCGCGTCTGGATCGACGGGGTGCGGTGGAGGCCGGCGATGGTATGGCATGGTGGTGGGGACGGCGAGAGAGGGCGTCTGGGTGGATCTGGGATGGTCTGGCGAGGCAGAGAGGTGTCGTGTGGTGGTAGATAGGGACGGGAGAGGGAGGTGGTACCGTGGGCGTGGGGTAGATGGGAAAAGGTGGCTCGGTGCCACCTTTCCTCCTCCTTGCTCACGTGCACGGCAGGGCCAGACCAGGGCAGGTGCATGGGGGCTTACAGGTGGGCCCAGGGGCGAGGCCAAGGAGGCAGGGGCAGGTTCGGGCTGGGGGCCCTAGGGCAGAGAGAGAGCTAGGGAGAGAGAGGTGAGGCTCGGGTTGGGGGGTGGTAGCCTCGGGCTAGGGTTGGTGTTAGGGTTGGGGGGTAGCTAGGTGGGGTTTGGATGGTCAGGTGGAGCCAGCTAGGTAGGGAGAAGGGGGCCGAAAAAAGAGGGGGAGGCCGAGAGAGAGAGGTGGTGGACTTAGGGTTTAGGTGAGAGGGTATGGGGGTTAAGGTTAGATGGGGTATGGTTAAAGAGGGGGTATGGTTTAGGATTAGATGAGGGAGTGAGAGATGGTACTCTTGTGGCAAGCTCAAGAAAGTCAAGATCAAACCAAAATATACCAAAAGAGGGAGAGGTGGTGATGGAGTTTTAGCAAGATCAACTAAATCCAAGCCAAAAAGGGTGGTAGATAGAGTGAGATGATCATCCACTCAAGATTCAAATAAAGCCAAATAACAAGCAAAAGGTGGGGCTTGCATGGCCCATGCAACACATTTAATGCCATGTTGATTCTTGTAAAAACAATAATATTAAACATGGCATTGTTCCTTTGCATTTCCAAAGGTGGAATAAAGCCAAGCAAAAGAAAAGAAAGGATGTCCCATGTGGAGTAGTTGGAGATGGACATGTTTGAAATAAAATGGGATATGCTAGTGTGTATGTTCCACTAGATGATCAATAGTCCCAAACTATTCCAACATGAGCATGATTCCATGATAAACCATATGGGAGCTAGGAGAAAGGGTCCCACTCACAAGGCATGCAAAGGTGGCCATGTGGCTCTCATATATCAATACTGTGAAAACAACATGATGCTAGGATGAGAGCATGTGGAAAAAGAATTGGATCCATCCCAACCCACATGAGCTAGAGGTAAAACCCAAATAAGGTGCAAGGCTCATATTTAGTTGGGTGGTGGAATTATAAGGTGGTGAAAAGAAAGGGTGGTGAAGTTGAATAAAAGATATGCCCCCAACTCAACTTGGGCATTAAACAATATATCAAGACCCAAATACAATATCAAGATGCAAATACAATTAATAATGCACATGAGATAAGAGCCAAAACAAAAAGGGTTTTATATGATGCTCAAATGCAAGGAGGCATGATGACATGAGCATGATATAATGATGATGCAACAATTGTATATTTGAAGTAGCCATTATATTACTAGACCAAGTAGCATTACAATTGTTAGACAATTGGGATGCTACAACTCTCCCCCACTAAACAGGAATCTCGCCCCGAGATTCTAGGATGAAGAAGACACAAAGAGGGTAGGATACTTGGCACGGAGCTCATCTTCACGTTCCCAAGTGGCTTCATCTACAGAATGGTGCGACCACTGCACCTTGCAGAACTTGATGGACTTGTTGCGAGTCCTTCTTTCTGCGACTTCAAGGATTTTTGTGGGGTGTTCTTGATAAGACAGGTCTTCTTGGAGATTGATAAGCTCATGATCCACGCTCCTGCCGGGATCCTTGAAGCATTTCTTGAGCTGATAGATGTGGAAAACATCATGGACCTTGAGTTTTTCCGGGAGCTCAAGAGCATAAGCAACTTCTCCTCTTCTTCCACGAATTTTGAAGGGACCGATGTATCTAGGAGCCAGCTTTCCTTTGATACCAAAGCGGTGCGTGCCTCTCATGGGAGTGACACGAAGGTAAACGAGATCACCAGGGACATACTCCATGTCCGTGTGCTTCCTGTCATAATTGCTCTTCTGGCGACTTTGAGCAATCCTCAGATTTTCAAGAATGATGTGAACTTTCTCCTCCGCTTGAGTCACAATGTCAGGGCCAAACAAGATTCTTTCACCTGCACCCGACCAACCAATCGGAGTTCTGCATTTGCGACCATAGAGAGCCTCAAATGGTGCCATCTTTAGACTTTTCTGGAAGCTATTGTTGTAAGAGAACTCAGCATAAGGAAGACATTCTTCCCACTTCATGCCAAAAGAGATGACGCAAGCACGAAGCATATCCTCCAGAATCTGATTGATCCTTTCCACTTGTCCTTGCGACTGAGGGTGGTAAGCTGTGCTGAAGTTCAACTTTGTTCCCAAAGCATTTTGGAAACTTTCCCAGAACTTGGAAGTGAAGATGCTTCCACGGTCTGAACTGATCTCAAGCGGAACCCCATACAGAGAGACAATTCTGTTGATATAGAGCTCAGCCAACTGAATTGCAGAAATTGTTTCCTTGACGGGGAAGAAGTGAGCCACTTTAGAAAGCCTGTCAATGACAACAAAGATTGCATTGTTGCCCTTCTGCGACCTCGGGAAACCAGTGATGAAGTCCATCTCTACTTTCTCCCATTTCCATTCCGGGGGCTTCAATGGTTGTAGAAGACCGGAAGGTTTCTGATGAACAACTTTCACTCTGCGGCAGACATCGCACTCCGAGACATACTTGGCACAATATCTTTTCAAACCAGGCCACCAATATTGTGTTTTCAAGTCCATGTACATCTTTGTGCTGCCAGGGTGGATAGAAAGAACAGAATCATGCGCCTCCTTGAGAACTTGCTCTCTCAAACCCGGGTAGTTCAGAACAAACATCCGGTGTTCAAAGAAAAGCGTGCCTTGATCATCGACGTGGAAGGACTCATACTTCGGAAGCTGAATCCTGGAGATGATCTTTCTTGTGTACGGATCACCAAGCTGAGAAGAGCGAACCTTTTCTTCCAAGAGAGGTGTTGCTAGAAGGTTCAGGAGATACCCTTGTTCCACAATTTCCAGGTTGAGCTGACGGAATTCCTCGCACAAGAGAGGCTGTTGTTCTTCCATCATGAGGTTGTTGACATAAGCTTTGCGGCTGAGAGCATCTGCCATAACATTAGCTTTGCCCAGAGTGTAGTTGATGGTCAAATCGAAGTCATTGATTGCTTCAATCCATCTCCTTTGCCGAAGGTTGAGATCAGGCTGAGTAAAGATATACTTCAGACTTTTGTGATCAGAAAAGATCTCTAGTTACCAAGCAAGTAGTGCCTCCATACTTTCAAAGCAAAGACAACTGCTGCGAGCTCGAGGTCATGTGTAGGATAGTTGATCTCATGCGTCTTCAACTGTCGAGAGGCATAAGCAACAACTTGTTTTTCTTGCATGAGGACCGCACCCAATCCATGCAAAGAGGCGTCACAGAAGATCTGGAACGGCTTGGATGTATCCGGAGGAACCAAGACTGGTGTGGAAGTGAGCTTCTCTTTGAGTTTCTCAAAGCTTGCTTGACATGCAGGAGTCCAAAGGTATTTCTTGCCTTTCTTAAGGAGATCGTAAGAGGCTTCGCTATCTTCGAAAAGTTCTGAACGAAGCGACGGCAATAACTAGCCAAACCAAGGAAACTCCGCACTTCTTTGACATTAACAGGAGGAAGCCATTCAACAATTGTCTTCACAGTTTCCGGGTTGACTGCAATGCCCTTGGCAGAGATGACATGACCAAGATAGGTTACTTGAGGCAGCCAAAACTCACACTTGGAGAACTTTGCATACAAGCGGTTCTCACGAAGCTTGCTTAGGAAACACCGAAGGTGTTCTTCATGCTCTTCTTGTGACTTAGAATAGACTAAGATGTCATCCAGATAGACCACAACGAACTTATCAAGATACTCCATGAAAACCGAGTTCATGAGCCTCGAGAAGGTGGCAGGTGCGTTGGTGAGACCGAAAGACATAACCGTGTACTCATACAGGCCATAGCGGGTGGTGAAAGCTGTCTTAGGAACATCTTCCTTGCGAATCTTGATTTGGTGATAACCACTTCTCAAGTCAAGCTTAGAGAATACCACAGCTCAAATAGCTGATCAAAGAGATCATTAATCCGCGGAAGGGGATATTTATTCTTGATGGTTTTAGCATTGAGAGCCCGATAGTCAACACAAAGTCTATCAGTCTGGTCTCTCTTCTTCACAAAGAGAGTTGGGCTACCCCAAGAAGAAGTACTATGCTGAATGAAACCCAACTTCTCTTGTTCATCAAGCTGATGTTTGAGTTCAGCCAACTCAGCAGGACCCATCTTATAAGGCCGCTTGGAGATAGGAGCGGTACCAGGTTCAAGCTCAATTACAAACTCAACCTCACGATCCGGAGGCATACAGCAACTCTTGGGAAAGACATCAGGAACTCACAGACCACGGAACACTCAATAGCTTCCATAGCATCAACATTGAGCCAAAGAGAAAAGCTGGATAGCAGAGTCGGACTTGGAGAATAGACTATATGGCCTTGAGGAATCTTCGTGAGAAACCGAAAGCGTTCAGCACAATCAATCACAGCTGCATTTGCTGTCAACCAATCCATGCCCAAGATGACATCAATGTCAGAATTGCCCAGAACAATTAAGGAAGCCGAGAACGAAGAGCCACCAATCTCAATTTGATTGCCATGGCTGATTTTAGAAGCTGCCATTGTTGCTCCAGGAGAAAGGACCATTAACCGCTTGAGGAGAGGGTCCATAGCTAACTCATTCTCATTTGCAAACTTGTGAGACACAAAAGAATGCGATGCACCAGAATCAAACAAAACTCGTACAGGGACTGAGTTAACGGATAGCATACCCATCACAACTCCAGGTGCATGCTCAGCTTGAGCGGCGTTGACACAGTTGGCACGAGCAATAGCAGACCCGGGCTTGGTGTTGATGTTGAGAGCCCGAGGTGGTGGTGCACGAACCAAAGGAAAGCTTGCCGCAGTTCCATTGTTGATGCCCAGAGTCTCCACAAGTGTAACAAGCACCAGCTGGACGTGGAGTAACATAGCCAGGGACTCCGCCAGGCGCTCCAGGGTAGTGGTGGTTGTAGCCCCTGGGAGCCGCAGTGAGGAAGTTTGGTGGCCTTGCCGCGTAGCTTGAAGGTCTTGGTGGAGCCGGGAGCGACGGTGGGGTGTTAGGAACCCAGACACGACTCTTAGAAGGAGCTGACATAGCTGAAGAGCTTGCTGCATCACGGCTGTGTTTCTTTGACTCCTCAAACACTTGCCTACTTGCCTCTTCCTGCAGAGCTGTATGCTGAAGTTCCAGAAAAGATGCCGGCCTTGCATGTGTGATTGCATACTTAATCGATGCATTGAGCCCTTGCCTGAACCTCTTTTGCTTCTTCTTGTCATCAGAGATCTCATCGCCACCATAACGAGAAAGGTTCATGAAGTTCCTGATGTAGGTGTTGACATTGTCATTGCCCTGCTTGAGGTTGAGAAACACTTCCTTCATCCTCTCCATGACAATTTCGACAGAATCTTCTTTGAAAGCTCCAGTGAACTGTCCCCAAGTAGGCTGAAAACCAGTGCAGTTTGCCTTCAGGTAATTCTCCCACCACAGCGCTGCATCTCCCTTCAGAAGGTGAGTAGCACACTTTACCCAATCTTGCTCAGGAACATCAGCAGTTGCCAGTAACCTCGACATCTCACGCAACCAATCATCAGCATCAAGTGGTTGATCAGAAACATCAAACTGGCGTGGGTTGAACTTCAGAAAGCTTTTGATGTCTCCTCGCTTGGGAGGTGGAGGTAGCGGAACAAACTCATTCCTCCTGACACTTTCTTCAAAGCGCTGCTGGTTCTGCTGCATTGCTGCCAAGGCATTGGTGATGTTTGACAATGCTGCCCCCAGTTCAGGTTGTATGTCCTCCTCAGAACGGCGTGGTGGTGCCATCCTGTTATTGATATAAAACACAAGTCATTACTATGATGGAGAATAATAATAATCCAAAATAGTACCAAGATGGAATTAATCAAGATTAGAGGATACAATTTACTAAGATGATATTAGAATATCAACGAAGTTCAAAGCACCTAGAAGATATTAAGCATATCGCACACGACTGAAAAGGAGTGTGGTACACAAATATATCAAAGAAAAATTTTCCACAAATTTCGGCATTAAAATACCAATAGATGCGCAAAATCGCTTAACGAATCAAGATTAGTGACTCTACCAATTCAATATACAAGAGCGAATGACAAGAGTAGTGGTATGGTCGCGACTCCATCCCGCACTCAAATCATTACTCCGCACATGAATAGGTAAAACACATATCCCAACCCCTTCTTCTCACGATGACCTAAAGATTGGTAACTACGGAAACGAACACCACAAACAAGATAACGTCGGATAACAAAGAGTAAGACAGATCGCGTTGGTATACAACGAATCAGATAGATCGCGTCGGTTTGCAAAAGCCTATCGGTATGGAATGTACCAACAGTTGATAACCAAAAGGCCGATAAGATAACAACTTGGATGCAACAGATAGACAAGGGATTACACACACACACTCACACACACAGATACACAACCTATGGTACTACGAGCCGAACACGTGAATCCTAGTTTGAATTTAAGAAAAGGATTGAAAGCGTTACACTTCCTTACCGAGAAAAGGGTGGGTGGGTGGGTAAGAAGAAAAGCAGTCCTACTCTCGCGTTTTGTTTTTCCCTAGTATACATAACTACCAAAAATATTTGCTAGACAGACAACGACCATTTGGCTGAGACCCTGAAGGTCGGGATGGCTCTGATACCAATTGTAACTACCTCGGTGAATTACGCTCCTAGTTACAAGACTGGATGAACGGAAATGGTTGAAATAGTACGGTGGGGCCCAAATGCCACTCACAGGTAGACCTTTCGGCCGTCCCAACCATTTCCAAACATCGGGACAAGAACGGGCGGCGTGTCGGCGTGAAGGGATCAACTACATACACAAATGAGTATGTATGCAAGCCACCATACAATAGTACATCAGAGCCATTCCCTCTAAAAAGAAAGGAAATATAGCAACGCCATACGGCAAGATCCAAATATCCTAGATAGATATAATAGTTTAGGATATCTCCTCATACATCAAACATCAGAGTATCAAGCGGAAGCGGAAGACAAAATCCGAGTACGGATAAGAAGCAAATCGGCATAAGATGCCCCATAAATAAGCAGATCCCGCCCACAGATCTCACGGATCCCCATTCCCGTAAACTCTACACCGAATGATCGTTGCCCACATCGTCCGTCTCTTCCACCCAGTATCCATCTTGCGAGTGTACCTGTTCATCTGAACCAATAATTTATCATGTGAGACCCTAGAAATTTTCGGCAAGTATTTATGCCTCTAAAGGGGACACAACCTGGGGTGACGCAATTGCAGCAAAAGATAAACCCTAACAGTTCTATAGATACTCGCTAACCATCCGCCTAACCAGAGATAGACGGATGTTTGTGAATTAATAACAACAGTTATAACAGTTACAACGGTAATCTCCACAGATCCATCCTCCTCCTCGCTTACCGACGAGGAAGCGGATGACGACCCCCATCCGTTGGCGGTTTATTATCCATTCCGTGAGTGTTGCACTATTTACTAGTCGGTACCTAGTCTAGTCAAATTAAAAGCGGTACTTTAGTTATGCTTGTCTATGATCGGCTGCTCCAAGTCGTCCATAACGCGGACACGGCTTTGAAAGTTTTACCCTGCAGGGGTGCACAAATAGCAACACACACTCGATATGCCTCGAAAAAACCAAATCAAAACCCAACGAGGCGATCCACGACAAAGCGATCAAAGGATTCAGAAATATTTCGGGGCCACCCATTGAGCTACCATAGCGAAGTTAAATGACTCGAGACGGACTCAAGGTTTGCGTCAATGGCTGTGAGCATTGGGAACCCAAAAATGTACTGGCTTGTCGACACCGAAAACACTCCGCTACCTAAGCGATGCAGTGTGCTCCTCGCACAATCTTAAATAAAGCAATAAAGCATGGCATAAGTACAGGATAGTAAATAAAACCTCAAACTAGTTTGTGGCCCCAAGAAATAAGAATGAATCAAGCTCTGGCTCAGGGGGGTTCATAAGCCTCCCGGATGTGGATAGCGCGAATATTCAAGGAACAGGAATCAAGTACTCGGGGTCCTACGGGACACAAGTGAGCCTGAAAAACCAAATAGCGAATATGGCTCACCGATGCCACTTTCATTAGTTATCCCATTACTACTCAAATTAAGTTGTATAGGTATCTCGTTATCCACCAGACACTCACATACCCTACACATGCTGTTCTACGACTCGCATGGCTCAAACAACTCCTGTAGAAATGGCTCATGGGATGGAGGAACAAGCTTCGGTGGGGTTTAAAAGTAATGGCTATGCAATACTTGGGATTCATTTTAATGCAATCGCGACCTAATGATGCAAGAATAAGAAAGAGGCAACAGGTGCTATATGTATGCAAGCATGTGGTAGTGCTTGCCTGGCAGCTCAGTTGAAGCAAGTGATGGATCTGGGTAGTGCTCCTGGTTCTCTTGATATATCCCCCGCCGCCTATTCTAAGAAGAACCAAACAAACAAGGGCCAACATAAATAAAGTGCACAAGCATATGAATAAATGCATCAAGCAAACAATCATGCCATGATGAATGATGCACAATTTGCATGGCAATAAGGTAGCATGGCATGGGTGAGGTGTGGAATACAATAATAAAGCATTTTATTTAGTTTTGGTCACATTTTATCCTCATATTAGTTGCTGTCCACATTATATTTATATGATGCATGCTTCAAAACAAACCAAGGAATGCATAAACAGAAAGGTATCGTCGAGCTAATCATTTTAGACATATTATTTATTAAATTTGGCCTTATAAATCAAAAGTTATTAATTTATTAAGTCAAAAGGGCAATTTATTGTAATTTAAATAAACTTGGAATTTTAAATGTTCAAAATATATTTTGAATGGCATATTTGAATTCCTCACATTTTTCTGATTTGAAAACATATATTATTTGTATTAATTGGATTCATATTTCAAAAGTTATATTAAAACAGAAATAAAATTGAATTTGAATAATTAGAAAAAGATTTGAATTTAAAACAGATTTGCAGAATTACTTTTGTTACTCAGGTTTAGATGCATACGACGCCGACGGTGGGCCGCTCTGACTGGGACTTCACAACAAGAACTTTTTACACCGCTGCATACGTAGAGGCCGACAGGTGGGGCTAGCGGCCACGGGGTCCACGCGATGCGGCGAAGCGGGCAAAGACAGTGTGGTTGGTCTGGAGCGCGGGTTGATGGGTACGAAAGGCCAGGGGGTTTTCGGGAAGATGGCCACTGTGGCTGTCTGGTGGGCCCTAAGAAGCACGGGTTGATGAACAAAAAGTTGCGGGGGGGGGTTTACGCAAAATGGCCACAGCCGTACTGTTCCTCTTCTCTGTCTCGATCGACAGATCGGTGCATGGCGCGGACGCGACGCGGGGATTCGAACGTGGGATCTAGGGCTCGCGCGCGGGGGCGGTGGCCACTGGGCTAGGGCGGGGTAGCTGCTAGGAGGGTGGACGGGGCCTAGATAGGGTTTCTGCGACCTGGGAGCGAGCAGTAACGAACGCGACGCCGGCGCACAGAGGCCGTTCGACGATTTGACCGGCGAGCACAGGCGACGGCAGCGGGGCGGACCGTGTCTAGGGGGGTACAGGGACTCACCGAGAGTGTGTCGGCGTGGACGGATCGAGCAGAGGAGCAGTGGATCGGCGTCGAGGCAGACATACTGGCGGCTAGGGTTTGCGTCGGTGCGGCGCTGGTTCTAGTGGCTCCGGTCCGTCTCCTCCTCGTCGTCGGGCTCAGGGTGAAGCAGAGGAGCCTCCTGGTACTCCTCGACCACTCCACGGACTGCCTGCGCGTCTGGATCGATGGGGTGCGGTGGAGGCCGACGGTGGTGTAGCCGGTGATGGTATGGCGGTGGTGGGGGACGGCAGGGAGAGGGGAGCGTCCTGGGGTGGATCTGGGGATGGTCTGGCGAGGCAGAGAGGTGCTGTGTGGTGGTAGATAGGGACGGGAGAGGGAGGTGGTACTGCATGCGGGTAGATGGGAAAGGTGGCTCGGTGCCACCTTTCCTCCTCCTTGCTCACGTGCAGGGGCAGCACCAGGCGTGCATGGGGGCTTACAGGTGGGCCCAGGGGCGAGGCCAAGGAGGCACGGGCAGGTTCGGGCTGGGGGCCCTAGGGCAGAGAGAGCCAGGGAGAGAGAGGTGAGGCTCGGGTTGGGGGGTGGTAGCCTCGGGCTAGGGTTGGTGTTAGGGTTGGGGGTAGCTAGGTGGGGTTTGGATGGTCAGGTGGAGCCAGCTAGGTAGGGAGAAGGGGGCCGAAAAAAGAGGGGGAGGCCGAGAGAGAGAGGTGGTGGACTTAGGGTTTAGGTGAGAGGGTATGGGGGTTAAGGTTAGATGGGGTATGGTTAAAGAGGGGGTATGGTTTAGGATTAGATGAGGGAGTGAGAGATGGTACTCTTGTGGCAAGCTCAAGAAAGTCAAGATCAAACCAAAATATACCAAAAGAGGGAGAGGTGGTGATGGAGTTTTAGCAAGATCAACTAAATCCAAGCCAAAAAGGGTGGTATATAGAGTGAGATGATCATCCACTCAAGATTCAAATAAAGCCAAATAACAAGCAAAAGGTGGGGCTTGCATGGCCCATGCAACACATTTAATGCCATGTTGATTCTTGTAAAAACAATAATATTAAACATGGCATTGTTCCTTTGCATTTCCAAAGGTGGAATAAAGCCAAGCAAAAGAAAAGAAAGGATGTCCCATGTGGAGTAGTTGGAGATGGACATGTTTGAAATAAAATGGGACATGCTAGTGTGTATGTTCCACTAGATGATCAATAGTCCCAAACTATTCCAACATGAGCATGATTCCATGATAAACCATATGGGAGCTAGGAGAAAGGGTCCCACTCACAAGGCATGCAAAGGTGGCCATGTGGCTCTCATATATCAATACTGTGAAAACAACATGATGCTAGGATGAGAGCATGTGGAAAAAGAATTGGATCCATCCCAACCCACATGAGCTAGAGGTAAAACCCAAATAAGGTGCAAGGCTCATATTTAGTTGGGTGGTGGAATTATAAGGTGGTGAAAAGAAAGGGTGGTGAAGTTGAATAAAAGATATGCCCCCAACTCAACTTGGGCATTAAACAATATATCAAGACCCAAATACAATATCAAGATGCAAATACAATTAATAATGCACATGAGATAAGAGCCAAAACAAAAAGGGTTTTATATGATGCTCAAATGCAAGGAGGCATGATGACATGAGCATGATATAATGATGATGCAACAATTGTATATTTGAAGTAGCCATTATATTACTAGACCAAGTAGCATTACAATTGTTAGACAATTGGGATGCTACAACTGGCTTCACACTTGTTTCAGCCAAAACTCACACTTGCTGAACTTGGCATACAATCAATGCTCTCTCAGGGTTTCTAGGATGATTCTCAGATGTTTCTCATGCTCTTCTTCTGACTTGGAGTAGATAAGGATGTCGTCGATAAACACAACTACAAACTTATCTAGGAAATTCATAAAGATCTTATTCATGAGATTCATGAAATAAGCCAGGGCATTGGTTAACCCAAAAGACATAACCGTATACTCATATAAACCATAGCGAGTAGTAAAGGCGGTCTTCGGAATATCCGTTGCATGAATCTTAAGTTGGTGATAACCTGTCCTAAGATCAATCTTTGAGAATACCTGGGCTCCAGTCAACTGATCAAATAGATCCTCTATCTTTGGCAAGGGGTACTTGTTTTTGATGGTGACGTCATTCAACTTTCTGTAATCTGTACACAGACGGTTGCCTCCATCTTTCTTGTCGACGAATAACACTGGGGATCTCCATGGCGAAGCGCTTGGCTGAATCAAGCCTGTTGCTAACATGGCATCTAACTGCTTCTTCAACTCTACTAACTCTGAGGGGTTCATGCTATAGGGTCTCTGGGCTATGGGTCCGGTTCCGGGGATTAGTTCGATAATGAACTCAATATCCCTATCCCGGGGCATACCTGGCGATTCATCTGGGAATACGTCGGGGTATTTGTAGACTACTCTGACTTGGTCTATGGTGGGTAGGGCTAGACTCTTGTTGCACTTGAATTGACGGGGTAAGGTTTCAGATATATGCTCTACTGCTATTCCAGAACTACTGGTCATGGTGATGGCTTTCTTAGCACAGTCTATATGTCCTTTATGCCTTGACATCCAGTCCATACCTAGTACTACTACCAATCCTTTGGTTCCAAGTACTATAAGGTTGGCATAAAAATCTATCCCATGTATTCTGATAGGTACAGCTTTGCAAATTTTTCTAGCTTTTGTAGTTGATCCGGGGATTTGAACTATCATGACATGCTTCAGGTTGGTTGGGTGAATCTTACTGGTGCATGCAAATTCTTTGGTGACAAATGAATGCGATGCTCCTAAATCAAACAATACTCTTGCTAAAACTGAGTTGACAGAAAACATACCCACCACTACATCGGGCGCTTCTTGGGCTTCTTTGGCGTTCATGTGGAAGAGACGACCGTTGTGGTTGTGAGGGTTCCCTGGGGAAAACCTTCTCCCTTGTTGAACATGACGCTGATGTTGAGCTGGGGCATTCACATTGGCAGTGGCTATAGTCTTCTTGGGACACTCATTAGAGTAGTAACCCTTCACTCCACACTCAAAATAGGTGATCTGGGACTTGTCTTTTGCTGCGATGGGCACAACATTGCTACCAGTTCTGGGTGCAGTATTGTTGTTGTTGTTGTTCTTGGGAGGTGCACGGTTGAGATTGTTGGCATTGCCGAAGTTGTGATTATTTCCTCCGGACTTCGCATTTCCTCCGCTACGGTTGGGGTTGCTTGGGCGAGACATTGGGGGTCGGTTGTTCCTTGGTGCATATCCTGGTGAGGGGTTGGATCGGTACTTCAGGTGACTGCTGGATCCTGATTGCTGCATCATACGATGTTTGCGGTTGTCGTTTGCCTGGTTAATCTTCCCTTCCATCTGGATGGCAGAGTCGACTAGCTCTTCGAGATCCTCGAAACGGATGTTGGAGTAGTGACCCTTCACTCCACACTCGAAACAGGTGATCTGGGACTTGTCTTTTGCTGCGACGGGCACAACATTGCTGCCAGTTCTGGGTGCAGTATTGTTGTTGTTGTTCTTGGGAGGTGCACGGTTGAGATTGTTGGCATTGCTGAAGTTGTGATTGTTTCCTCCGGACTTCGCATTTCCTCCGCTACGGTTGGGGTAGCTTGCGCGAGACATTGGGGGTCGGTTGTTCCTTGGTGCATATCCTGGTGAGGGGTTGGGTCGGTACTTCTGGTGACTACTGGATCCTGATTGCTGCATCATACGACGTTTGCGGTTGTCGTTTGCCTGGTTAATCTTCCCTTCCATCTGGATGGCAGAGTCGACTAGCTCTTCGAGATACTCGAAACGGATGTTGACGAGGACAGTCTGCATCTCATCATGGAGTCCGTTCAGGAATCTCTCCTTCTTCTTCACCTCTGTGTTGATCTCATCAGGGGCGTACCTTGCAAGCGACAGGAATCTGTCACGGTATTCTACCACAGTCATTCTTCCTTGCTTCAAGTCGCGAAACTCATCTCTTAGTCTGGTGACTAGACCTTGCGTCACGTGGGTGCAGCTAAACTTTGTTTTGAAAGCTTCCCATGTCATCACTTGACCATGGTTCCTATTGCAGATACTAGTCCACCAAGCTCTTGCATGTCCTGCCAAATACTGGGTGGCAAAGAGAACTTTCTCGTTTTCATCAACTCCTGCAACTTCTAAGTTGTTTTCCATTGTCTGTAACCAGTCATCAGCATCTAGTGGGTTTTCAGCTTGGTTGAAGATTGGGGGATTGGTATTCTAGAAGTTTTTGAGTTTGGATCCATGGTGATCTTGATTTCCATTTCCTTGGTTGTTGAGAGCCATCTGGGCGATCTGCTGCAATGTTGCTAAGTTAGCTTGGCGCTCTGCCCTGCTTGCTTCTCTGTCTGCGATAAGATTCTGCAAGATCTGCAGCATTGGGTCTTGCGATGAGCTGCTCCCTCCTTGGTTTCCACGAGTCATTTGAAGATTGAGGTAGATAAAAGGGTAAGAGGGAAAGTTCTAAGGTTCCTGGTTTTGGTTTCAAAACTAAAATTTTGAGTTTGACTCAGGTTTTGTCACTAACTTCATTTCATTCATGCAAACAAGCACATGATACAACACACATCACAACAATCAAAGGAAAATAGATGGTTTGAAGAACCATTCTGCAAGCTATGATACAGTGGGAATGATACATCTCATGCTACGATAGTGCTCTAGTGCATCTACTCATCGTCGATGAAGTCGGAGTCCTCATCGTTAGTGTAGAAGTCCACAACATCCTCCTCCGGAAAGTCATCATCATTGCTGAGGTAAGAATCCATGTCTCCCTGGATGTCTTCACCCTCATCTTCTTCCTCCTTTGCTGCAAGCTGAGCTTCTTTCTCCTTGACGGTCTTCTCGAGGTCGGCCACCTTCTTGCGAAGACGGGCGATGGTGCGATCCTTCTTCGCACGCTGGCGGAAAGAGATCGCGATCTTAGACGAGCGAAGAAAAGTCCGGCCTTCTCGTCGGCAATGGCACGGTTCTGGTTGGCTAACTCCCTGGCATTGTCCAGTTCCTGCTGTCTGTCGTGCAACAAGAAGTCAAGATTATCCACTTGACGCCTCAAGTCTGGGTGACTTGGCATCTCCATCGGCATTCCCATGAAGTCACGTCTTGCATAGTTAGCAAAACGGTTCCCTGGAGTTGGTTGACACTGAGGGCACATAGACGTGCGAGAGCTTCATGCATTGCCTTGGCTAATCCATCTAGCCAGTTGTTCTCTCTCACGGAGAATTGGATTCTCCCGGATGTTGGTGCTTCGATGCTTCCTCTAAGATCAGCGGTGACTAGCCACTGTAAATCTCCTCTTGGGGGTCCCGAAAGTTGAGCTCCAAGAAACTTCGAATGCGGGCGTCCCAGTAACTCTGACAGTGAATCCAGATCCCTCTCGAAGATCAGTTGACCTCCGTTTCCCAACTGGTAGAACTTGCTGAACTGAGTCTCCATCTACAAGAATTAAGGATGAGGAAATTAGTGAAGTGATCAAGTGTGTCAAATTTTAAGTAGTAATGTAAGAATTTTGAGGAACATGAATTTTTGAGAAAGAATGAATTCCCAAGGATAAGAGAGGAAATAGTTTTTCATAAATACTCACTTTGGTTTGGAAATTAAGTTTTTGTTTGGACGTCCATTCTAACTAGGGTCTCCTATGGTCAGGATGGCTATGATACCAACTTGTCAACACCCGGATTTTTAATCCCAGATGCCCGTTATGGCATACCTCGCAATCCCAGGATTACCATTTTTGCGAGACATAACGGATTGGATATCACAGTACATCATCCATTACAAACCATACATAAGGTCTTACACAAATAAGGATCTCATGATCCAGTCTTAATACAACAATTAGCGGAAATAAAAGATAAGTGTAGCGGTGGGGTCCATCTTCAGGGGCACAGACAATGCTGACGAAGGCAGATAATCCTAGTTATCATAGCCGTCCTGCTGACCATCATATTGGTAGTCTCCTTCATAGTCTGGCCATGAGAATAGCCAGGGACAAAAGCTATGAGTACTCTTTAAGTACTCGCAAACTACCACTAACCAGAAAAAGAAATATCAGTAAAGTGCTAACTCTATATTTAACTATAAAGTTAAGTTTGAAACCTAAGCTGAGTTCAGAAGCAAAGAAAGATAAAATAAAGTTCTAGAATCACTTAAGTTGGGAAGCTAGTGTCAGAGTCACAACCCTGTTGTGGTCAAGTCAAGATTCATCATTCATTTCATAAGTTACTTTGAAAACATCTGACAACGAAACAGTATGGCCATTCCAACTGTCCATAATCATGACGACGGCTATTCGAATAGTTTGACACTCTACAGAGGTGGTACACTTTCACCACAAGATTCGATACATCTGTCAGGGATAACCCTGAATCATCATACTTAGTATGCAGATAATCAAACATAACCTTTCCTTTACACACCCTAGTATAAGCATCTCTCGTATGAGCATGGCCTCCCAACCATGACCATCTGTCATCTTGGGCACTCATAGGTGGACAACATTTAGAGGTAGCCTCAGCTCAAACCTCTCCCACGAGGGAACTAATACTAATGCATATAAATTTCTGGCTAAGCCTTACCCAATTCAGGTATTGTGGTTGTACGGTAAATTTGGAATGGTATCGCTTCTGAATCCAACCATCAGTTTTATAAAAGGGCTAAGGCTCATGCCTCAACATTTTCACCATCATAAACCATTTGTGTTTCTCAACACATGTTAAAACATCTCAATAGAATGACTCATCATTCCAAGGTTTTCACAATTCATTTTCACCAAGTGTTCCCATCTAAAGTGACTCAAGTTTTTATCTAACTCTAAACTACTAAGTTAAGAGTGTTCACTAAGGTGGAAAGATGGGATCAATCTCATGCCATAGAATGGCATATCAAGTTATCTAAAATAAGTCAAGTTTTATACTCTTTATGCTACCTTCAAAACAAGTAAGGGACTTTGTGTAAAGTAAAGGAAGTAAAGCTTGAAATTAGTACTTGGGGTAAAGAATAGTCAAAGTAGTTTAACCAAAGAATGCCTAAAGCATCTTTGCTAAACCATCTAGTTTAATCCTAGCTTGCTAATAGTAGCTTGCCTTGGTTGGTGTAGTGGTTGAAGTTGTCTTCCTCCTCTTGGTAGAACTCCTCCTCCTCGAAAGCTTGGTCGGTACTATCGTCTATAAATACATACGGAGTACACAATCACCAAACAATACTTAACTAGTCTAATTAGCACTCTAAGGCATACATTTGATGATCTATTATCATCACAAGCATCACAAGTTTTATTCAATAGTTTCCTCCTTTTTATTTTAGAAAAGTAATTTCTACTCATTGAAAATTAACTAAGATTTAATATTCACCACTTAAAATATGGGATCATGTGGACACATGTCATCACCACATATTCTAACATGTCGGAATGTAATTTAAGGGTTGGTTCATAATTACTTTGGTTTAAGTTCATTATTTAATGATTTAAAGTGACTAGAAATGCCTATATAGCATTATTTTGGTACTAGTCCAAAGTCACTGCATGTAAACCTTAATATTATTACCTATTCAAATAGGCATGGTTAAATATGATTTTTTAGAGTTGGGATCAACTCAAAAGCTATCTTGGTTGATTTTAAAAAAATGTTGCAAGGTGCAAATCCTTCTGTTTTGTTATTTTTACTAGGAGAGATCTCTAACTCTAATTGAATTAAATCCAATGGGCTTGGGTAGATCTTTTCAGTAGCTTTCTAACAATATTGGAATCACTCCATTTGGATTTGTAAATCTCTCTGAATTGAATTTCAAACTAGGGGACAGAACTAGGTTTAACTAAACTAGGGGACGGAATTTCAAACTAACTGGGTTGCGCGGGAACGCCAACGGGCCGGCCAAGTGACACTACGCGGCGCGGGGCTCAGCTGACAGGGGGGTCCCCCGGTTAGAGGCTCATAACGCACGAAGCGGTACAGGGCGATGTGGGTCGTTGGATTAGAACGGGGATCAACGGCTGGGGATCGTCCTCAACGACGGACCTGTCGCCGGTGAACTCTAACCCTAACTGCTCAGTGGGGGTGCTCAGGGGGCGTACTAGGGCTCCAGCAATGACGGCGAGGTGGGCAAATGGACTGGTGGTCGACGTCGAGCTCAGGGACGGTCGAGGCAGCTCCGGGGGTGGTCGGAATCAGCGGCACCCTTCTCCTCCAGAGGCGGCCTGCTCCGGTGCAATTCCGGTGAACGGCTGCTTGCCTTGCTTCGGGGAGAAGTGGGGAAGGCTCAGTGAGGTGAGGGGAGGTCAGTGGTGTGCAGAGAATGGCTGGGGAAGGCCTCTATTTAGAGGATGACGACGCGACCGAGAGAGATGGGCAGGCGACTCCGGCAAGGGCTGCACAACGTGCTAGCAGCGTGGCTCGAGGTAGGGGTGGTGGCTAGTCTCCTGGAGGTGCTCTACGGGTTAAATGCGGGACTAGGGGCGGTGGTATGCGGTCGGGCGGAGCTGGCGCTCTGAGCAGCAGAGGCGGTGGTCTCAACGGCGAGCGGTAGCTGTGATGCGTTGGGCGGCGAATGGGCATGTCTGGCGTGCTCCCTGGGTCGTGGCGGAGCGGTGGGCGCGGGCTGCGGTCGAGGGGCGGCGTGTACACGCGTGTCGGGCGCGGGCGCTCGGCGATGCTTTCGACAGCATGTGAAACAGCGATCCGTGGCGCTTTGGCAGTGATCCACGGTCTGGCTCGGCTCGGGGAGGGGACAGAGAGTGGCAGTGAGGTGAGAGCTAGCTAGTAGACATGGCAAGAGGGAGGGGGACGGTCTGCTGCGGCGATGGCATGATCGGCCGGCCAACAGGTGCTCGGCTTGGCATGGTCATGCTGCTAGGGGGTAGGGGATGGGTTGGTTAGGCCTTGGTTGCATCAAGGGGAGACAAAGGGATTAAATGGAGATCATTTGGGGGGAAAACCCTTTTGTGAATAGTGAGCTAGCTATTAGTGTTTGATTCTGCCTGCCATGTGTTTGATGAAATGGCCGCAAGAACGTTCTTTTTGAATTTTGAAAAGATTTTTGGTGGGTGTGCTAGATATAAGCTTGAGACTCTGTGGGTGCTTGGGTTTTGAAAATTGAACTTGTTTGAGTGGTTTTTGAAATAGTGGGATCTTCCCATATGATATATATCCAGTTTTCAAATGTCAATTAAAATTAGTATTTGAATGTGTTTGGCAGATCACAAAGTGGGCCTTGGTACAACATTATGTGTAATAGCAAGGGGTGCAAAGATCCATAATTGTTTCTGTTAGGTTTTGAGTACTAGGAATAGCTAAAGTAGGCATGCTGATTAAAATGGCACAAATGACCATTCTCATCTTTTATTCATTTTGAGTTGTTTTTCTTTGAGAAATGTTTGGGAATGATCCAGATGATGTTTATTTCACCTAAGAATCATTTTACAAGCAATGGATCACTTAATCATGGCAATTCAAATCAACTCCTAATTTAAATGCACACACATATGAATGCTTTGATAATTTGAATTGGAAAAGTTTTTGTTAACCCTAATTTTGATGATTTGGATCTTAATAACCTTGGATTGAAGTTTTGGGATGTTACAGATCCTCACCTGGATCATCTCCTGCAATTTGTTTTCTTTAATGGTAGCGATAAAACGAGGGTTGACCTTGTATTCTAGTTCACTCCTACTCACGAATTCCTTGACGAGTCCTCTATTGAACTTCCCGAGGTATTCAGTAGCATCGAGCTGATTAATCAGTCTGAGTGCAGTCATGGTGCTTACCTAAAACTAATAAGCATCTTTAGTAAAACAATTAGTAAAATAAGTAACTCAGAAGAAAGACCAAAAGCGCTTAGCCCCCTAGCAACGGCACCACAAAATAGCTTGATGACTGCAAGTGCATAGATCAATTGTAGCTAGTTTCGAAGTAAAGATATCGAACCCACCGAGAGCTATTTGTAAAGGACTTTATGCCCCTCGTTACTATCTACCAAAGGATACTTGTAAGCTTTCTTTGATCTCAAGTAATGGGTGTTTGAAAGGTTTTTGATTGTTTGTAGAAAAGTAAATAAAATAAGTAAATGGAAACAAGTAACAAGGTTGTATGAAAGCGTGGTTGAACTCTATAGCGCTAAACGTTCTGGGGGATGTAGGATACACCACTAACATGGATTGTTAGTTATTAATAATCAAGATAACATACTTCTTGGGTCGTGAGATGTGTAGAGAGAGCTCCATAATAATATGTTCACTACAAGGCTCGTAGGAGGCAACTTTGTTGAGCCAAGAGTGAGCTCACCTCTAAATAACCACTGCGATGTCTAGGAGAAATCACCCATACAAACCACTGCAATTAAGGGTTTGCCCGTGGATACTGTAATTAGCTTATGGACTCCCTCTTTTATCCTCCTTTGACCGTGTAGGTTACAAGCCGACGCCAATCTATCACGGGGCCATTCCGGGTACGATCCCAAGACATGTCCAAAGGATTTTTCCCTTCCTTTTGTCCCAAGGGCAAATGATATCTAGCCGATTACACATACCATCCATAGAGAGATCAAACACAAATCATAAATCTATGATAGACCGACAAGTCATATGGACACAAGAATAGATCATCTTTATTAGAAATTCATATTGGTGCTAGGGTTTCTCCATCTCCCCAAGAACAAAGGAACTACTCACACATGGAAGAAATCAACAACATCATCATAATCAAATGAATGGATAAAAGTATAGAGATAGATCTAATGCAAACCACAATTGAATTTGGAATCACAACAAGAACTAATAGATGAGAGATGGGGGTAATGGTGGTAATGGAGATGCAGTGGTTGATGTTGAAGGGGATGATGCATTGTCCTCCAATGATCCGTGAACCAGCTGGAATTTTGCCCCAGCCAAGTTCCTCCTTCAGATCCCTTTCAGACATGTTTTTCATAGTTTCTGGTGGCTGTTAATGTCGAATCTGCCTCTCGTCTTTGCCAGCAGAAAGTATTTGACGAGGCGATCATGTTGGCACTTAGTATGGGTGAACGGTACGGGTGGGGTCTACCCGTACCACCGATTGTTATCGGTACTGATTGCTCCTCCTTGCTTCGTATTGTCCTAGGTGCGAAGGTAAATCCATAAAATGACTTTTATCACTTAGAAATATCATATAATTACACAATATGACAGTTCCAATTGACATGTTCATATAAGACTTAGTGATTTGGGATCCTGTTAAAACAAGAACAAAAATGTGCATGCAAATGCAGTGAAATACAAACATGCCTACTCTCTTAATGCAAAAAGAAAAGGTAAATATGTTTCAATTTTGGACTCATCAGCGAGGTGTTGTCTCGGGTTGGGACCAGCTTCTCCCAGGATGGTTAGAAGGAGGAACCTTCGTTGTCCTTCGTCCATGGGATTTGCTCCGTTGTGGTGCGCCGAGGGACAGGCTCCGTTTAAGCCTCGCTCGCCGGATGGCGAAGGGCACGCTCGACTCAAGTCTTGTTGCGAGTCGACATGCTGACGAGGTGGGTAAATACCTTGGAAGTGCGTCTTAGCGCCTAACTAGTGCGCCAAATGTCAAATACATGCATCCCGCAAACGATCAAGGGGAACAACGAGCCCTAAGTTCAAGAGGGGGCTAAGCACGCATTCTAGGTTAGCCAGCGATGAAGTAGGCAACAAAGCTCGAACACAATAGAGAGGGAGAATGGGTTTTTTACCTTGGTCCAGGACCATCGTGAGGAGGTAAATCCCCTACTCCTGCTTGGTTGTATTGCTCGTTGTGCTTCGCAAGGTTAAAGGGGAAGATAAATGCCTAGGTTTTTAGATCTATGGGATCGACCCCTTCTAAGGTAGGGTTGCCCTCCTTTTATAGGGGATCTAGGCTTGTTCCCTCAATCTTTGGGAGGGAAGGCACACAACGTTGCCGCCCAAAGGATGCCGGATCTACGAGACTACTTTGTGTGGACTTGGTCTAGGACTATGATGGCTCAATGCACGGCGCCCAGAAAAGTGTTGATGGCTCGTGGTTGATGTAGAGCTCGTTGGGAACCCCAAGAGGAAGGTATGATGAGCACATCAGCAAGTTTCCCTCAGTTATGAAACCAAGGTTTAATCAAACCAGTAGGAGCAAGGAGACACCCCAAAGGTGTTACTAGCTGAGCTTTGGCAGGGCGCACTACCGGTGCTAGTAGCAACGTGGAGACATGCACAACACAACCACAGAACATTGTCCCCAACTTGCAATGAGGTTGTCAATCTCACAGTGTTTTGCAGAAAACAAAGGATTAAACGTATCGAACGGAAAGAAGTAAAAGTTTGTAGAAAGTAAACACAAAGCAGTAAAAGATTGTAGATTGTATGTAAAAGACAAGGATCGGGATCCATAGTTCACTAGAGGTGGCTCTCCTTAAGATAGATAACATGTTGGGTAAACAAATTACAGCGGGGCAATTGAAAAACACCGAGAAAGCAATACATGCATATACTAATCATCTTGACTCCTTTGAGACTTGATTGGGCAATACAACATAATACATAGACCGCCATCCAACTGCATCTATGACTAATAATCCACCTTCAGGTTATCATCCGAACCCTCCAAGATTATGTTGCAAGCAATGATTATTGCTTTATTTAACTGCGTGTAAGGTAAACAATATGATTGTTCTATGAACAAAGGATTGCTGTTTTCTCCCTAGTAGCAACAGCACATCTAGTACCTTAGAGATTTCTGTCACTTCCCCAGATTACCAGAGGCATGAACCCACTATCGAGCATAAATACTAACTCTTGGAGTTGATAGCATCTACTTGGCCAAGATAGCTACTAACAACAGAAAGCATGCAAGATCTCAAATAACAAAGACATGATAGAATCAATAATCAATCTAAAATAGCATCTCAATATACATCGGATCCCCGCAAACACAACATGTATGAATTACAAATAGATGATCTTGATCATTAACGGAGCTCACAAGATCTAAACATGAAAGCACAAAGGAGGAGAAACCAGCCATCTAGATACTACATGGATCCGTAGTCCAAGGATGAACTACTCACGCATCACACCGGAGGCTTGCATGGTGATGAAGAAGGCCTCCAGGGTGAATTCCCCTCTCCGGCAGGGTGCCGGGAAGAGCTTCAGATCCCTCCCGATCTAGGTATGGAGATGATGGCGGCTACATACTCTTTCGTGGATTTTTGATCAGGTACTTAGGGTTTTCGTCCTGAGGGCAATATATAGGCGGAAGGAGAGGCCGAGGGGGTGCCGGGAGCCACCACACCACCCCCTGGCGCGGGCCAGGCCTGGCCGTGCGGCCAGGTGGTGTGGCCGGCCCCTGGCCCCTCTCCGTCTCGTATTCTGGCACTTGATCCCTTCCGGAAAAATAGGCACTTTGGCTTTTGTCCCGTCCAATTCCGAGAATATTCATTTTCTGACTTTCCTGGAACCAAAAACAGCAGAAAACAGGCAGCTGGCACTGTGGCTCTTGTTAATAGTTTAGTCCAAGAAATAATATGAAAAGTACTCCAAAGTTGGAACAAAACACAAGAAAGTGGATAAAACCAAGCATGGAAATCAAAAATTATAGATACATTTGCAATGTATCAGACTACGGGTTGCACACTGATCCTTTGTAAAGCTGAGAATCCTAGCATGGTGCTTTGCTACATGACGACTCCCTTGCAGCAAAGTGGCAAGGGACAATTCTACTGGTGTTGAGGTCATCCTTTGGTGCTTTTATACCAAACAGGGAGGACCAGCTACTCTTTACCGAGGCAGTCCGCGTAGCCCTGGCTTTGTCTGCCAGGTTTTGTCCTTTCCCCTCCTTTTGTTGTGAGATTACGAGCACGCCCCTAGGGCACACTCCGAAGTATCCAAGACCTAGTGGGGACCTAGGCGGGTCGGAGTCCCTCCTCGGGAGGTGACCGCCATGGGGGGGGGACCTGGGCGAGCCTCTTGAGGGGCTGGTCATCCGGGGGTTCACCTCATGAGGCAATACTGTGGGATGCTTATGCCTCTAGGCGCGCCGTTACTCAGACGGTGGCCCCGTCGGCCATGGGATCCTGGTACCCCTAGTACTAGGACTTCGACAGAATCAGCTCGATGCAACCAAATACCTCTGGAAGTTCAATAGAAGACTTGTTAAAGAATTCCTGAGTGGGAGCAAACTAGAATACGAGGTTAATCCTCATTTTATTGCTATTATTAAAGAGAAAACTTTTGTAGGAGATGATCCAGATGAGGATCCCTATGATCATTTAATACATTTTACCGAGTTATATTGGACGCTTAAATTGAGAGGTTATTCAAATGATGAATTGAAACTTAAATTATTTAGCCAATCTCTAACCAACACTGCTTTAGCTTGGTATAGAATATGCCTTGCAGAGAAAATTGATACTTTGGAAACGCTCAAAGGAGAATTTGTATTTCGATTATTCCCTAAAGTAAAGACCGCTGAAGTAAGAAGGGCGATCACAAATTTCATGAACCGCCCAGGTGAAGGCTTGGTAAGTGCTTTCAAAAGGTATAAATCCATCCTTAATAAATGTCGCCATCATGATTTACCTGAATGGTATGTTCTACATATTTTCTATCGGGGACTTAATCAAGAAATTAAACATGAGCTAGACACAAATTTCGGAGGTTCTTTTGTGGACTTAACTATAACTAGAGCTTGGGAACTCCTAGAATGAATTCGTCGCAATAGAGAAACTTGGGGATTTGATTTAGGCGGCGAAGGAGGGATAGAAATTGAATATGATTGTCTCAATGCTTATAAAGAATTCGGTAAGGTAAAGGAAACTGCTAATAAACTTCAACTCGATGATGATATTATTTTGCAAATCCTTTAGTACTTTACAAAACATATTGAAGGTCCAACAAAGATTGGCTTCAATACACTCCACCGCCTGAGAAAGTGGAAGATGTTGAGACAGAATTGTAGCTCATGTAGAGACACTAAGGGAGTTACCTTTTATGTTGAAGGAAAGGTAAAAGCTAAGGAAGATATCCTAACCATATTCGTACATTGGTACGTGATAGAGCTTGATACCGAAGCTTCACGATTCATTGAAGGAAAGGTAAAAGCTAAGGATGTTGCCAAACCTATGCTCCCTTGTACCTTTGATGGGTCTTCTTACTATTGCCACTGTGATACTGGAATATCTATTAATGTAATCCCTTACAATTCTTATCTCAAAATACAAAATGAACTCATGCCAGCTAAATTAGAAGACACTGATATGACAATAATGCTTGAAGATAAAACACCCAGAGTTCCTATGGGAATAATTAGAGTTGTTGCAATTTGTATTCGACCTTACAAGTACCCTATTGATTTTGTACTTGTTGATATGCCTACTGATGTTTATTGTCCAATTATTTTTGGGAGAAATTTCTTGAACACCGCAAGAGCAAATATTGATTGCAAGAAAGAAACTATATCTCTCAAGTTTGGTGAAGATAAAATGAATTTCCATTTCTCAAAATTCCAGCATAAGCCGACTATTGAAGAGTTTGATGAGTATGAATATGGGAAGGAAGAAGAAGGTAACATTATTAATCTTGGCTCTGTATTCATTGAAACTCTCGATGATAATTTAGCAAGGATCCTGGTTGACAATAATAGTATACATGAAGATATAGATAACATGGAGATTGATGATTATCTTGACTCAACCCTTGAAGTAGATCCTGAAGTGAATCAAACTTATGAAGTACCTATAAGGAAAGGAGATGAGGCCCTTCCGCCTCCTACACTCAAAACCCTTCCTAAATAATTAATTAGGTTTCTTGATGATACTAATAATTTCCCTATTATTGTAAGTTCAAATCATGTAGAAAAGGATGAGGAAAACTTAATGATGGTCCTCAGAATGCACTGAAAGACCCTTGGATATTCGATGAGCGACTTGAAAGAGATTAGCCCCTCAATAGCCACTCATAGAATATTTATGGAAGAAGGACCTTAGCTGGTCGCAGACTTTCAAAGGTGACTTAAACCTCATTTGAAAGAAGAAGTAATAATGGAGGTCATTCGCTTATTAGATGCATGAATAATATTCCATGTGGAGGAAAGCGATTTGGTGAGCCCTATACATTATGTTCCTAAGAAAGTGGGTTTACTATCGTTCCAAATGAACATAATGAGATGGTCCCAACTCGAATTGTCATTGGTCATAGGATGTGTATTGATTATAGAAAACTTAATAAGGAAACTAAAAAGGATCACTACCCTCTACCGTTTATAGATCAAACTTTAGAGAGGCTTGCCATGCATTCTCATTTTTGCTATTTAGACGGTTATTCCGGGTTTTCTCAAATAGTTATTCATCCTGATGAACAACTAAAGACAACCTTCACTTGTCCTTTTGGCTTATATGCTTATCATCATATGCCTTTTTGCCTTTGCAATGCTCCTGCCACTTTCCAAAGGTGTATGACAACTATATTTTCTGATTATGTTGAAAATATCATGGTAGATTTCATGGATGATTTTTCAGTATATGGAACCTCATTTAATAATTGTCTCCATAATATTCATAAAGTTTTGTAGAGATGTGAAGACATGAATTGGGAGAAATGTCATTTAATGGTTCAAAGGTATAGTGCTCAGTCATAAAATTTCAGGCAAAGGCATAGAAGTCAATAAAGCTAAAATTGAGGCAATAGAAAGTCTTCCCTTTCCTCGGGATGTAAAAGGTATTAGGAGTTTCTTGGGTCATGTTGGATTTTTACAAAAGGTTTATTAAGAACTTCTCTAAGACTTCTAGACCACTTACTAATATTTTACAAAAGGATGATATGTTTAATTTTGATGAAAAATGTCTTGTTGCTTTTGCCATATTAAAACAAGCCCCTGTTATCAAACCACCTAATTGGAAGAAAAAAATTGATATGTTTTGTGAGGCTAGTCATGAAGCTAATGGAGCAATCCTTTGCCAGTATGATGGTGAGGAACTCAATATCATTCATCATGCTAGTCGCACCATAAATGGTGCTCAAAATAATTACCCTGTGGAATAAAAGGAACTTTTCGCTATTGTCTTCTCTTGTGATAAATTTAGATCTTACATAATTCATTCAAAACTAAGAGTATTGTGGCGCCCCTGGATTAACCCTCTAAGAATCCATGTTATGCATATCACCACGATCCCATTATAAGTCTGTCGTGGCATATAATCGACAAGTATCAAAGTAAAAATCCATTACTTAAGTGCATACATGTCATACCTTATTTTCCATTATGGCTACATCGATCATCACCAGCGGAACTTTATCAAAGCGTAGAGCCCGAGCCATGCCTTAACCTACAGGCAATTGACTGGGAGAATGCCCTAGCTCGCATAGTCGTCAATGTCACCTTCTTCTCTACCTTACTTCTCGAATCTGACCAAGTTAATAGCCAGGGACAATGCTAGTGAGTACTTTGAATGTACTCGCAAACCACCTTAGAGATAACTATAACAAGAAGATATGCAATATGGTTCTGGTAGTAGGAGGGATCCATGTAAGGTTCATTTCTAAAATAGTTTCTCTTGTAGATATAGTATCTACATATCTTTGTTGAAAACTTTTGTAAAACATTTAGAAAGTCATTTGAAAAGTTTTGGAAAACACTAGGATTGGGTTACCTAATATCATCTCTCAGTCATTCACTGACTGACCTTTCCTTCTTCCGTGATCATTCAGAGATCACCTCACCTCCTCTGTGGTCACTCTGGACCTCCCTTTTCATAAACTCTTTCTTTTCAGAAATACTTTTTGAAATCAAAACCATCACTGCTCTACAGCAACCTTCCCAACCGTCCATGACCGTGGACATGGCTATTCGAATATATTTACACTCTTAGAGGTTGTACATTTACCCACACCATTCGGGTACCCTGCCCTGATCCCTTATGGATCGTGGGTCGAGTAACCGGTCAAGACTTTTTGAATGCCACTCTAGCATAGGCCCTACCCTATGAGTTGTTCCTCTCCATGCCAGGATGTCCGGTACTGTTCAAAGACAACCAGAGTGCTCCACTCAAACCTGGAGTATGCACTTTCAATGAGAAGCTCATAGTATCGCCTGACCGCCTACAAGGACGGTTCGTAACTCCCCCAGGTCATGGCCTTCAGCAGATGACCCTTCACTGTAAGAGATCCCCAGAATTCGAGTGATGTGATCCTTTATAAGTATTTTTGAGGATCCCATACCAGAGTAGACAAACATGAAGTCCAGCCCTGTCCGATTCAAGAGTAATATGGTTGCACGGGTTAATTGTTCTAGCAAACCGCAAAGAACTGGGTGCGTTTTTGTAAACATTTTTCCTCCTCTTTATTTCATCATCTCTTGTGAAACAAAAACCTTTTTAGTTTCTCAAACTTCTCTTGGTAGGTCAAACCTCACCAAGGTTTTACCATAAAACATTTTGTAAAACTTTTTTGGGGTCTTCCCATCCTATAGTTTTTGCTTCGGCTAAAACAGGTTCTCCAAGGAGCAATGGTTTTATATACCATTTCAGATACAAGGGGCAAGTAGGTATCCTCAACAGGGGTTGTACTTAATATTACACAATTAGTAATGGTTTGGAGGATCCAAAAAACTACCGGATAAATATTACCATATAGTAAACAATGCAATTTTGCATAATCAAATAGATAAAACATGCATAAGTAAAATAATAGGACAAGTCTTATGAGCAGGTAGGTGGCTTTCCAATGACCAGCAATATGGCAATATGTCCCTAGACTTGTTCTTGGAAAACCATAATAATAATCAATAACCTCTTATGCTCGACTTCGATATAATCGCACCTATCGTCATTGAGGAACACACATGCAAGCAAACAAAGGCACAATCAATCACCAGGCATGGAAGCACGAATCTAATACAACACACAATCATACAATACGTCACTAACTTCAGTAGTTTTTGATGAGTTGAGTTGAAAGCATTTGGAAATATTTGGATTGCATTATTGATATTTCTTTTGGGACTTAAATGCCCAAAACTACATAAGAAATGGGTTTTAAACCAAGGCTAGATTTTGTATGGTACCAATGTGGAATAATTATACCAACATACGGGTATTGAAATAACAAAGCCACCAGTAGTTTTTTCACTATTTTATCACTTTTATTTATTTAGAGATGATTATTCTAGTGAAAATAACCCTTGTTGAGGTGAATAATTCACCAGAAAAGATCTGTAGCTCAAATAAATTTGTCCTCAGGGTTTTTTGTAGATCTTAGAGTTTTCTATTTTTGAGAGTTGGAATCACTCCAAAATATTTACCGGAATGCCCTCGTTAAATTCCCAAAGTCAGCTCTGTTGATAGATTGTCGTTTGCACCAGATTTATTTTATAGATGCAAACAGTATGAGGCAAAGGACAATGAATAGGTCTTACAAATACCTTCTAATAGGAATTGGAATCTTCAATTTTTGAGTTGTAGTAGTTCTGATAGGATTTATTTTGTGAAATAACCTTAGACATAAGGGTTTAATTCATTAAATATCTTCAGAAGCTCAAATAAAATCTGATCTCCTGTGTATTGGTAGGTTTGGTGGTACCCCTTCACTAGGAGTTGGAATCAACTCAAAATCTAGTGTAGATTGACCTATAGAATTTCTATAGTGCCTAACTTAATGAATTTTGTTATTTTTCCAAACTATAACTAATACTTCACTTGGCATGGGACCAATGCCAAGTTATGGGGAACTTCGAAACCTACCAGTGGGTAGTGGATTCACTCCATTTGGGTCTATGCCATTTTCTAAAATAATTAATAAGTAAATAGTGTAGGTTTTGTTAAACTATTTATTAGAAAAACTATGAATACTAATATTGCTCAAATCTTGCTCTACATGTTTGAGAAAACATGCATGCACACTGAGAATTTTAGACCTGGGCATTTAAAATTGTTTTTTATTTTCATTTGGATTTAAACCAAACTGCAAATACTATATCTAAATTTTGAAGGAAAAATGAAAAGAAGGCTGGTCTATTTGGGACGGATCTTGGGGATATAGGATGCACAGCGCCACTAGGCCAGCCCATCTCGCGTCAGCGTGCGGGGGAGACGATGTTTGAAGCTAACAAGGGGGCCCTAGCTGTCAGCCACTCTGCGAGGTGAAGAGGTAACATCGCTTGAGGGCCCTTCGATTAGAGATGATCCGATGGTGGTGGATCACCGTCCACGCCACGACTAAGGAGGCAGAGAGGAAACCCTAGAGTGGATTAGAGGTGGACGGTGGGGCTTACCAGGGGCGTGAGGAGAAGTCAGAGAGGTCTCAGGGTGACGAGGCAGTCAACGGCGGTCCCGGCGATGGCGGCATCGACCTGCTCGGCAACGGGAAGGTGCTCGCATGAAGATGAGCGAGAGGAGCATCGATAGAGCTCAATAGTGGCGTCTGCGGAGCAAGTCCTGAGAAAAAAACAAAGGGGGTTAGGTGCATCAGGTTAAGGCGGTTTCGGGAGGATGACATGCACAAAGAGGGGAGCAAGGGAGAGGGCACTATGCTCATATCTTGAAAGTGGCCGGGAGGCCTTCTTCCTTCTCTCCTGCCTAAGATAGAATAGGGGAGAGGGTGTGTAGCTCTGGGGTGGTAAGTTGGAGGAGAGGAAGCAAATGAGGGCATAGGGGAGGTTTTGGTGGCCTATGGCCATATAAACTGAGTTTGAGTGGTCCATGGTGGACTTGGCTCATGAGAGCCTGGGGAGGGGGTGCTGGCCGGAGATTGCTTTCTATGGGTGATTTTCTGGTCGTGGTTGGAGTCACAAGAGAGTAGTGAGGGGTCGAGGAGCAGTGCCAAGCAATTTTATTGCCCTCACATGTTTGCAAGAAAACAAGGGAAAAAGAAATAATGGAGGAGGGTGTGGGGCTATCTTGGGTTGTAGCCTGGTGCTGGAGGAGTTGTGTGTGTGTGCTCTGAGTCGTGCTGAGTGACAGAAAAGGGTTTGTTTGGTTACTGCATTGAATAAGAAAGGGCAGCCAATAAATATCCATTAGCTCCTTCATTGCCAAGCACAAAGGACAAGTGGCAAAGGGGTGCTACAGTGTGTGGCTATAGTATCTTCGGCCAGAGAGTGAGGGATGGTTAGTACGGCTAGCAATGGAGGGGAGTGGTGATGGTTTCGTTTAGTTTTAGATCAAGTTTTGACAAGTACCTCATTTTGCCATTTTGCTTGACTATGACAAGGTTCTCAAAATTTGATCTTGGCAAGTTAGTGTGAGGGTTTTGGTAGATAGATGTGATCAAGATACACCTCCAGTAATTAATTGGGATTTATTTGATCATTTTATATCCTTTTGTATCAATTACTCAAATATTGCTGAATATGTTTTATGGGATTTATATGAAAATTTTGAATTCTACAAGGTGGAATTTTGGTTTGAGATGGTCCCAAATATTATATCACACTTTGGAGAGTTTTCCTATGATTTATTGGGGTAGTAGAGTATTTAAAACATGTATTTCCTCATTTCCACCATTTAAGAAAAAGGGCAAAAAGAAATAATAAAACTCTTAAAAAATATTTATTTTTAAAGTGGGAAGATAGGGTGTAATATGTAGGCCTCAAATGTGCCTTAAGTTGGGCAAGTGTTTTGGATAACTACAAACTTTCCGTTATAGAGGGAGTTTTGAGATTTTGTTAAAAGAAGAGAATTAAATACTTTTTGGGTCAAAATAATTATAGATAAATTTTATAAATTTTTATATCCAAGGTATATGATGTACACATGATGCACCAAGAATTTACAACCTTTGGTTTTGAAAATCAAACTTGATTTTGAAGGAGAACAAGGGATAAAGGATCTTAGGCATTATTATTTTTGTACCTTCAAAACCTTGTTGGGTTTTGGAGCTCAGAGCTTCCCTTGAGTCATGGGCTAGATGGATAGATAGACCAAGTGATGTAGATAACTATGGTATAGAGTATTGAGGTTAATCTTTATAGATATTTCCTAGGATAGATGCCAAAGTTGGCTAAAAATAATGGTGTCATAGCAGAATATTAATTAGCTTAAAAAACCATGTGGGCTTTTGAAGCACAAGTCTCCAATTGAACAAATGAAGTATGGATGGATAGACCTTCATGAGTAGAGCACAAACATGCAAATAGTTGGTCCAAATAAGGTAACATGGAGATGTGAACTTCTACCAAAGTAGGCATGTTGGTAAGATTTGCAGAAAAGATTAATTTCTTGCTTGCAACACCATCAAGAACAAGTGGGTCAACATATGATCTAGCCAAGGGAAAGTGTGGCCTTGATATTACAAGACTGTTCAAGTGAATTTCCAAAAATGCACAAGGGTTGAGAAAGAGGGATTCTCAAAGATGTGATATTGATAACAGTTTTCCAGATTTAGTCATTTTTTGCAGATTTAGGGTTTTTGACTAGAATTCAAGTGGGGATGAATTTGAGAGGATGAAAGGTTACAAACTCATCATCAAGTGGGTGAAGGTAATGGTTAAATTGAGTAGAATGTATCCATGCTTAGTGTTGGTCTTCAATGACTTGGAAACTTCTGGAAAAGAGCGACTCTATACTAATCTAGTTCAGGGGGTGATGGCTCCGATTTTTGCCATCTTCCACTGTGTTTAAACGTTGTTTTTGGTCAAGAAATTGCCAAATAAACTCTCAACCTTTACCACTAATGACTAATAATTGCAAATATATGAAAATCCCTTCTTTTATTTATGTTGTGGAGGAAATCAATACTTTAAGGCGAAATAGGGAGTCATAATGAAGGATGTTGAGGAAGTACACACGGCCAAGTAATTGGAGAGGCGTTCCAGGGCATCTGCAAACTTAACAACCACTAGTACAGGCATGGTCCTCCTGTACCGCCCGCTCTTACCAGGTGGCAATAACTTTGTGTCGTCAAACCCTACAACTTTTGTGAATACGCCTATATATTTTGAGGCTCCAACCGCCGGCCAGAGAGCCGCCATTCTGAGATTGCATCACAACACCCCCAAAGGAGATCCATACCATTGTTCATCCATAGTTCATCACTTCCACCATCCATCCCTCCACTAGCCATAGCCATCGCTTAGTACTTTTAGATCTCCTGTGATTCGGTGACCATTGTAAGCATATATGATTTCAATCTAAGTATTTGCATGATGTTTTCTATCTCCAATCTATTTGTTATGAGTGAGTAGTCCTCGTGGGCTGCGGGTTGGAGAGAAACCTCGCAGCAATTATGTGCATCTAGATCATGGGAGAATTGTATTTTGTTTGGATTCGTGATTTGTATCTTTTGTTTATTTGTCTCTCGTCTCGATCTGTGGACTTGTAGGTACCCAAGATCCCATAGATTGATAAAGGCTTGAGGTGAGATACTTGGATAGCAGCGATCTCATAGGAAACTCAGTGACAGAGAGGGAAGTATGCTCTTCCCTTAGCGCCCCATTCGGGATCAACAACAACATCACCACTTAAAGCTTTAATCTGTGTTTACACTTAATAGTCGTTTGTAACCCGTGGCTTCAGTGTGCTCTCGGTTGGATTAAAAGTATATTGCTATGCTCACTGCATCACGGGGGCTCTATAATATTAGGATGTGTTTCCCACAAAAGATTATCTCAATACAAACACTATACATGTTTATGCTTATTATTATTTTTTCAACCCATTTGATGTGCGCTGCAGGTGGATCTTCAACCCTGGCTTATCTCCATCCATTGATTCAAACCCATTATAAAGTAAACTAGATTGGTCCGGTCAACTAAGGTAAAACGAATAAACAAATTATTGTAGACGTGTCCTTTTTTATTACCTTTTAGCAGTGCTTTCCGGGGTTCGATTAAACCTAGGTCTTCTAGGGAAAGAGCTATTATACTACATCCGTGAATCCGGATCAAAGGTATTAGGGGGTTAGAGGGTCACTTTAGTGACTAGATGAAAGGATAAGATTAGGAAATTTTCTTAGGGTTTATAATCTTACTTTAGCTTGGTCCTAGAGTATGATCAGCTCATACTACTTCCTAAGCGAACAACATAGACAGTAGATCAATGCAATGCATCAAACAACAAATCAAGGAAATTCATCTTAGCAAGCCACTCAACTATTACTAGAGTTACCACCAATCCTAGCTTGAGATAAGGATGGGAATTTTGAAAAGGTTGGAGTTTTGAATAAGGTACGCTCCTTGGTACTTCTACCAAGAATAGAATTTAAAAACATCTGAGAAGGTTTTGGAAAACCTAGAGGTAAGAGTAGTTGGAAGCTCTGTCTTAGAACTATAAGGAGATTATATCATACTGATCTCCATAATTTTGTTAATAGAAGTTAAGAGAATAATTGTTGTTGCTAAAGCATCTTGGCTCAGGTTTTTGAACTGCCAGAACATTTGAGAATATGTGAAATAAGCCAAGACAGTTTTATGAAATAGCTTTTGTCAACTTAGGGTGAGGTAAGGAGTATATCATATGCTACACATTCAAATGCATAAGCACAAAGAAACAACAAGCAAACAATGCATCACTAAGCAAGAAAAAGTTTTTGTTTCCCCCTGATTTTGCATTCTGGACAACTAATCAGGGTTGCTGAAAGTGGGATATTACAAGTACATACAGATTGTACTGGCTTGAAAGAAATCCTTGAAAGAACCACCGTTAAGCTAAGGATGATATGTTGGACTTTTCTTTTGCCAGAATTTGACTTTCATATCCTCCAAAGAAGGGAAGAACTAGTAGACATTCCTATGGATATTGAAGAAATCAAAACATCGGAAAAGGTGTCATCCATCTACGTACCATCAGGGACTACACTTCCCAAAAGGAAATTTTCGGATTATCTTTGTAATGGTTTTAATGACTTCTTGCAACCAACCTTTAAAGGGAAGAAGAAGAAGTTAACTCAAACATCAAAAGGAAAAAGAGATACCTAAGTAAATTCATTACCACTAGATGAACAAGGTAATCAAAACTTTGACTTACCTGTGCTCTATTTGATGATCTGATATTTTTCTTTGCATTTTTGAAATCCTCATGTTTTCTGAAGTTACTATTAGTTTTTCAAACTTGGTACGGGCGGGCGGTATGACCGCTTTCACCCATACCAGCGGTCGTCAAACCACCAGTCCTTGTCAATTTGTGTTTGATTTATGATATCGATATGACCGGGCCATACGGGCACAGGTGCCCGTACCAGTGGTCGTTAACATCTCGGCTTTCTTCCATCTATTTGGAAAAATAACATAGAAACGTTGGTATCTGCCAGTATGGGCGGGTCCCACCCGTACCACTTAGTCGATAAAGTTTCCCGACATTGGGCGGGTTTATTTTTGGTAAAAACCGTGGTATGGTATTGTTCGGATACCACTTGCACCGTGGTCGATTCTTGCCTCTAATTTTTTCTTTTTCTCCCTTTTTCTTCCTAATTTATTGGGATTCTTTTATTGTTTGATCCTTTTTCCTCTAGCATGAGTTTTTCCCTGCTTCTAACCCTTCATAAGCCTCTAGAAGGTATCGTTTCCTCTCTTATCAAAACAGATCTCCCTCGTGTTGCTCTTTCCTCTCCAACTATCCTGCTAGCATGTCTCATATGTGGAGCATAGTTCAATCAAAAGAAGACCATCAAGGTTCTTCCTCAAAGGTCATGGAAGATTCCAAGGGAAGGAATGAAAAAGAAGCCTGGTGCAATCAACTAGGAGCCAAAGATGGATTTAACCTAATGGAGATAGTGAAGGATTGACAAAAAGGATTCAATCTCATGATAGGTCAAGATGGTGATTTAGAAGAGGTCTAACTCAATGCCAAGGAATATGGAGAAGCTTGCCTAGGGAGACCCAAACCTCACTAGAAAAGTTCGATCAGTGTATCAAGAAAATCGAGCCAACTTGGACATCAACCTTCAATCTATGGAAGCACAAAATCAAACAATAGAGATGTATAAAGCAATGGTGGCTCAGTTGGAAAGAATCAATGAGCTACGCAGGGTTCGCATTATGATCCTCGAGGCGTCAAAAAAAATGCTATGTGCCAGCCTTCATAATTCGAGGGTAGCGCCTCTGAACTGAAGAGTGCCACAGTATCGAATAATCGCGAGGGATTATTTGATCCCACCGGGTTTATCCCAAGTTTTGGAAGATCTATAACACCTTGTAATCTATCTTCCAGTTTTAGCATGTTTACTTTCTTATATGAATGTTAGGTTTTTTTAATTCCAAGAATTTGTGTTAGCTGCACCATCTTCAAATTCCTTTGGTTCAAGGAAAGAGTTATATCCGTTGAGTTTCGAGACTTTAGAATATTTTGAAGTAATTTTTTATCCATGATTATTATTTTAGATGTATGAATTATGATGAGTGCTATTATACTTATACCACTGATAAGGGGTGGCCCGATCTTCTCATTGAGCACGTCATAGATGATGGTGGATGTAATGGGGATAACATGTGGGATGTTGTGAATCACCGGTTGTTCCCCCGTTATCAATGCAACAGATCTCAACCCAGATGGTATTCACAACTTCACACACTTGCGCACGTAGCCGCCGACCACGAAGAGGTTTGCAATCTACCAATTCCCAATGGAACAGCAGAAAACACAAAAACTTTCAGTAGAAAACTCCAGATCGAATCAAAGTGGAGGTATGGTAGATATTTCCTGGTCGAATCAAAGAGGAACATATAATTTCAGATGAATGCTTGCAGAAGTTCAACGAAACAAGTATTAGTTTAATCTAAACATGGTCTAACCCTAATTGCGGCGGCCGTGGGGATACTTAAAGAGGTTGGGGCGAGCTCCCCACAATCCAGGCCTAAAACCAGCCTTATTTTGGCCCAAACTGACCCGGTTCGACTCAAACTGATACATACCGACCCATAGATGGGTTCGGCCTACTTGGCACGCAGGCCAAACATCATGGTGCACCTCAAACGTGTAGTGGCACGCCACGTGACTTCCTCAATGTTGCTTGATCTCCTCTAGTGTGCCTGCCTCCCTCTCCTCCCTCGCGCACACATTGGTGATCAACACGCCTGGTTCCCCTTGATGCATCTCTTCTCCTCCTCGCGCAATGCTTGTGTTATCAACAAACCTAGTAATCACACACAGTGCAATAACTTAGGTAGTATAAAATTCCAATGATCACAAACATTAATTCCAACTAGGAAAGACTTAACCTTATATAAATTACTGGTTAGACTTAATATTTCCTTCCAGCTGAGACAATTAGAATCATCATATTCATAGAATATATCCTCATCATCCTCCCTTTCTTCATGAAAAGCCGTCCTCGGATTTGGATAAGCTGAAAATGGAAGAAACAAAAAGAACAACGTGTATGCAGAATAGATGTATTTATAACCCGTGATATCAGTTTTAGAAAACACAATGAATATTCCCAAATTACAATATGCAAACATGTAACACAACTTGATATTTGGAAAAAGTGACCATTGCATCAAATAGTAACCATAATTGCAGATGTAAGTGAAGTTCATATAGTCACGATCACAAAGAAAAACACATGTGTATATATTCTTATTGTTCAGTATCAACTCTAGTGTTCTCACAGATGATCTATGATCAAATTTCATGGTAGCCAAATCAACCCAACCCAGAAAATGCAAATCATTAGAAAGTGGATACCATGCTTCAACTGCACTACTCTGATATGCATAACAAGTAGATAACCAAACAGTGCTACAATCAGTTTTATGTTTAGTATTATACCCAGTATATAAGAAGCAACTTATTTTGCAAATATAAGTGAAGCAAAACTCAGTACAACTAGGCATCAATGCGTGGGACAGACAACAAGAATATGATAAATCACATCCAATTCTAGGAAATACCGAACCAACCAACATAGGTAAAGTTACTTTTGTTGGCTGCTCAATATCAACTAGAGCAGAATATATATTCATACTATCTGGAACATGATCTACTCTCCCAAAGCAATTGAAATTCACACATTGCAGACTTGACTAAAAACATTAAGATCGAAATCAGCAAGACTATCACAAGTAATGCATATGTGATCCACTAGAAAACAATCATTCATGCTATATTCACCACTTAGATGAAAAGTGAAACAAGGAGCATAGGTGCTAGAATTCAGACATGAAATTTCAGAAATCTTATTCAAAGCACAATGCAATTTAATAGGTTCATTTAGCATAATAGAATATAAAATATCAGAAGGTGGAATATGCGCAAGCACTTCCTTATGTGTAATCTGTACTACATGCTTAAAATTTAGATTTTTCAAAGCATCACACAATGCTGAAATTTTTGTGCTTGTCAAGTCACAAGAATCAACCAACAAAGGAATAGACTCACTGAATGCCACATTGGCTGATTGTAGACCCAAATCAGTACCATTATCAATGTCATCCTCCTCAGATATAGTAGGTACTAGAACATCTTTCTCAAGTGATGATGTAGGCTGTACCACTTGTTGCTCCCGTTCTTCAGAGGCAACCTGTATATCACAAGACACAACACTAGGAGTAGAGATGATCATGTTAGTAGAAACCTCATAAGTCTCATCAACTCCCACTCTTAGTTTTTCTGGATCAACATGGAGTTTTATTATGGTGGTTGTAGGTGGACGTAAGTTTTAACAACTAATCTCCTGAAATTGCTTAATGGTACTAGGTGCTAACCACGTGTGCTTCCTATTCCAAAATATGGAAGGATCAGAACAACCACTATCAAAAACAACCTGGAATTGATCACACCAATGTTTTCCCAGCATAAGATGGCAGGAATTAAACGCTTTGGGAACTACATCACACCGAATATATTCAGTATGGCCATAAATGGTGAGAGGAAACAGTGTGTGCCGACTAACTTGTAGTGCATGATCAGAAGTAGCTAACAAATATGGAAAAGTTTTTGAATATGTATGCAACTGTAGCTCAACAACCTCAACACTAACCAAGTTCATTAACAAGAAATTATCAATGGTAATAGCAGCATGTCTACCACTGATGTCTGTCGTGAAGTGGAACAAACCCGAAGTAGGCGCCACTCCAGCATCCTCCTCCCAAAAAGAGTTGCTACAAAGAAACTTCAATGGTAATGGAAACCTCAAAGAATCAGTTTCCATTGTTAGTTAATACAAAGGAGGTGGTAGCAAAGCATATATATGGTAGAAACTCTCAACTCACTCAAAACTGAAAAAAACTGTGGATCTTACCGTTCCAAAGTGAATTAGGATAGCTTACCAACTTGTATGAGCAGAACATGAACGAATGTGATGAAGCGAATACCGAGGATGAAAACTATCACTCGACAACCAGGGGTATATTGTGGAGCTTGGTATGGATACCTAACAACACCAATTCAGAAATCCTAGTGCTGATCGTATGACACAGACCCACAAAAACACACACGGTGGAGATAAATGGGGCAATTGCAACTATAAAAAAGAGCTCAAAATTGATATATGTCGGAGTAATGCTCGTGTTGCAATGCACAAGGAGAGACGCTAGCAATGTCTCAACGAAACGGGCACAAGATTTCTAAACTGAGCAGCCCGCAGAGCACTAAGCGCGCTAGTCTCGCAGGATAGTTTTAGACACAAAGAAAGGCTTACTAAGGCTCACAAGGATAGGTATGCTATGTGGACTCAGTAAAAAAATAAACAAAAAAGAAAAAATTAGACTTGAGAATTGGTCTCTGCCACGGTAGAAAAAAGGCTCTGATACTAAGATGATAAGGGGTGGCCCGATCTTCTCGTTGAGCACGTCGTAGATGATGGTGGATGTAATGGGGATAACTTGTGGGATGCTGTGAATCACCGGCTGTTCCCCCGTTGCCAATGCAACAGTTCTCAACCCAGATGTTATTCGCAACTTCACATACTTGCGCACGTAGTCGCCGACCACGAAGCGGTTTGCAATCTACCAATTCCCAATGAAACAGCAGAAAACACGAAAACTTTCAGTAGAAAACTCCAGATCGAATCAAAGTGAAGGTATGGTAGATATTCCTGATCGAATCAAAGAGGAACATATAATTTCAGATGAATGCTTGCAGCAGTTCAACGAAACAAGTATTGGTTTAATCTAAACATGGTCTAACCCTAATTGCGGCGGCTGTGGGAATACTTAAAGAGGTTGGGGCGAGCTCCCCACAAACCAGGCCTAAAACCAGCCTTATTTTGGCCCAAACTGACCCGGTTCGACTCAAACTGATACATATCGACCCATAGATGGGTTCGTCCTACTTGGCACGCAGGCCAAACATCATGGTGCACCTCAAACGTGTACTGGCACGCCACGTGACTTCCTCAATGTTGCTTGATCTCCTCTAGTGCGCCTGCCTCCCTCTCCTCCCTCGTGCACACATTGGTGATCAACACGCCTGGTTCCCCTTGATGCATCTCTTCTCCTCCTCGCGCAATGCTTGTGTTATCAACAAACCTAGTAATCACACACAGTGCAATAACTTAGGTAGTATAAAATTCCGATTATCACAAACATTAATTCCAACTAGGAAAGAATTAACCTTATATAAATTACTGGTTAGACTTAATATTTCCTTCTAGCTGAGACAATTAGAATCATCATATTCATAGAATAAATCCTCATCATCCTCCCTTTCTTCATGAAAAGCCATCCTCGGCTTTGGATAAGCTGAAAATGGAAGAAACAAAAAGAACAACGTGTACGCAGAATAGATGTATTTATAACCCGTGATATCAGTTTTAGAAAACACAATGAATATTCCCAAATTACAATATGCAAACATGTTGATATTTGGGGAAGTTGATGAGTACAAAATTGAAGCATATTTACCTTTCATTTTTGCATAATTAGATTATGTTTTTTAGTATTTTACCATGTTTGCGTGGACCTTTGTCCTTGTTTCAACAGGATCCTAAATCACTAAGTCTCTTATAAACATATCAATTGGAATAGTCATATTATGTAGTAATATGGTATTTCGAACTGATAAATTCTCGCACCTAGGAGATTGGCAAACACACAGGGAAGCTCCAGGGAGCTTAACAACCACTATTACAGACGGAGCTTGCCCATACCGCTCTCCCATATCATCTGGTAGTGCATCCGCCTAATCAAATACTCTTGCCTCGCAAAGACGGATCTGAGATCTGACATACACAGAAACTTCCAGCTTCAAAATACCACACCGAAGAAGGATCTGGAGGAGGGACTTGGCTAAGGGAAAATCCTTACTGCTTCACGGATCATTCGAGGAGATCACATCATCCCCTTCATGACCAACCGTGCATCTCCATCACCATTTCTACTCTATATTCCATACATAGATCTTGTTGTAATTCCAGATTCAATTGTGGTTTATACTAGATTCATCCCTGTACTTTAATCCATCCATTTGATTATGATGATGTCGTTGTTTGATTCCATGTGTGAGTAGTTCCCTTTGTTCTTGGGGAGATGGAGTAAGCCTAGCACCATTATGAAATGAAATAAAGGTGTTCTATTACTTGTGTCCATGATCTATTTATTTATGATATTGTGTTTGATCTCTCTCTTTAGATGGTATGTGTAGCCGGCCACATATAATTTGCTATCGGGACTAAAGAGAGGATAAAATCCTAAGGACGTGCATGGGAGTATGTCCGATGTTACCTGTGACTACAAGCATTTGCTTTTAACCTGCACATTCTAAGGAGGAATAAAGAGAGATTCACTATGATAATTACATTATTCATGGGGAAACCCTTAATTGTGGAGGTCTTTACGAGTTGCTGCTATGAGGTGTCATACTGGTTATTGAGAGATGACCTCATTACCTGGCTCAAGAAAGCGGCTGCCTACGAGCCTTGTGGTGAATATCTTATTATAGAACTCTTCCCACACATGTCCTGACACAAGAAATATGTTATCCTAATTATGATTAATTACAACATGCTAGTCGTGTATCATACATCCCCGAGAATGGTTTATCCCTATTGAGTTCAAACACCATTTCCAATGCATTCGTTATGTGCTTTCTTTTACTTGTTTTTATTTAATTTTCTGTATTCAACCAAAAACATTTCAGACACCCTTTACTCGAAATCAAAGGCATCTTTAACTTTTTCAATTGTGTACTTAAGTTCAATCAGCCATCACCCCTCAAAATTTATATGGGATGGCTAGTCTTTCCATCCAAGCCTAGGACTCTATTACACGAGTACAATGCGGATTCCTTAGTAGGAAAATAACTCTAAAGTAGGCAACTATCGTCGCCTTTGTACTAGATCCGGACTCCAAGCATCCAAGTAAACTCCTTGTTGTAGCCCTTCCCGTTCCGTGTTGGTGTAGCTCCTATAGTATGTGTGCTTTTTTCCGGCTAAGTCATGGTCTCTTGGGAATAAATCATGCACCTCCTTCTATATGTTTCTACTTGAGTTGGTTTCTGCTTCGCTCTGATATGCATGCTTCTTGGCCTACTTCTGGAACAAGTCTTGAACTATTCCTTTAGATCCATCCATTCCTTGTAACTTAGTACACACCTTGATTCTGGCTAAATCATAGAAAATAGAAAAATGTGTCCACTTGCCGCTTAATTTTTTCCAGCTTTTATCAATGTGCTAGATAAGGGCCCAAAATGGGTGCTAATAGATGCCCCCTATTTCCTGGTAAAGCTTCCATGCTAGGAAATACTTCGTGTAATTTTCTAACGGAGAGGTTTAGTTCATTGGCCATTTTTAGTCTAAGGGTGATATATGAATAACCGTCGTATTCTAAGCGATTCAAGTTGACTGCCACACGCTTGGGTGGAATTTCTTCAGGTATCATTCATTTAGCGCTCGAGGGAGTAAGCCTCCCTCCATTGTTTCCACCAAGTATGAGTTACCTGACACTAATCTTGTGACCTAGAAAGGTCCCTCCCAACTAGGTGACCACTTGCTAAAATTGCGATTTCATGAGCCAACTAGCAATATGACCATCTAGACCAAATCGCCTACTTGAAAATCCTTGAGCCAGACTTTTTCACGTAAGCCTTGGATACCTGTAAATTCTGTTTCTCAATGTCTTTGAGAGCCTTCGCTCATTTGCCAGCCACTTCATCAATGTTGTCCATCATTAAGTTGTGTAGTAGTCTTTAGCCAACAAATTGTTATGTTTTGTGAACCTGAAAGCAACTAGATTAAACTCTACGATAAAACGGCTTCCTCTCCATAGACTAACTCGAAGGAAGTTACCTTAGTAGCACCGTGTTTTGAAATTTTATGAGCCCAACGTGCCTCTGAAAGCACTTCATGTCATCGCCCATAATGATCTAAAAAATTCTTATTGATCAATTAAATCAGGATTTTATTAATTCATTCAGCATGTCCATTGGCTTGAGAATAATAAGGAGAAAAATTGAGCATGTTGATTCCTAGTGACTCGGCAAGATGCTTCACCTCCTTTTCCATGAATGTTGTTCCTTGGTCTATGGTGAGAGTCAGTGGTATGTTGAATCTATGAACAATGTGCTCAGTGATAACTTGAATCACCTCCCTGTGTGACATATTCCTGAGAGGTAATTCTTTAAACCACTTGGTAAAATAATCAGTAGAAAGTAACACAAACCGATACCCTTTTGATGAAGTCAGATGAATTATCCCAACAGAGTCAAGTGCCCATCCATGAAAAGGCCACGACTTTATGATTGGTTGTAGCATAGAATCAGGGGTTAATTGAACATCTCTGAACTTCTGACAAGACTCGCACCTTTTGTAGTAGATGAAGCAATCATGTATCATAGTCGTCCAGTTAAACCTAGATCACCAGAGCATCCACTTCATCTTGTGGGATGACTAATGAGTACCACATAAGACATCATGAACCTCTCCCATAGATACTTTAGCTTGATATTCATCTAAGCACTTCAAAAGAAGACCATCTAACGTTCGTTGATATAAACTATCATCGGTCAAGTTGTATTTCAAAGCTAGTCATTGTAAAGTCTTCTCTGTTGTCTGACCCGAATCTCGTCGATATTAGGAAATTGGTTTTGTCCAATCGACCTTGCGACCTTCTCTAGTCTTTGTATCAACTAATTTATTATGGCGACCCCGGATTTAACATCCAAGATTACCCATTATGCAAACCACCACGATCCCATGATCAGTGCATCGTGGAGCATAACCGACATAATATCAAAGTACACATCCATTATAGTACCGAATACAACGAGTCTTACATAAATAGTCTTACATAACTTCCACGATGGGCACAAATAGATAAAAGCAGTGGAACTTCTAAACGCGAAAAACCCGAGTCAAGCCATAGCCCAACAGGTGCCTGACTCGGAGTAACGCCCTAGTTCACGAAGTTGTCATTATAACCTCCGTCGTCTCCATCATCCTGCTCATAGTCTGGCCAAGTAGATAGATAGGGACAATGCCAGTGAGTACTTTTGAATGTACTCGCAAAACCACCATACAAGAGGATAAACAATAGAGTATGAATTATGGATGTGGATAGGATTTCTCCAAAGGGGTTCCTTTCGAGATTAGCTTCTTTTGTAGATATAGCATCTACACCACTAAGTAATTTATAAAACCATTTAAGAAACAGTTGTTGAAACTTGAGCTACTAGGATGGGGTCACCCAATGCTACTCTTCCGGTCATCCCATGACCTACACCTCCTTCAACACCAACCATCCCATGGTCCAGCATTGATACATTTCGACCATCCCATGGTCAAAACCTTTTTCGAAAACTTTTTATAAAACAAAACCACACCGCTAAGCAGCAACCTTCCCAACTGTCCATGACCACGTACGCGGCTATTCGAATAGACTTACTCTCTGAAGAGGTTGTACACTTTACCCACAAGATTCGATACATCTGTCATTAACAGTCGCGGATCATCATACACCAGTATGCGGGGTTCGGATAATCGAACGAGACCTTGAGGAAATCTGCTCTAATAAAAGCGACTACCCTATGAGTTATCCCCCAACACCGGGACGTCGTGTGCCGAGGACCAACCAGGGTGCATTTTACACTGCACAAAGTGGGCGCTTTCAATGAGGGGCTCACAGTAAATGCCTGGCTGCCTACAGACAGTTTGTACCTTCTCTAGGTTGATGTCTCACATGGACCTTTACAATAGAAGGCCCAGCCTCCGGGATTCGAGATCCCCTATAGTAATTGTGAGGCACTTTCATCAGAGCGGACTACATTCGGGCTAAGCCCCTTCCCATTTAGGGGTAGTGTGGTTCCATGGGGTAATTGTTCGGGCAAAACTACATAGAATCGGGTGCGTTTTCGAAAACATTTTCTCCTCCTCCTTGGTGTCACCACTTGGAAACCAAAACATTTATGTTTTTGAGATCTCTCGTCAAGTCCCACTTGCCGAGGTTTTCATTCAAAACCCTAAGAAAAACCTTTTGTTCTCGGGTTCCCACCTAGAGTTTTATGTAGGCTAAACAAGGGTCTCCAAGGGGGTTATGGCATCCTAAACCACCTTAAACTACAAGGGAAATAGGTAGGTGTATATAATCAATGTACTAAATAGTACCATAGGTATGAGTTTGGGTGAGCCAAACCCATACACAAAATAAAGATATATATAAAATGAGTAAAACAATGCATTATTAAAAGTAGGTAAAACAAGATGCATAAATTAAGGATAGGACAAGTCTTCTAAACTTGTAGGTGGCTTGCCTTGGTTGGCAGCTTGTCCCTATTATTCTTCCACAAAGTTCTCCCAAACACCTTCCTCGAACTCGTCCTTGTTCGTATCTATCGTCACAAAGGAAAAAGAACAAACCACAACACCATTCATCAACCACAAGGAAAACATCACAAACAGTATAGATCAGATACTCAACTTAGCAAACCCAACCACACACTTGAAGCTACAGATCATAAAAAAATAATGCCACTGGAATCAACTAAAAAGGTTAAACCAAACAATTATGATGATTTTAATGGTGAACACTAGATTATCAAGCAAGCAGGTGACTCGACCAAGATCTATAAGTGAACAGTGACGAAATCTTATATTTCTGGACAAATAATGAAATTATCAAACCAACCCAATTGGATTCATGTTTTTATCAATCATGGTTGATTTTTATCAATTAAAATACTGAAAATAGAGCTAGCTTTAGCAAAATAATTCTCAGGACATATCTACATTACCAAAATTTATGCCCTTCTAGGAACAAGTATTACTAATAGAGGCACAACTATGGGAGTTGGTCTCATCCCAAAAGGGGTCCACAGAAGCTTCTAGAATTAAAATAAAAAGCTTCTATCCAAAACTTGTGAATTTAAAAACTGGAGCTAAACAGTTTCAAACTATGTGATTCCAATTTTTCTAGATAGCCATGTTCAAAAACAAGGCAGGGAAAGTAGTTTCATAATTTTCTGAGTCATAGAAGTATTAATATGAATTAAAGACTATAAACAACATTATTTTACCATTAAAACTCTCAGTAAAGCACATGTGTTGTTTTAGCAATCTACCAGTGCCATTTGATAGAGATTTACAGGGGCTATCATACAAAATTTGATTTTTACCGAAATATTAAACAGGTGATTTTTGGTGAATTTTAAGCTACAACACAAATTTCTGGAAACTAAAATTGCCAAAATAATAAAAAGAGGGAGGATGCAGAGGCCTGGGTCACGGCCCGCTCAGGGGCTGGGCCAGCCCATCTGTCCCTCGGCCTGGGCGGGAACCGGGGCTTTCAAATCCCGTGGTGGGTCCCGCGGGTCAGTGGCAGTGGTGCTCGAAGGAGTATGGGGAGTTGTGGGTCATTGGATCATAAGCAGATCTGACAGCCAAGGCTCGTCGTCCTCGCAGGGCTCGACGCTACCGACGGGAAACCCTAACAGGGACAGTTGGGAGTCGGGGAGGCTTACCCAGGGGCGGAGAGGTGCTGGCGATAGCGGCATTCAACACGATCAAGGATGGGGGTTCGAACGAGGGGCGGTGAAGGGCACTTAGTCGCTGGCAGTGTCGCGGACAGTCACAGGGAGGCTCGGTGCTCTCAGTCCGCATCGCTGCTCCAGGCGTCCCAAGCAACGAAGGTAAGAGGGGTTAGGTTGGCGTCTGTGTAGAGAGTATGGCGGAGGAGAGAAGCAAAGATGAGGGGTTTAGCCATGACAGCAACCTTCACCGATTCTCCAACGGTGCCGTGGCGGTGCGGCGGTGGTGAGACTAGCAGAGGATGAGCAGGGATCGGCTCCGCTCTAGGGATGGAGTGGTGGTTGGTGGGGAGTGGAATGGCGTGGGTGGCGTGCGCTGGGGGTGGCTCCAGGGCTTTAAGCGCGAGTGGAGCGTGCACGGTGTGCCGGGTGCTGGGGTAGGTGGAGGAGAGGGCTGCTAGGAGCTGGTTGGCCGGGCGTGGCGGCGAGGAACGACTCTGTGCAAGAGAGGGATGATGGTCATGGTTATCTGTAACGCTTGGCCACGGGAGCATGCGGGGTGGTGATGGGGTGGGTGCACGCGAGGTGTTCAGTATGCTGTCACATCCGTCTGGGCTCAGGAGTGATGGGGAGTAGTGCGGTGATCGATGTGGGGTTGTTGGGAGGGAGAGGGAAGGTCTCTCTCTCTGCGAGGGGCGTCGTCGAAGTGTACCTAGGGAGCAAGGTGGAGCGGGGCGCTCGCATGTCTAGGGCGACATGGGTGGCGGTGGTTGGGGGTAGCGAGGGCTACGGGTGAGCGAGGAGAGGGGAGAGGGCGGTTCCTGGGGAAGTGGCGCACTGCTGTGTGGGCCCGGTCACGACTAAAGGGAGGCAGGCGTGTCTAGGGACTGGTCGAGCAAGATCGACTTGATCTTTTCGGTTGTTCTCTCCAACAGGTCGGGTTGGCTGCATGGGCTTGCTAGGGTGGTGCAGGGGAGTGGGGTGGCACGTTTGGGTCATGCCAAGGCTGGTGCTAGGGTGTAGCAGGCGTGAAGAGGGGGAGAAAGGGGTTGGAGTGATCTAGGGCAAGGTAGCTCGGGTGCCCACTTTGATTGATGAGATCTTTGAGCTTGTGTCACTAATGGCCAGGGGAAGGGTTGGGGTTCAAAGAGGGGTGTCAGGTGAACATACTTGGACCATAGATGTTTCCTGGAACAAACCCAAATGCTTGCAAGAATTCTCCAAAGTTTGCCAAAAATAAGGTGGTCATAGCATATGCTTCAACTAATGAAGAATTTACTTGCATGCAATGGGCTTACAGTTATGTTGCAACCAAGTTGAGGGGTGGGCTTTGAAGATCTCCTAACAAGGTACAAACCCATGTGTTTGCATGGCTAAAAGGATCAAGGTTTGGTTTACCAACTTCACCCAAAAATGGCACATGATAAGCTAATTATGTCTTAGCCAAATTTTTAGGAGTTTGCTTTAATTTCTCTAAATTTCACATGGGGTGTATCTCGATGCTACCAAGCATTGATTTACAACCCTAAACCTGAGATCAAGCAAAAAGCATTACTAGCATGGCAATTAACAGGGTACTAAGGGAAACACAAGGATCATGCATTCTTACAAGCAAGTAAAGTAAGCACACACCGAAACCCTAAAATTTTTATTTCCACCTAATTTATAGACTTATATTCTAAGAAAACAAGGATGCAAAAGATGGGATGTTACAGACCTTCCCCCTTAAAAGAATCTCGTCCTGAGATTCGCAAGCTGAGCCGATAAGAGATGGGGGACTCCTTCCTAAGATAATCCTCTCGTTCCTAGGGGGCATCTTCTTCGGAGTGGTTGCTCCACTGAACCTTGTAGAAGTTTATGTTATGGCGGCGGGTGAGTCGATTGGCTTTCTCTAGTATCTTAACGTGAACCTCTCGATAGGTTAGATCATGGTTGAGATCAATAACACGATAGTCGACTTCCTTGAAGATTTCTGGCTTGTCAGGTGCCTGAAGACACTTCCGGAGTTGGGACACATGGAAGACGTTATGGAACTCTGACAACTCCTTGGGTAGCTCGATTTGATATGATACCTTTCCTCGTTGAGCGAGGATCTTGAAGGGTCTGATGTACCATGGGGCGAGTTTCCCTTTTTCATGAAATCGGTGCATTCCCTTGAGAGGAGAGATGCGAAGGTACGCGAAGTCTCCCTTGTTGAAACTCACATCACGGCGTTTGGTGTCGACATAACTCTTCTGGCAGGACTGGGCAGTTGGCATATGGTCACATGCTAGTTAAACTTGTTCCTCAACTGCCTTGATCATGTCAGGGCCGGATATCTGGCTCTCTCCGATTTCATTCCAGTTTAGAGGTGTTCTACACTTTCTCCCATAGAGAAACTAAAAGGGTGCCATCTTCAGACTAACTTGCTAGCTGTTGTTGTATGCGAATTCTGCGAATGGCAGACAATCCTCCCATTTGGATCCATAGGCTAGAACACATGAGCGGAGCATACCTTCCAGGACTTGATTGACTCTCTCAGTCTGTCCTCCAGTCTGAGGGTGATAGGCGGTGCTAAAGGATAGGGTGGTACCCAGGGCTTCATGTAGCTTCTTCCAGAAACGGGAGGTGAATTTTCATTCTCGATCAGACATGGTCTCCTTGGGTACTCCATGAAGACTGATGATCCTGGAGATATACAGTTCTGCAAGTTGTTATCCATTGTAGGTAGTCTTTACGGGGAGGAAGTGGGCCACTTTGGATAGGTAATCTATGATGACCCAGATAGAGTCATGTCCCCTGCTGGACTTGGGTAGTCCGGTAAAAAAGTCCATTCTAACCTTTTCCCATTTCCATTCTGAAATCTTCTTTGGTTGCAGCAATCCAGCAGGACACTGATGCTTAGCTTTGAATCTCTGGCATATATCACACTTGCACATGAACAGGGTTATCTCACACTTCATTCCATGCCACTAAAACTGTTCCTTAAGGTCCTGATACATCTTGGTACTTCCGGGTGGATGGAGTATAGGGTTTCGAGGCTTGCTTCATAATTGTTTTCTTCAGGTCATGGTCACTAGGTACGCAGATACGTCCTTTGTACCATAGCACACCACTATCGTCAACCTTGAATCTAGGAACATTCTCTCTTTCCATTCTTCTTTTGATTCCTTCTATGCTCTTCTGTCCTTTCAGAGCTTCCTTCATTTGGTCTAAGAGGGTCGGTTTTATTTCCAGGTGGGATAGAAGGCCATGGCTGACTAGCTCTAGTCCAAACCTTTCTAGATCTTGACTCGTTCGGGTTGTTCCTTTTTGATCATAGCATTCAGGGAATAGGGTTCCCGATTGAGGGCATCAGCTACAACATTAGCCTTTCCCAGATGATAATGAATGCCAAGATCTAGTCCTTGATTAATTCAATCCATCTTCTTCACCTCATGTTTAACTCCTTCTGTGTGAAGATATATTTTAGACTCTTGTGATCCGTGTAGATCTCACAGCGGTTTCACATCAGATAGTGGCGCCATGTCTTGAGTGCGTGTACAACGGCTGCAAGCTCCAAGTCATGGGTGGGGTAATTGATCTCATGCGGCTTCAAATGTTGAGATAGATAGGTGATGACCTTCCCTCCTGCATCAACACACTTCTGAGTCCTAGCTTGGAGGCATCGCAATAGACTTCGAAACTTTTGGTGATGTCTGGCATGGTTAGGATAGGGGCAGAGACTAATATCTTCTTGAGTTCCTAGAAACTCTCCTCACACTTATCCGCCCATTCAAACTTCTGGTCTTTCTTTATTAGTTGTGTCATCGGCTTCGTGATACTTGAGAAACCTTCAACAAACTTGCGGTAATATCCGTCTAAACCCAGAAAACTTTGGATCTCCGAGGGATCGGTGGGGGCCTTACATTCTAGTACTAATTTGATTTTGGTGGGATCGACTGAGATTCCTCCGGAGGACAATACGTGGCCAAGGAAACCAACTTCCTTTAACCAGAACTCACATTTGCTAAACTTGGCGTGCAATTGGTGTTCCCGGAGGGTACCCAGTACTAGTCTCAGATGGTTCTCATGGTCTGCTTCGGTCTTGGAGTAGATGAGGATGTCATCGATAAACACCACGATAAACTTTTCAAGGAAGGGCATGAATACCTTATTCACGAGGTTCATGAAATAGGCAGGGGCATTGGTTAAGTCGAAGGACATGACGGTGTATTCATACAAACCATATCGGGTGGTAAAGGTGGTCTTGGGAATGTCTGACTCTCGGATCTTGAGTTGGTGGTATCATGTCCGAAGATCTATCTTAGAGAAGATACGGGCTCTGTTTAGCTGATCGAACAGATCCTCAATCTTTGACAAGGGGTACTTGTTCTTGATAGTGACGTCATTGAGCTTCCGGTAATCAGTAACTAACCGGGTGGTTCCATCTCTTTTGTCCATAAAAAGAACGGGTGATCCCCAGGGGAAGCACTCGGCTGAATATGACCCTTGCGTTCCATGTCATCTAGTTGCTTCTTCAACTCGACCAACTCTTCGGGGTTCATACGCTATGGCCTCTGAGCTATGGGGGTTGTTCCGGTGACTAGCTCTATGATGAACTCGATGTCCCGATCAGGGGCATACCGGGTAGCTCTTCCGAAAACACATCCAGATACTCACAGACCACTGGTACTTGCTGTAAGGTAGGTCCTGCTATACCCTTCCGGGAATAGACCCAAGATGAGGGCACTGTGGCCCTATACTCGACTTTCACTCCTTCCCTACTCGTCATGGATATAGCTTTTCTTGGACAATCTATATCTCCATGATATCTGGACATCCAATCCATTCCTAGTATCACGTCTAGACCTTGGGCTCCCAAAACTATTAGATCCGTCTTGAAGGGTATACCATGGATAACTATTGGGATGTCTCGGCAAACGGATTGTGTTTTGGCCGTCGAACCAGGTATTTGCACTAGCATGAGTCTATCCAGGTGAGTAGGTTCCATTCCACTTTTTTCAACAAATGGTTCAGTAACAAACGAATGCGATGGTCCGGAGTCAAATAATATTGTAGTAGGAACGGAGTTGACAAGGAATGGACCCAAAACAATGTTAGGAGAATACTAGGCTTCCTCAGCAGTAATATGGTTCAGATTTCCTCTAGCAGCATTAGCGGGCCTCTTGGGGGCAGCACCCTTTGCTGGGGCTCCTCTAGCATTTCCTTGATTCAGGCAGGCTACATTAGGGCGTAGCGCATTCTCTTTCTTCTTCTCGGGGCAATCACGGGAGTAGTGTCCCACTTGCCCGCAGGTGAAACAACCAGCTGCATTGGGGCGGACATTAGGGTTGAAAAGGCCTCTGGGGGCAGGTCTTGGGTTCCCGCCTCTAGGGCGAGGGTTATTGTAGTTGCGGTTGGGGTTGTTGGGGCGTGGAGCATAGGACAGAGTCCTCTACGGTGGGGGTGCAGGCCTAGACGGAGGCATGCTTCGTGACCTCTATCCACTAGATCCTCCTTGCTGCATCATACGGTGCTTGCGGTTCTCGATCACTCCTTTGCGCTTATTCTCCACCAGGATGGCAGCATCAACAAGAGCATCCAGCTCTTGGAACCTCTGATCTACCAGGTGACACTGCAGTTCATCCTGGAGTCCATTCATGAAGGGGGATCCACCTTCTTCTCTTTAGTGTTGGTGTCATTAGGAGCATACCTAGCCAGATCAGTGTACTTATCCAGATATTGCAGTACAGACATTCCTCGGAGGGATGTGGCACTTGTGGAACCTTTCCTTGAAGTCCTCCCAAGTAACAGCTTGTCCTGCTGGCAGAATGTCTTTGACACTAATCCACCAGGTCCTTGCTTGTCCTGCGAGAAAGTGGGTGGCCATGGTTACTTTCGTATCATCTCTGACACGAGCAACTTCCAGGTTGTTCTCAATAGTGTGGAGCCAGTCATCGGCATCAAGCGGATTGGTGCACTTGGTGAACGCAGGAGGGTTGGTATTCTGGAAGTCCTTGAGCCTTGATCTCTACTCTCCATTCCCACCTTCACCCTCGTTGTTGTGGGCGTTCCCACCTACTGCTTGCACAAGTTGTTGGAGTGCAGAAATGTTGGCTTGGCGTTCAGTGTTAGCGGCATGGCGGTCTTCCATGACCATGCGCAGAAGTTGCGCCATGGTTGGCTAAGGTGGAGGGGTGGTGAACCGCGGGGATGCACCATCCTGAAGGTATACGGTTTGGATGGGATTGCAAAAGGGGTGGTTCTCAAATGAAACCTCATGGTACGGAAGGTAAACAGGACAACAGGCATACATGCATAAGAGAAAACAAACTCTTAGGAATTTTATCAAGCATAAGTTCAACAACAAAATAACCAAGTTCATGCGTCACATCTCGACGCTATATAGTAGTACCACGAGTTCGATGGTACAAAGCAAGCAGAAGACAAACAAATCGCCACTCAAAAGGGGACACGGCGATAATCTCACTTGCTCTCATAAGCTAGCACACTACCTATTCCTCGTCGCGACATGCGGTGGTATCCTCCTCGACGATAACCTCAGTGTCATCCTCCTCAGGCTCAAAGACTCGCTCCGCCGGATCCTTGAAGTACTCTTCCACAGTCTTTGTCCCTTGACGAAGCGCTTGAAGGTTGTTGAAGAGGTCACGCGTGTAGTGCGTGGGGACAAAGCGGGATCTCATATGAGCCTTCATGTCATGCCAAGTTGTGATTGGTGGCTCTTGTCTTGCATCACGAGCAACTTGAACTTGTTCCCACCAAAGGTTAGCGTACTCATCAAACTCAAGCGAAGCCATGGCGACCATCTTCTCGTTGCTATAGTTGTGCATGCGGAAGATCTTGTCGACTTTGAGTGCCCATGAGAGGTATTCTTCGGGGTCATTGGATCCGGTAAACTTGGGCATTGTGAACATGAGCTTGCCGAAAGTTTCTTCATCATTGCAGTCATTGCGACGAGCTTGGTGACCTTGTTGATGATCTTTTGCTTGATGCAGTGGAACTTGGTTCTCGCGACCTTGTTGCGGAGCTTGCTCTTGATATTGTTGTTGAGGAGCTTGCTCTTGCTCTTGGCGTGGTTGTTGACGGTGTTGAGGCACTTGGGCCCTATGAGATTGTTGAGGATGTGGAGCCTCATGACGTGGTTGATGAAGAAGAGGAGGCTCGTTCCTCGGATGGTGATGGTGATGTTGATTAGGCACATGGGCCTCACGGCGAAGAACATGGTCATGAGCCTCTTGATGTGGTGGGCGTCGCTCAACTTGTATCACTCGACGCTCCAATTTTTGTTGAGGTGGGGGAGGCGCCTCGTGATGACCATGGTGTCGGTGCGGACGTTCATGACGTTGATGACAAGGAGGGGGATCTTGGAGAGCTTCACGTCGATGACGAGCTTGATTCTCCAAATTGGAGTCATCACTTGTTGTGTCAAGTATGTGTCGCGGTTGATGGTGGTAGACTTGCGGTTGCACTTGCGGTTGCACTTGCGGTTGCTCTTGTTGGATCACTAATGCCCTTGCATGATGACGGTGTGCTTCTTGCCTTGATCGTGGCCTTGAAGATAAATCACCTTCATAGCTTGACATTGCGGCATGCCGTGGGGAAGGTACAAAGTTCGAAGAACTTCCATCTTCAACCACGGGGCATCATTGCGTCTTGGAGCACTTGGATGTAGATCTTGTTGAAGAGGTGCATGACGATGTGAAGAACTTGAAGAGCTTGATGCGCGTGAACATGGTCTTGCCATACCGCCGATGAGGCGTCGAAGATTGTCATTTGTTTCAGTGATGGAGCGTTGGAGCGCTTCATTTTGGTGGCCAAAGTTGTGATGCATTGAGTGCATTTGTCATTCGAGGCTGTCGAAGCGGTTGTCGATGTTCTTGAACTCGGCTTGCGTCTCGCAAAATTGTTCATTTTGTCGCGTCTCAAGGGCTTGGCAACATTCACGGAACTCTTGGCGGACGATGAAGTGACTTGCGCGCGTCATGTACGTTCCTTGATCTTCTTCTTGGAGAGGTGGTTGGCTTGACTCACCGTGCCTATCCATCATGCAAAACACACAAGTATTGTATATGGGAGTGGAATATGGTGGTGTTAGCTTTGTACCTCACCTTGGGGATTGCACGAAACTAGAAACCACAAGTGAGAGCTATAAGCGTGCAAAGTGGAATTGCAAAGAGAACTCACACTAAATAAAGAACTAACTCTCAAAAGCTCGTTTGTGGTAGGTTAGGATTGTGGAATGCCAAAGAACCAACCAAAAGAAAAGGGATAGTCAAAAGTGGGTAAAATCCAACAAAACTCAAGTCAAAGGCGAAGTTCAACAACTCAAAGGGGTGACGGGAACCTACGACTATATACACACACGTGGAGATAGTTGGGATTGACACGACTATGAAAATGAGCAAAAAAAATGTCCTAACGAAGACTAAGCTCGTTGTCGTGCCAATGCAAGGAGAGATTGTGGCTCGTTTGCAAAGAGGAAAAATGAGCAACGGATTTGTGCAGTTGCCTTGGGCGCTCTTCTTTCTCTCTTGCTTACAAGCTTTGAGACTCTCTTTTGCAAGGGGACACTATTTTTCTTTTTCTTTTGCTTTGTATCTTTTTCTTTTTTTTCTCTCCTTGATGCTACCTATTCACACTTGATATTGATCTTGCACTCTCACTATCTAAGGACAAATGCACAAGGCTCAAGAAAACACAAGATGAGCCACTCTCATGGGATAGGTACACACAAAGGAAGATAGGGGTTAACAAGGTGACACAAGTTATACGTTCTTTGATGATGAACTTGGAGTCGGTGGTGCGGGATGATGTTCGTGGGCCGTGGTGTCGATGAGCGCGGGGGTTGTTGATCCGGAAGCTTGCTGTTAGTTGGTGACATGCACACGGGCACAAACAAACAAGAGAAAATTAGCCAATGCAAGATTAGAGGCAAAACTGTCAAAATCAGGCGTCAGGGCCGGAGACTCCGGGGTTCCAGGCCGGAAACTCCGGTCCAGGCCGGAGACTCTGGTGTGGGTAGGGCGGAGACTCCGATGTAGGCTGGAGACTCCGGTGTGCAGGCCGGAGACTCCGGTCTGGAGTCAGATCGTGAACTGCTCGTGTTCTTGAGCGGAAATCCACGCCTTGGGTCCTCAAATCCGCGAAAAATTGGCCAAATTGGGCTAGGAAAATGCAGGATAAAGCTGGACCAACTCCTAAGACAAGGATTGGTCAGATCAAAACCCCAAATAACACTCCAAATCAAGGGATCGGTTCAAAGGCAAATTTGGGCTGTTTTTTGGGGATTTTCGAGTTTTTTGGTGGATAGAAGAAAAATTTGTGGGGGAAATCGTGAGCAACGAAGCTCTTGATACCAATATGTTGAGGGCAAACCTCTAGGGTGGCCTCATCTTTCACGATTCCCTTTCAAATCGAGGAGGAAGTGCAGGGGAAGGAGGAGAGAGTGAACACGACAAACGCACGCACGAAGAACGCGATGAACACACACACATAAAACCACGATACACACCAATAGCTCACGCCGGCGGTGACCGGTCTGGCGCAATCCCTAGGATCGGCGTCGGGCGGAGGACTGTCTCTCGAACCGACATGACGAGATGGGAGACTCAGTGACATCTTGACGTCTTGGCAAAGGGACACCGATTCCAAGGCCTTGTACAACACGGAGGCACAATGCAAACTCCAACGAGGTTTGGTGATATTGGTGCTCCTTGGTCAAGGAGCATGAGACAAGAACTAGATAGATCCACAAAGGGGTTTCCACTAATTCCAATATCATGCCTCGGGTTTACAATGGAGGTGGGGGACTATATATAGGCCAACCACAAGTTCAGGGGTAATTCATGCATTAAAGTAGAGTTCTGGGCGAAGTAGAGGGGTACATGGGCCACAAGGCCTAGCTAGGCTCGCAGGCCCATCTTCAGGCCGGACAGTTCGGGTCGGAACGACCGGACAGTCCGAGGTGGCCGGACACTCCGGGTAGTGTCCGGGTGGTGTCCGAACTGGCCTTCTGATTGTCCACGCCAGGTTGGCGCTGGGGCTGGCCGGACACTCCGGCTGGGCCGGACACTCCGGCTGGTTCCGGGCGGACACTCCGGCTCAGTCAGCTTCAGGGCAGGTGCAGCTTCAGGGCTCGTGGATCGACGCGGCGGGGGCTCGTACCTGATGATGCACAGAGTAGTGGTATGAAGTAGCAAGCCATCCAGGTGTATGTCAAAGTCACATGATGAGAGGAGCGAATTCACCTTATCTTGGAGGAGCTTGGCTTAGGCATGGGTCGTCGGTCCACTTGGGGGACTCGGTGGTGTAGGTGTAGGAGCGTCCGTAGGACGGGCCGCATCACATTTATTAAGTAGGTACTTATACCTTTTGAAGGCCCTTACCAAGCCTTCACTGGACGGTTCTAGAAGTTTGTAATTACCCTTCTTACTTTAGCAGTTTTTACCGTGGGAAAGAATCGAAATACAAATTCTCCTTTGAGATTTTCGCAAGTATCAATTTTCTCTATAGGGAAAATTCTATACCAAGCCAAAGAAGTGTTGGTTAGGGATTGGCTAATCATTTTAAGTTTCAATTCAACATTAGAATAGCCTCTCAGTTTAAGAGTCCAACATAGCTCGGTAAAATGCATTAAGTGAGTGTAAGGATCCTCACCTGGATCATCTCCTGCAATTTGTTTTCTTTAATGATAGTGATAAAACGAGGGTTGACCTTGTATTCTGGTTCACTCCTACTCACGAATTCCTTGACGAGTCCTCTATTGAACTTCCCGAGGTATTTAGTAGCATCGAGCTGATTAATCAGTCTGAGTGCAGTCATGGTGCTTACCTAAAACTAATAAGCATCTTTAGTAAAACAATTAGTAAAATAAGTAACTCAGAACAAAGACCAAAAGCGCTTAGCCCCTAGCAACGGCACCAGAAAATAGCTTGATGACTATGTCGGGGGGATGATCCCCAGATACCCCAACCGGACAAGAAACTGGGCAGTCGGATTGCGTCCGGCTGAACAGACGCAGCCGAACAAGGCAAGACAGGTCGGCTATCGCATGGTAGACGGATCGGCAAGAAGCAGCCGGCTACGGCGACATAGCCGGAACCAATCAGTGAGACAGGACGACGTGCGTATTAGTGCACGGTACGCCCTGTACGATGACAAGACCGGCAACTACCCGCCCATACCGAAGACTTTGCAGGGATGACGCAGGAACAGTGGCCCGATGCTGACGACAGGCTCGCACGGCGTCCCCTGTGCCTACGGCAGCCATACCGCTCATACTCCGATGGGACACACCGTACCGGACACTGTAGATGACCAGTCGTCTGGGACCCGCCTGTGGGGCCCGCCAGTCGGATTGGCCAGTGAGACCGTTGCCTCTCTGCCTATATAAGGAGAGGCAAGGCCTCAGTAGTAAGGGTTGGCCTCAGTGCATTTAAGGCAGTAGCTAGAGAATACAGCTAAAGGAGCACTTGTAGTTCGTATATCCCACATAGTCAGATCAGGCAGGAGTAGGAGCTTTACCTCATCATGAGGGCTCCGAACCTGGGTACTTCCTGTGTCCAGCTATGCTTGCTTGTATCCAATCCCGCCTGCGGACGCTGTCGATAGCTTCCCTGCTAGTCCCCACACCTCTATCTAACCTTCTTAGGTACTGTCGTTCCCAATACAACGATAGTTGGCGCCCACCGTGGGGCAGATGGCTTCGACCAGAGTCACGTTCCGCACAGGACCCCACACTTCAGCCGGTGAGCGCGTGGCCTCCGGCCTGGTGCTCACGCTCGGAAAATTTGACTGCGTCATCGACAATGCTTCCTGCTTCGCTGGAACCTCCTTCCCGGCGAACGACACCGTCCTACCCTTTGGTGACCTCCCCGTCTACGTCGCCACCGTTCCAGAGCATTTCCCTAGGGAGATCGTCTCTGTCGCGGAGCTACCGCATCCGGGCGGTAGCGCCTCCGTCGCTTCCAGTGGTGTAGAGGTGATACGTCCATTTTGCATCACTATTGTATGTCTTAATTCACTATTATTCATTGATATATTTCATATTGTGAGGTGATACTTATGTTATTTCATCTATTTTTGCATGGTTGATGACTTTTGGAGCATGGACCGCTGCAGTCAGGATTCTGATGGAAAAGGTGTTGTTTGGAGGCAAAATTCGTGAAGATCAAAAAATCCAGGAAAATATATGGAAAATCCTATTTTTCTAGAAGAGTAAGGATGCCAGAAGATGGAGTGGAGGTGGGCCACAGGGGTCCCACACCACCCCATGGCGCAGGCAGGCCTAGGCCGCGCCTGGAGGTGGTGTGGCCACCCTGGCCCACTCTAGCCTCTCCCCTCTGGCATATATCATCCTCCCGAAACCTAAGACTCGGGGAGGGACCACAAAAAGATTTCGCCGCCTCTGTGGGGCGGAAAACACCGAGAGAGAAAGATCTCTCCGGCAGACAGATTTCTGCCAGGGGAATTCCTTCCCGGAGAGGGGAGATCGTCGCCATCAACACCACCATCAAGCTGGACTTCATCGGGATCATCATCATCATCATCATCACCATCAGCACCCTCATCACCATCTCCATATTTCTATAACAATTGCATTGAATCTTGCATTAGTTCATAGGGGAAACTTTCCCGGTGTTGATTACTCTTTGTAGTTGATGCTATTGAGTGAACCATTGAATTATTGTTTATGTTCAGATTGTTATACATCATTATTCCATCTCTGATCATGATCCATATGATGTCTTGTGAGTAGTTCGTTTTGTTCTTGAGGACATGGGAGAAGTCTTGTTGTTAGTATTAGAGTTGCATTGAGAAAGATTCAATAGATTGTTATTTAAGTTGTGGTGTACTTCTTCTAGTGGTGTCATGTGAATGTCGACTACATGACACTTCACCTATATGGGCCTAGGGGAATGCATTGTGTATTTGGCTACTAATCGTAAGGGTTGCCGGAGTGACAGAAACCTGAACCCCCGTTAGGAAACCATTGCACAAGGGACGTAAGGGTCTTAGAGTTTAAAGCTGTGGTTAGGTTTCTACCTTAAATACTTTCTTGTACTTACGGATGTTTGCAAGGGGTTTAATCACAAGTATGTATTAGTCTTGGATGGGGTGGTACATTAGAACAGGTTCACCCACACAACACTTAGCAAGCTAGAGAAGATTAATCAGCTATATGAAGCAAAAGCACTTGACAGTCTTCCCATGTGTCCTCGAGAACGTTTGGTCATCTTAAGTAATACAACCGGCTTGTCCTTTCCTGCATAAAGGATTGGGCCACTTGCTGCATTTATTCCTACTGTCTTTTATTTACTCGTACTTTGTTTACTTGCTTTATCGAAAACCCCTAAAAATCTGTTCGCTATGTATTTACAGAGAATTCCTGATCCATACCACTAGCCAGCACCTTCTGCTCCTCGTTGGGTTCGACACTCTTACTTATCAAAAATACTTCGATACACCCCCTATACTTGTGGGTCATCAAGACTATTTTCAACATGCTTCGAGGAGTGAAGCACTATTGGAGAGTGGAACTGGTAAAGGAAACTTCTACTATGAGTATTGTTTACTTCTGCTAGTTGCTTTATTTTCATTATGGATAATTCGCTGAGTTTCTTATTTGGTAATGCTACTACCACTGCTAAGGTAGTAGATAAGCCACCACCTGCTGAGAATGATGTTTTCAAAATACCTACAAGAATTATTGATCGTGTTATGGATAACTACTATGTTGGGGATGGAACTGTCCATCCCGGTGATCATTTACTCTTTATACACGAATTATGCGGGTTGTTCAAGTGTGCAGGTATTACTACAAATCAAGTTAAGAAGAAATTATTCTCATTATCACTGAAAGGAAGAGCTGAGGAATGGTATAAGCTGCTGAAGAATGGTCAAGCTCTGGAATGGGAGGAAATAGTGCCTCTCTTTTATTCAAAGTTTTATCCTCCTAGTGAGATTCATAAAGATTGGAATCAAATATACAACTTTTGGCCTCTTGATGGAGAGAGTACAACTCAAGCTTGGGGGAGATTGAAGTTAATAATGCTCAAATGTCCCTTTCATGAGCTCCCCAACAATATTATTATCAATAACTTTTATGCAAGGCTCCCTCTACATGATAAAGATTTATTGGATGCTTCTTGCGCTGGATCATTCACTCTCATGGAAGAAGAAGCTAAATGGGACCTTCTAGACCGTATTCAAGACAATGCTGAAGCTTGGGAGAATGACAAAGGTAGAAAGTTAGGTATAAATTATGATTATGAATGCATTGAATCTTTTATGGGAACTGATGACTTTCAAAATATTAAAAATGCTTATGGTCTAGACTCACAAGCTATTGCTTCTTATTTTAAGGCTTTTGCTTCCTACATTGAAGTGCCTAAAAAGAAGTGGAATAAGTATCATGAACCTTATAAAGATGTTGCTAAAAGTGTTCCTGCAAGGAATACTGAAGTTTATACTGCTAATCATGTTTTACCTAAACCTTATATTGAGAAAATGCCTTTTCCAGTTAAGGTAAAGGAGCATTCTATGATAGCTAGTATGGTTAATGAAAGTATGAATAAAGCTGTTGAACCTGATAAACAAATGGTTGATGAACCTATAATAGCAAATGTGAAAGACTTTGTCACTAAATATGAAAAAGAGGGACACACTATCCTTTGCAAGGATACCTCTAATATTGTTTCACATAGTAGTGTTATGAGAGCTAGTATTCCTGTGTTTTCTATTAGAATAAGTGATCATTGCTATGATAGTCCTTGTGATAGGTATATTGTTACGTTTATGCATGATACTGAAAGTTACTATGAGAGAGGGAAAAGTGTTCTTATGTATCTCAATAATATCAAGTTTCCTCGTTTTATGCTGAAAGTTTTTATATTGCGCTTCTTTTGCCTTCTTATGCAAGTTGCCTTTGGTTTCAATAACTTGTTTGTTTACAAAATCCCCTTGCATAGGAAGTGGGTTAGACTTAAATGTGTGTGTTTTTGCTTCTTAATGCTCTCTTTCACTTCAATTCATATCCCTATGAGAGCTTCTTCAAAATTATCATGCCCATCTTAATGGCTATAAAGAAAGAGCTTTATGGGAGACAACCCAATTTTTTTTGCTTTTAGTTTCTTTTTGTTTCTTTGAGTCTTGGAAGTTATTACTTCGGTAATAACCGCTCCTTATCCGTTTTGTTTGGTTTTTGTGTCAAGATCAACCTCTAATGAGAGAGAAGTAAGATTTGGTGAAGTTGTTGTGCCAAAACAGATTTTTGTGCTTCACCGTAAAAATTCGTGAGAGATCTCTGTATGTCGGATTGAGCTGTCATTTTTTGTGCTTCTGACCCAGGTTGTTATTTAACTTTAGTTAGTTTTGAACTTTTTGATTTGAGCAACAGAAGATTTTCGAAAAAATGGATCTTTACCTGCTGGTCTGTTTTGACAGATTTAGCCACTCTTGCATTTGCTTCTTTATTCGATTTCCTTTTTGAATTCTTTTTGGGTTTTCAGAAGGAGTTGCTACAGTAGCCTATGTTTTGATGGGTTTCAGTTGAAGTTGGACTCAAAAGGTTCTATCACTTCACTTATACTAATGTTGCTAATAAGAACTGTGTGAAGTTTTGTGTGAAAGAAATTTCCAGGAAGTGGAGATAATTGTGTAATAAGAAAAACAAGGGTTTTATGACTCAAGTAATAAGTATATGAAGATGAATATACTAATGTTATTCAAGTGATGACTCCGGAAGAATCTACTATATACCAAATTCAGAGACCTGCAGAGTCTGTTTCCAAATAGGTAACAGTTCTGGTAACAAAGGTTCCGCGAAAATACAATCCAACTATACTTTTGCAGTTTTCAGTCAATAAGGGAAGCTATGAAGCAAAAAAGGGACGGAAACGGAGCCAGGGTGGCTCACACCACCCTGTGGCGCGGGCCCACCCCTGGCCACGCCACCAGGTGGTGAGTCGACCCCGGACTCCGCCTCCGACTCGTTTTCTCCCAGTACCTTCCTTTTGATATGAAACTTTGTAATATATAACCCCCCAGATCTTCCGAGGTTCATATATTGTGTTTTCGTTGTGTTTTTTGTTTTGATATGTTTCTGCCAAGACATACTCTTTGAAAGTTTAGAAGCAGAATGGTATCTGCCAAGGATAAAGGGAAGGAGCCTATGGAGGAAGATCTCCAAGACCCCAAGCAGGGGCTGGTACCTTTAGTCTCTTGCCCTGCATCAACGGAAGCCTTACGAGTCACTAAGGAGTTCTGTGATAAGTACCAAGACTTGCGGAGGAAGGTGGACATGCTTCAATGGGAGAATAATAGGCTTCGCAAGATGCTGGAAGATTTCCTCATGTTAACTAAGCAAATAATACCACCACCACCGAAGGAGTAATTCGTCATCAGGTTTGGCATCCCCTTGGTTTATTCCAAGCTTGGGGGAGTGCCGCGGTATCACATCACTATCTTCTATCTATTTACCTTATTAGTAGAGTCATATCATGAATACAGGAGTTATTATGTAGTATGGTTTGCATTATGGAAGTGTCCCCTCTCTCGTTAGATATGTATCCCTTGGTGTGAGTTTCCGTTATGGAATATTAATGAGAAGTTCTATCATTCACTCTTTTGCATAGCTTATATTAGTTTTCAATTTGTGGTTATATGATTGATCTTGTTGTTAGTATTGGTATCACATTGGGATCATTGAGTTAATTTAGTTGGTTTTGGAAAACCTGGCTCAGTCAGTAGCAACACCTTTTTGAGAGTTGAAAAGAAAAAGATAGAAGTACTCTAAAGAAAAATAATTTCATCATCTTTCTTTCTTGATTTGCCCATAAGTCTAGTATTCTCTAGTTAAGATCTTTTGTGCTTCCAAGGAAGATTGCATGTTTGTCTTTATCATTTGTATGCTTGGTTGTTTCCTTCAACTCTTGTACTTGCTACATAGCCTTACTAGCCAAAAACCTGTACCAAGAGGGAATTCTTCTTGTGCATCCAATCCCTTAAACCAAAACCTTTGCCATTTGTGTCCACCATACCTACCTAGTAGAATTATTGCTATTCCAAGTAAATTCCTGTTTTATCTACCTCCCAAATTAAACTTGTTATGTTAAAATTAGTGATTAAAGCTCTCACAAACTTGATGGCACACTTTACTTTCTTGCATTTAATAAACTTGAACCATTGTGCTCACCTATGTTGCGTATATGCTTGCGCTTTGTAAGTTGTGAATTAGCAGAACCATGTTGTCATGGGGAACGCTTTCAACATTGCACTGGTACTTTTTACCAAGTTGATATCATGTTCTTTTGTCTATGGATGTCGTCGGTGTGAAATGAAAGGGGAGCTTGTAAGTCCATGGAGTTATGCATATGTGTTAGAGAAACGCCTGGGCCGCTGGTCTAATCCATGCTGACATGGTGGAAACCTGCAGCATAACCATAACAAGTATCTATGAAGCATTCTTTTTATAAAAAAGAAATAGAGATTGAGAAAAAGAGAAAAGAAAAAAAGATATTATGAAAAGAGGAAAGAGAGAAAAAAGCACCATATTCTCATGGTAAATAAGAAGATTGCTAAGATACTTGTTGTTTGCTTGCCTTGTCATTTTGATATGGGGATTCTTCCGTATCATCGGGCAAGGGGTACCCCGTTGGCGGTTCTCAATGATACACATATGCTTACGATTACAATAACTTACCGGTGACTAAACTTGAGTAGCATGAGGAGCGGACCTCGTATTCAAGGGACATGAGATTCTCAATTTACAACTTGTCAATGCATATCCTCATTTTTGATCACTTTAACCTTAATCACCTAAAGATGCCTATGATAGGGGCAATGAGAGCTGAAAGATAGTAAGTATCATAATTTTTGGTACCTCTTTATGAGACTTGCAATCCCTGCTTCCCTCTGCGAAGGGCCTTTCTTTTACTTTGTAGTTGAGTCAGTAAACCTATTCCCTTCTACCTCAGCAAGTATTTTGAGTTGATGTGTTTCATTCATTCATATGATGATTTATCCAATCATGTTTCTTATGTTCCTTGTTTTGCACATTGCTCTTATCTTGAAGTTTACTACTTTGAAAGCTATCATTGAAAAACTAGTTATTTGTGAACTCCAGCAAATTATCAACTATTCTTCGACCAAGAGCTAAGTTTGCCATTACCAATTATGATTCACTTTATGTATCTTTATTGTGTTTCCTTTACTCACTGCAAGTTGAGTTATATAATAGTGAGTTGTCTTCTATTATGATGAATGTGATGCTTGGGGGGAGTCCGTATTCTTTTATCGACTCTTCACTCCATAAACTTGAGACCATGTTTATTGAGCTCAGTTTCTCTTGGGGACAACCGAAGTCTAAGCTTGGGGGGAGTTGATACGTCCATTTTGCATCACTATTCTATGTCTTGATTCACTATTATTCATTGATATATTTCGTATTGAGAGGTGATACTTATGTTATTTCATCTATTTTTGCATGGTTGATGACTTTTGGAGCATGGACCACTGCAGTCAGGATTCTGATGGAAAAGGTGCTGTTTGGAGGCAAAATTCGCGAAGATCAGAAAATCCGGAAAAATATATGGAAAATCCTATTTTTCCAGAAAACTAAGGATGCCAGAAGATGGAGTGGAGGTGGGCCACAGGGGGCCCACACCACCCCATGGCGCGGGCAGGCCTAGGCCGCGCCTGGAGGTGGTGTGGCCACCCTGGCCCACTCTAGACTCTCCCCTCTGGCGTATATCATCCTCATGAAATCCTAAGACTTGGGGAGGGACCACACAAAGATTCCGCCGCCTCTGCGGGGCGGAAAACACCGAGAGAGAAAGATCTCTCCGGCAGACAGATTTCTGCCGGGGGAATTCCTTCCCGGAGAGGGGAGATCGACGCCATCAACACCACCATCAAGCTGGACTTCATCGGGATCATCATCATCACCACCACCATCATCACCATCAGCACCCTCATCACCATCTCCATATTGCTGTAACAATTGCGTTGAATCTTGCATTAGTTCATAGGGGAAACTTTCCCGGTGTTGATTACTCTTTGTAGTTTATGCTATTGAGTGAACCATTGAATTATTGTTTATGCTCAGATTGTTATACATCATTATTTCATCTCTGATCATCATCCATATGATGTCTTATGAGTAGTTCGTTTTGTTCTTGAGGACATGGGATAAGTCTTGTTGTTAGTAGTGGAGTTGTGTTGAGAAAGATTCAATAGATTGTTATTTAAGTTGTGGTGTACTTCTTCTAGTGGTGTCATGTGAACATCGACTACATGACACTTCACCTATATGGGCCTAGGGGAATGCATTGTGTATTTGGCTACTAATCGTCAGGGTTGCCGGAGTGACAGAAACCTGAACCCCTGTTAGGAAACCATTGCACAAGGGACGTAAGGGTCTTAGAGTTTAAAGGTGTGGTTAGGTTTCTACCTTAAATACTTTCTTGTACTTACGGATGTTTGCAAGGGGTTTAATCACAAGTATGTATTAGTCTTGGAGGGGGTGGTACATTAGCACAGGTTCACCCACACAACACTTAGCAAGATAGAGAAGATTAATCAGCTATATGAAGCGAAAACACTTGACAGTCTTCCCATGTGTCCTCGAGAATGTTTGGTCATCTTAAGTAATACATCCAGCTTGTCCTTTGCTGCATAAAGGATTGGGCCACTTGCTGCATTTATTCCTACTGTCTTTTATTACTCATACTTTGTTTACTTGCTTTATCAAAAACCCCTAAAAATCCGTTCGCTAAGTATTTGCAGAGAATTCCTGATCCATACCACTAGCCAGCACCTTCTGCTCCTCGTTGGGTTCGACACTCTTACTTATCAAAAATAATGCGATACAGCCCCTATACTTGTGGGTCATCAAGATGTCATGATGGACGGCTCTAGCTCTCATCCCCGCCAACCGCGAGAGCGAGGCGCGTACGAGGTTGGAACTTCCGTGCCCCCGTAGCCTCGGAATCCGGTGGAGGATGCTATCGATCGGCTCCTGACGCCGGGTAACCTCGGGGATAACCCGGAGGAGGCGGAAGCCAACTTCGCCATGGAGAGACAGATCCTCCTCTAGGAGGCCATGGAGCTGGCGGCAACCCGCAAGCAACTCGAGATCACCCGACGCGAGTACGACCGCGCGCACGGTTTTACTCCAGCTACCGCGGAGCCGAGCCGGCACGGCCAGGTACGGCGCCGGGGCGGCGAGCTGGGCGGTAGGATGGAAAAGGATGGGGAGCCGGATCCTGCACCTGCCCTCATCCGGCCTACCTATAGCACGCCCATCAAGAACCTGCACGCGGCGCGAGCCACAGCAGAAGAACTGCCCAATCTGGAGGGCGAGGAGCGAGTCCGCCAGCACGCGCTCGCGTGCAGGAGCGAGTCCGCATCGCGGACGAGCAGGCTGATGCCTACCGGCAGATGCAGGAGGACCCTAGCTACTCCAGGGGGAGCAAGCCGCCTGCCAACAGCAGGGACGCGCCACGCGACACCCAACAGGCGTCTTCCCCTCAGCCGGCTAAGGCCCGCAGCAGGCGTCGCCGCTCTGGCAACAAGGGCCAGCCACACCAGGAGCAAACAGTGAACAGCAACCCACCGCCTCCCCCTCCACCAACTGAAGCACCTAGACCCGCCGGTTCCCGTCTCTCAGGCCAGGTTGGAGCGCCCAACCCGGATTGTCCGGATGCCCGCGACCGCATCGAGCTCCTTGCTCAAGCACGCGTCACGGAGGAAGAAGACTCTACCGGCCCGGTTTGTTTCGGACCCCGCATCTGGAACGAGCCGTTTTCGGATAAGTTCTCCCTACCCAGGGACACCCCCAAGTACGACAGCAGCATGAAGCCGGAAGAGTGGCTGACCGACTACGCTACGGCAGTCGGCATCGCCCATGGGAACAAGCGCACAGCCATGCGCTACGTCCCCCTTATGCTAACCGGGTCGGCAAGGACGTGGCTCAACAGCCTCGCGCCCAACAGCATCAACGCTTGGCCGGACTTCGAGAAGGTGTTCGTCCGCAACTTCAATGGCACGTACAAGCGCCCGGGACGCCCACGCGACCTGGCCTTGTGCATCCAGGGTGACCGCGAGACTGACCGCGAGTACCTCGCCAAGTGGACGGACCTGCGCAATACTTGCGAGGGCATCCTGGAAAGCCAAGCCATCAATTTCTTCATCGAGGGTTGCCGAGAAGGCACCATGCTTTGTCACCGGCTACTATGTGATGAGCCGAAAACCATGGCGGAGCTCATGATGGTTGCGTACCAGTACGCCACGGCAGATGCCACCATGAAGAAGCCCCTCCGAGTAAATGCTGATGGGCGTCCGACTCCTACGGAGCCGGCTCGCGACCGTCCGAGCAATCCGGCTGGCGAAGCCAGATCCTCTAGGCGCCACGGCAACGACAACCGGTTCCATGGGGACCGCCAAGCCGGATAGCAGAAGCCTCGCTACCACGCGTGGCAGGTCAATGCTGTGGAGGGTGCGCTCGACGCACCGGCTAACGATGCAAGAAGGCAGAAGCCACGACACACATTCAACCAGATGTTTCACGGCCCGTGCAAGTGGCACAGCGGTCCCTTCAAACCGGCTACGCATACCACCCGGAATTGCAGCTGGACCCGCCAGCTAAAAGACCAGGGTAACCAGCCTTGTCTCCCCCTGCCCCCTCTTGGTGGACCACCACCGCCGGCTAGGAGAGCCGGCAATGATGGTAACGGCAGCAACGGCAGCAACAACAACAACGGCTACCCCTAGCCGCACGCTGCCTACCACATCTTCGAGACGGAGTTGGACGACAAGCACAACCGCAGGCGACACTCCAAGGAGGTCAACGCCATCGTCTCTCCGGTCCCCCAGTACCTGAACTGGTCGGAAACCCCCATCACCTAGAGCCGTGCAGACCAGCCGGAGAAGCTGCCGACTCCCAGGGGCTACGCCATGGTGCTCGACCCCCTCATCGTCTCCAACGTGCGTACCTGCCGTTTCTCGCGCGTCCTCATCGACGGAGGCAGCAGCCTCAACCTCCTCTACTAGTCCTCGCTGGAAAAGCTGGGCATTCGGGAATGCGACCTGCGCCCGACTACCACAACGTTCCACGGATCTTGCCACCCGGCCTGCTGGTAAAATCCAGCTGGACGTCATCTTTGGGACCGAGGAGAACTTCCACCCCGAGCCAATCTGGTTCGAGGTGGTAAACCTGACGAGCTCCTATAATGCTCTCCTCGGGCGCCCCGCCCTCGCCAAGTTCATGGCCGTCCCCCACTATGCATACCTGAAGATGAAGATGCCAGGACCCAACAGCGTGATCACCGTCGCTGGCTGCTTCAATCGGTCGATGGAGTGCGCCTCAGCCGGTTCCAAACTGGCAGAGGCCCTCATCATAGCTGAGGAGAAGCACGTGATCATGCGCAATGTGGCCATGGCCTAGCAGGACATACCGGCTAGCAGCAAACCGGCTGGAGAAGGAGCTTTCCAGCCGGCAAAGGAGAGGAAGAGGATCCTGATCGACCCCTCCGATCTGACCAAGTTTGTCACCATTGGTGCCAACTTGGACAACATATAGGAAGGCGCACTCGTCGACTTCCTCCATGAGAATCAGGACATCTTTGCATGGTCCCCCAAGGACATGCCGGGTGTGCCGAGGGAGTTCGCCGAGCACTCACTTCATGTGCGCCGGATGCCAAGCCGGTCAAGCAACCTCTGCGCTGGTTCGTAGAGGAGAAGAGGAAGATAATCGGTGACGAGATCACCTAGCTCCTTGCAGCCGGGTTCATCATGGAAGTATACCACCCGGACTGGCTGGCAAACCTAGTCCTGGTGCTGAAGAAGAACAAGACCTGGCGCATGTGTATCGATTACACCAACCTGAACAAGGCGTGCTCGAAAGACCCCTTCGCCTTGCCCAATATCGATCAAGTCATCAATTCCACGGCCGGCTGTGATTTGTTGTCTTTTCTAGATTGCTATTCTGGTTATAATCCGATCCGGTTAAACCTGGCTGATCAGATTAAGACATCGTTCATCACCCCCTACGGGGCTTTCTGCTATGTAACCATGCCTTTTGATCTGAAGAATGCAGGCGCTACCTATCAGTGCTGCATGCAGAAGTGTTTGCACTCGCAGATAGGCCGAAACATACATGCTTATGTGGACGATGTGGTCATCAAGACTAAGGAGAAGCGCACCCTCCTCGAAGATCTAGGAGAGACGTTTGGCAACCTCCGCCAGTACCAGATGAAGCTGAACCCGGAGAAGTGTGTCTTCGGAGTGCCATCCGGTCAGCTCCTCGGTTTCCTCGTATCACAACGAGGCATCGAGGCAAATCCGGAGAAGATCGCGGCCATCGAGAGGATGTAGCCGCCTAGGAGCCTGCTCGGAGTACAAAAGTTCACCGGATGCCTGGCCTTTCTCAGCCGTTTCGTCAGCCGGCTGGGGGAGAAGGCACTCCCATTGTACCAGCTGATGAAGAAGACGGACAAGTTCTCCTGGACTTCGCAAGACGACGCCGCATTCCATGACCTCAAGCGCATGCTGTCCACAGCGCCGGTTCTAGCCACGCCGGCTAGCAAGGAGCCGATGTTGCTCTATATAGCAGCCATCAGCCGGGTCGTCAGTGTCGTCCTGGTGGTGGAGCGCCCCGAGGAAGGCAAGGCTCAGCTGGTTCGGAGGCCCGTCTACTACCTCAGTGAGGTCCTCTCCCTCTCTAAGCAGAACTACCCCCATTACCAGAAGATGTGCTACGGCGTGTACCTGGCATGCAAGAAGCTCAAGCACTACTTCCAGGAGCATCCGATTAAGGTCATGTGCACCGCACCCCTTTCAGAGATCATCGACAATAATGATGCCACCGGCCGAGTCAGCAAGTGGGCCATCGAGCTCGCCGCCTACTCCATCCAGTACGAGCCCCGGCTCACGATCAAGTCATATGCATTGGCGGACTTGCTCGTCGACTGGGCCAAGACCCAGTATCTTCCACCGGTTCTGGATTCGGACCACTGGAAGATGCACTTCGATGGGTCGAAGATGCTCGGGGGTTGGGAGCCGGCATCGTGCTCACCTCGCCCAAGGGAGACCGGCTGGAGTACGTGCTGCAGATCCACTTCAAGGCCTCCAACTACGTAGCCGAATACGAGGCACTGGCGCACGGACTCCGGTTGGCCAAGGAGATCGGTGTCAACCGGATCCTTTGCTTCGGCGATTCGAATCTGGTGGTGTAGCAAGTATCCGGAGAATGGGACGCCAGGGACGCAAACATGGCCCTCTACCGGTTTCGTATCCAGAATCTCAGCGCCTCCTTCGACGGATGCAAATTCCATCATGTCCCCCGCGCCAACAACGAGGCAGCCGATTCGCTCGCACGAATCAGATCCACCAGGCAGGCGATCCCACCCGGGGTCTCCTTGGAACATCTACGCAAACCCTCCATCAACCCGTCGCTGGAGTCGGACTCCATCATCTGGGCAGGAAGCGCTCCGGCTGACGGAGCAGCAGAAGCGGAGCAGGCAGAACCTCCAAAGAAGAAGACCTGCACCAACTCCGGCAAGGCAGTGCCCTCCGGTTCGCAAGACCCGAGGGCTGTCGGCTCATCAAGCGGCTTGGGGGCTGTCGTCCCGGGTATGTCACCTGGACAACCCCCCGACAACCGTCAACCGGAGAGCGGGAGCGTCCTTGTCATTTGGGAAGTGCCATCCTGGGCGCAGCCCTTCATGAACTACATCACCAACGGGGAACTTCCGGATGACGAGGTGGAGGCCAGGCAAATCCGGCGCCACGCGCACACGTACACCATCATCAACGGCAAACTGTACAAGCGCAGCGTATCCGGCATTTTCCAAAGGTGTGTCGATGTGGACACGGGCTACCAGCTACTCAAGGACATCCACCAAGGCGTTTCGCCACGGCTTCTATTGGCCCACCGCCCTCGAGGACGCTGAGCATCTAGTCCGCGCGTGCAGTGGGTGCCAGCACTTCGGGCAGCTCAGGCACATGCCGGCTTTGGTACTCAAGACCATAACGATTACCTGGCCATTCGCGATTTGGGGCCTCGACATGGTCGGTCCCTTCAAGCGAGCGCGTGCGGTCATGACCCATCTGCTGGTGGCGGTGGACAAATTCACAAAGTGGATCAAGTCCAAGCCCATCCAGAAGCTGGACGGGGCGACAGTCGTCACCTTCTTCACCGACATCATCAATCGGTTCGTCTACCCCAACAACATCATCACCGACAACGGCATGAACTTCGCCAAGGAGGCCTTCGCCCGATTCTGTAGCAACAAGGGCATCCGGCTGGACCTTGCCTCCGTCGCGCACCCGCAGTCTAACGGGCAAGTCGAAAGAGAAAACGGCTTGGTGCTAGCCGGCATCAAGCCATGCCTCATCGAGCTGTTGGAGGGGTCACCCGGATGCTGGATCGAGGAGCTTCCGGCTGTGCTATGGATCCTCTGCACCACGCCGAATAGATCAACTGGCTACACCCCGTTCTTCCTAGTCTACGGATCGGAAGCCGTCCTCTCCGCGGATATCGAGTCTGACTCCCTGCGCAAGCTCCTATACGACGAGAAGGCCAACCAAGAGGCGCGTGAGGACGGTGTGGACCTCCTTGAGGAGGCCCGTGAGCTGGCTTTGTCTAGGTCAGCCCTGTACTAGCAACGGCTACGCCGCTGCCATTCAAGCCGGATCCGCCCAGTCGCGTTCCGCGAGGGAAACCTGGTTCTCCGGCTGGTGCAAGACACGAAGGGCATGCACAAACTATCGCCACCTTGGGAGGGCCCCTTCATCATCAGCTGGGCACTGCCCAATGACTCCTACTACTTCAGACGAGGAGACCGAGCGTCCCTGGAACGCGGCCTTGCTGCGCCCGTTTTACACCTAGTCGCCAGACAGTGTATGTATCCCGCAAACCCTATGAATGAAAATGCGGACCCCTGCGAGATGCTCGGGGGCTCCCTGCTAGAAATGTGTTTGCACCTATTTTCCGGTTATGGTTTTCCGGCTCCGGCAACCCCTACCTGGGGGCTTGCCGGCTGGCCCAGCCTGCTAAGTTAACAAACCGGCTGAGTAGTGTGCGATGATATCAGAGGCCCACTCTTCGCCTCAGCTACAGACCACAACCCGGCTGTCTGGCTAGCAAGAGCAAAAGCCCGAGGCATCCCACACGAAAGACGGGGAGGAGACGCGACAGATCGGGTGTCCCGGCCTTGCAACTAGCTTAAGACAATCCGGTTACTTAGCCGTTAGTACCATGCGTGATGTACTGTCAGCTCCCATCGATTCCGGCTGCAGACCGCAACCCGGCTGCCTGGCAAGGACACAGTGAAAACGGCAGAGTATACGGGAAAGCGACCGAGTGTCTAGAAAGGTGCAAGCTAGTTTTCGAAAAAACAAATCCGCTTTCCGGCTACAATTTGGCAGACTAACCTATTAACATGTGAGAATGTATGTGTATGTATATTATTGTACGACTACCATGAGTCAGAATTCAGGAAGAAAGAGAAGACGATTCGAAGTCCTTGCCTTCATCAAGCACTCCGAATATCGGGAGCTACACCCACTGGGTGCGCTCGTGCGCCCCCAGTGGAATCTTGTAGTTCCCGACCGGCTAAAGGCGTTTAGCTGGCCGTTCGGAGCCCAGGTGAGGCCAAGGGCAGGACCAAGAGAAGACAGAGAAGATTCGAAGTCCTTGACTTCATCAAGCACTCCAAATCTCGGGGGCTACACCCAGTGGGTGCGCTCACGCGCCCCCACTGGAATGTTAGTTCCCCCAGCTGAAGATGTTCAGCCAGCGAAAGTATCCGGCTAAGATGAGTCTAGTCGGATAAAGTTAGAAGATTTGGGGAAAAGATGGAAGATTCGAAGCACCTGGCTACACCAGCTACTACGAATCTCGGGGGCTACACCCAGTGGGTGCGCTAGCGTGTCCCCACTGGAGGTGCAGTTCTTCCGGCTAAAGGCGTGTAGCCAGACAAAGTAAGCCGGATAAAGTCAATCGGCGAAATGTTGAAAGAAAATGCAAAACGCACAAGTTGAAGGAAAGTCAAGCCAGTTCAAAATTAACAAACAAAGGAAAAGGGAGGCGATGCTCCCATAAGTTTACCCGGCGCCAGAGGCAGTCGGTACAGACAGACAAGTTCCAAAGTAATACTAAACAAGACAAATACACACGGCATCCCGGGGCAGCGACTAGACGGCAGGACCCTTGCCATGCGGAGCATCTTGATTGGCGGAAGCTTCAGGCGGAGGAGGAGACACGACGCTTGATCCTGTTCCAGCGCCCGCAACTGGCTGCATTGGGGCTTCCACATCCGGAGTACCGATGGACTCCGAGTCGATGAGCACCTCGTCGGGGTCCACGTAGTCAGCGATCTTGATGGCGGAGCCTCGGAGCTCCGGATGGGCCTGGCAGATGGCGGCGAGGTCGGCGCCGGCACGGAAGCCTCCGTCGATCTTCTCGACGCGGGCGTCCTTGTACCAGGAGAGCATGAGGGCCAGAGCCATCTCCGCTCCGGCTCATGCCGCCAAGTCCCGCAGCCGGTCCACCGCAGCCGGCACCTCCCCAACCTTCGCAGCCAGCTGCGCCATTATCTCTGGAACCGGAGCATCCGGCCACAGGAAGGAGAAGATATCTCGTGCCGCTTGACGAAGCTTGGCAGCTTCCTCGCCAAGAAGGACGACGAGCTCCTAGGCTGTCGGCTGCGCTCCCGGCCAGTTCTCCTGCATCCGGTTGTACGCCAGCAGGTCTATGCCGGGATAAAATGCTATCAGAAAAAGAGAGTTAGATCCGGCTACCGGATCCGGAATGAAAGGAAGATAGAAAAGAGGAACTCACCCTTAGCCGTGTGGCCAACTTGCATCAGCTCCTCCACCAGAGCCTTCTCCTTCGTCGCCAGCCGTTTGATCTCCTTCTCTTGGTCCTTGTTCTGGGCCTCGAGAAGGTTTAAGGCTTCGGTCCGGCTGGCGAGCGAGGCGTCGCGCTCCTTGATGGTGGCCTCCAGACCGTCTACCTTCGCGTGCCAATCCTTGTTCTGTAGCCGCAGAGTGGAGTTGGACTTGCTCAGCCGGTTGTTCGCTTTTTGCAAGCGATCGATCTCGCGCTGAGCACATACGAGGATAGCTGCAACAAAACCGGCTATCTGCAAAAAAAAAGGCAAGCCAGATGAAGCAACTTACTCTGGGAGGTTCCATTGGCAGCAGCAAGCTTCTGCTCCAAGGACCTGTTCCCGCCGGCTGCGGTCTCCAGCAGCCGAATCTCCTTCACCACCAGTTTGATAGTGGCGGCGAGGTCCGCCAGCAAGGCGGCGGAGGACACGTCGTTGTCCGCGGCGTTGATGGCCAAGGACTCCTTCGAGGCAACCACCGCTGTCCTCCACTCCTCCCCCGGCTCGTCGTCGGAGTTGTCGTCACCGACAACCACGAGTTCCTTGCCGGTCCTCGCTCCAAGGAAGAGCCACCCGGCTGAGAACCTTCCGCTTCTGGCTGGGCCACCACGTCCGGCTGCGGACCCTCTGCTCCGGCTGGGGCAGCCGGTTCAGCTCGAGGCGGCGGCGGAGGCGACGCCGCGGAAGAGGGAGTGGGCTGGCAGACATGGTCGGAGCGCGGGGCGGCGACCCGGTTGGCGCTCGCGCCGGGCTTGCGGCTCCAAAGGAGACCAGCGTGCTAACAAGACGAGAAGAAGGAAAGAAAAGCAAATAAGCCAAGGGCAGAAAGGCCGAAAAAGAAACAAGCAGAAAATGGTGAAGGCAGAGGAGGAAGAACGTACCCCTGCACAACCAGAGGCGGCCCCTTCTTCCGGCCCAGGCGACTCGGCGGAAGGGCACCGGTCCGGCTCCTCTTGGGGGCTGGCTAGAGCTGGAACGGCTGGAGCCGCTCCCGCCAGCTTCACCATCCGTCGCAGGGCGCTGCGCCGGATCAGAGGCCGGCACGGCCTCCTCCTCCTCGTCAACCTCCACGTGGGGGTCGGCAGCCGGTTCATCGTCCCGGCTGGGGAAGGCATCGCCATCCCTGTCCGACTCATTGCTAGACCGCCGAGCACGCGGCTCGGGCAAGTCAGGCGTAAACGCCTCGAGGGGGGCTTCATCCTCCTCGCGAAGGATGCAAGGGAAGATCTGCCGAATGCAAGAAGTTAGTCGGATAAAAAAATAAATACGAAAGAAAGTTTCGGCTAAAAGGACCTACCCGAGGTGCGCAGTTGTCCCGGTTGTAGGGCGCCAGGCTGAAGGTCTAGCTCTCCGCAGCCGCTCCTTCGTGATTGTCCACACCCACTCCTTCAGGTTGTGGTAGCGGGGGCGCGATAGCTGGGCCGGGTCCAGCCGGCCGGAGGAGAAGCACATTTTGTGCGCTCGCTGCTGCAACGGCATCATCAGCCGGGACATGCAGCTAAGTGTGATGTCCAGGCCGGTTAGCCGGCAGGTGACGAGGGAGCGCATGGGCTGCAGCATCGTGTCCGACTCCGCCTTGTCGCTGTAAATCTTCAGCTCCCAGTGCTACCGGCTGGACTCGACATCCTAGAAAGCCGGAAGATTGATCCGGTCGATGTTGGTGACGTTCTTGACGTAGAAGTACGACTGCTGCCATAGTCGTACCGTGTCGTGCAGCAAGAACTTCGGGTAGCCAGATTGCGCGCGGGAGTAGATGGAGGCGCCACCGCAGACGACTAGCGGCCCCTTCGTGTACTACACCTGCGGCCGGACTCGGAAGAGCCGGCAGAAGAGCCCGAGATCCGGCTGGATCCCGAGATAGCTCTTGCAGAAGGCCATGAAGTGCGCCAGCGTTCCGATTGCATTGGCGCCGAGATGGTGAAGACGGAGATCGAAGAAGGCCAAGAAGGTGAGGAAGAAGGGGTGCACCAGCAACGCGAACCCTCGTGCTAGATGCGAGAGGAAGATGACCCGCTCTCCCTCCGCCGGGTGTGGCGACACCTCTCCCGCCGGCGCCAGCCGCACCGCTACTTCCTCCTCCGGTGGAAGGACGTGGGTAGCGCGGTACTTATAGATGTGGTCCTCCGTGACGGAGGAGCCACACCAGCCTCCGTGTTCGGCTGCCATCACCGGTTGACAAGGAGGCGCGGCGGCGGAGGAGTGGTGATGGCCCGCATCACTGGCGACGAAAATGAGCGGCGCGAAGAAAGGCGCAAAGAAGCAGAGGAAGGGCGCAGAAGGCAGGAGCGCGGAAGGGAAGAAGAAAAACTGGAGCGGGGGAGCGAAGGAAGGGAACTGCTCCCGCCACGGCGTCTCTTTAAAGGACCGGAAGTGCAACCGTCCACGGCGTCACGTGGAATGCATCCAGGCGACCTCCACCCCAACCGCCGCCCAGATCCCGTGTGCCGACGCGGGATGCACAGAAGATCCAGGAGCAAGAACCGGAGCGCCAGCGATTTCGAGGCGACGCGGCGACGAGAAGTTACGCCGCTCGCCGGCGTAATGATGGCGGCGCTGCTGTGGCGGCATCAGCACTGACGTCACGGGTAGCGCAACCACCAGGCGTAGCCGGACACAAATTCAAAACCAGGAGGGAGCGCGCGCACATTTTGCCTAAGGGCGGAATCCACACGCGCTTGGGGCCAATGTGTCGGGGGGATGATCCCAAGATACCCCAACTGGACAAGAAACTGGGTAGTCGGATCACGTCCGGCTGACCAGACGCAGCCGGACAAGGCAAGACAGGCCGGCTATCGCATGGTAGCCGGATCGGCAAGAAGCAGCCGGCTACGGCGATGTATCCGGAACCAATCAGTGAGACAGGACGACATGTGTATCAGTGCATGGTACGCCCTGTATGATGACAAGACCGGCAACTACCCGCCCATGCCGAAGACTTTGCGGGGATGACGCAGGAACAGTGGCCCGATGCTGACGATAGGCTCGCACGGTGTCCATTGTACCTACGATAGCCATACCGCTCATACTCCGATGGGACACACCATACTGGACATTGTAGATGACCAGTCGGCTGGGACCCGCCTGTGGATCCCGCCTGTCGGATTGGCCAGTGAGACCGTTGCCTCTCTGCCTATATAACGAGAGGCAAGGTCTCAGTAGTAAGGGTTGGTCTCAGTGCATTTAAGGTAGTAGCTAGAGAATACAGCTAAAGGAGCACTTGTAGTTCGTATATCCCACATAGTTAGATCCGGCAGGAGTAGGAGCTTTACCTCATCACGAGGGCTCTGAACCTGGCTACTTCCTGCGTCCAGCTACGCTTGCTTGTATCCAATCCCGCCTGCGGACGCCGTCGATAGCTTCCCTGCTAGTCCCCACACCTCTATGTAACCTTCTTAGGTACTGCCGTTCCCAATACAACGACCGACTACAAGTGCATAGATCAATTGTAGCTAGTTTCGAAGTAAAGATATCGAACCCGCCGAGAGCTATTGGTAAAGGACTTTATGCCCCTCGTTACTATCTACCAAAGGATACTTGTAAGCTTCCTTTGATCTCAAGTAAAGGGTGTTTGAAAGGTTTTTGATTGTTTGTAGAAAAGTAAATAAAATAAGTAAATGGAAACAAGTAACAAGGTTGTATGAAAGCGTGGTTGAACTCAATAGGGCTAAACGTTCTAGGGGATGTAGGATACACCACTAACATGGATTGTTAGTTATTAATAATCAAGATCATACTTCTTGGGTCGTGAGACGTGTAGAGAGAGCTCCATAATAAGATGTTCACTACAAGGCTCGTAGGAGGCAACTTTGTTGAGCAAAGAGTGAGGTCACCTCTAAATAACCACTGCGATGTCTAAGAGAAATCACCCATACAAACCACTGCAATTAAGGGTTTCCCCGTGGATACTGTAATTAGCTTTTGGACTCCCTCTTTTATCCTCCTTTGACTATGTAGGTTACAAGCCAATGCCAATCTATCACGAGGCCATTCCGGGTACGATCCCAAGACATGTCCAAAGGATTTCTCCCTCCCTTTTGTCCCAAGGGCAAATGATATCTAGCCGACTACACATACAATCCAAAGAGAGATCAAACACAAATCATAAATCTATCATAGACCGACAAGTAATATGGACACAAGAATAGATCATCTTTATTACAAATTCATATTGGTGCTAGGGTTTCTCTATCTCCCCAAGAACAAAGGAACTACTCACACATGGAAGAAATCAACAACATCATCATAATCAAATGAATGGATAAAAGTATAGAGATAGATCTAATGCAAATCACAATTGAATTTGGAATCACAACAAGAACTAATAGATGAGAGATGGGGGTAATGGTGGTAATGGAGATGCAGTGGTTGATGTTGAAGGGGATGATGCATTGTCCTCTAATGATCCGTGAAGCCGCTAGAATTTTGCCCCAGCCAAGTTCCTACTTCAGATCCCTTTCAGACATGTTTTTCATAGTTTCTGGTGGCTGTTAATGTCGGATCTGCCTCTCGTCTTTACCAGGAGAAAGTATTTGACGAGGCGATCATGTTGGCACTTAGTATGGGCGGACGGTATGGGTGGGATCTACCCGTACCACCGATCGTTATCGGTACTAATTGCTCCTCCTTGCTTCGTATTGTCCTAGGTGCGAAGGTAAATCCATAAAATGACTTTTATCACTTAGAAATATCATATAATTACACAATATGATAGTTCCAATTGATATGTTCATATAAGACTTAGTGATTTGGGATCCTGTTAAAACAAGAACAAAAATGTGCATCCAAATGCAGTGATATACAAAGATGCCTATTCTCTTTATGCAAAAACAAAAGGTAAATATGCTTCAATTTTGGACTTATCAGTGAGGTGTTGCCTCGGGTTGGGACCAGCTGCACCTAGGATGGTCAGAAGGAGGAACCTTCCTTGTCCTCCGTCCACGGGATTTGCTCCGTCATTGTACGTCGAGGGACGGGCTCCGTTTAAGCCTCGCTCGCTGGATGGCGAAGGGCACGCTCGACTCAAGTCTTGTTGCGAGTCGACATGCTGATGAGGTGGGTAAATACCTTGGAAGTGTGTCTTAGCGCCTAACTAGTGCGCCAAATGTCAAATACATGCGTCCCGCAAAGGAACAAGGGGAACGACGAGCCCTAAGTTCAAGAGGGGGTAAGCACGCATTCTAGGTTAGCCGGCGACGAAGTAGGCAATAGAGCTCGAACACAATAGAGAGGGAGAAAGGTTTTTTTACCTAGGTCCAGGACCCTTGTGAGGAGGTAAATCCCCTACTCCTGCTTGGTTGTATTGCTCGTTGTGCTTCGCAAGGTTAAAGGGGAAGATAAATGCCTAGGTTTTTAGATCTGTGGGATCGACCCCTTCTAAGGTAGGGTTGCCCTCCTTTTACAGGGGATCTAGGCTTGTTCCCTCAATCTTTGGGAGGGAAGGGACACAACATTGCCGCCCGAAGGATGCCGGATCTACGAGACTGCTTTGTGTGGACTTGGTCTAGGACTACGGGTTGCACACTGATCCTTTGTAAAGCTGACAATCCTAGCGCCGTCCTTTGCTACATGACGCCTCCCTTGCCTCCCTTGCAGCAAAGTGGCAAGGGACAACTCTATTGGTGCTGAGGTCATCCTTTGGTGCTTTTATACCAAACAGGGAGGACCAGCTACTCTTTACCGAGGCAGTCCGCGTAGCCCTGGCTCTGTCTGCCGGGTTTTGTCCTTTCCCCTCCTTTTGTTGTGAGATTACGAGCACGCCCCTAGGGCACACTCCAAAGTATCCAAGACCCAGTGGGGACCTAGGCGGGTCGGAGTCCCTCCTCGGGAGGTGACCGTCGTGGGGGGGGACTTGGGCGAGCCTATTGAGGGGCTGGTCATCCGGGGGTTCACCTCATGAGGCAATACTGTGGGATGCTTATGCCTCTAGGGGCACCATTACTGAGACGGTGGGCCCGTCGGCCATGGGATCCTGGTACCCCTAGTACTAGGACTCCGACAGAATCAGATCGATGCAACCAAATACCTCTAGAAGTTCAATAGAAGACTTGTTAAAGAATTCCTGAGTGGGAGCAAACAAGAATACGAGGTTAATCCTCATTTTATTGCTATTATTAAAGAGAAAACTTTTGCAGGAGATGATCCAGATGAGGATCCCTATGATCATTTAATGCATTTTACCGAGTTATATTGGACGCTTAAATTGAGAGGCTATTCAAATGATGAATTGAAACTTAAATTATTTAGCCAATCTCTAACCAACACTGCTTTATCTTGGTATAGAATATGCCTTGCAGAGAAAATTGACACTTGGGAAATGCTCAAAAGAGAATTTGTATTTCAATTATTCCTTAAAGTCAAGACCGCTGAAGTAAGAAGGGCGATCACAAATTTCATGAACCGCCCAGGTGAAGGCTTGGTAAGAGCTTTCAAAAGGTATAAATCTATCCTTAATAAATGTCACCATCATGATTTACCTGAATGGTATGTTCTACACATTTTCTATCGGGGACTTAATCAAGAAATTAAACATGAGCTAGACACAAATTTTGGAGGTTCTTCTATGGACTTAACTATAACTAGAGCTTGGGAACTCCTAGAATGAATTCGTCGCAATAGAGAAACTTGGGGATTTGATTTAGGCGGCGAAGGAGGGATAGAAATTGAATATGATTGTCTCAATGCTTATAAAGAATCCGGTAGGCTAAAGGAAACTGCTAATGAACTTCAACTCGATGATGATATTATTTTGCAAATCCTTCAGTCCTTTACAAAACATATTGAAGGTCCAACAAAGATTGGCTTCAATACACTCCACCGCCTGAGAAAGTGGAAGATGTTGAGACAGAATTGTAGCTCATGTAGAGACACTAAGGGAGTTACCTCTTCTGTTGAACCCCTTCCTTTACCAAGGATGGCAAGAAAACATATGATGGCTCAACAACATGAAGACCAGCTTGAAGAAGAGAAAATATTCCTAAAACATTAGAATAAGAGGCACAAGCAAGAGAAACTAATCAAGTAAGTATGCAGGGGACAGGTGAACCAACTAAGGAAGATATCCTAACCATGTTCGTACATTGCTACGTGATAGAGCTTGATACCGAAGCTTCAGAATTCATTGAAGGAAAGGTAAAAGCTAAGGATGTTGCCAAACCTATGCTCCCTTGTACCTTTGATGGGTCTTCTTACTATTTCCACTGTGATACTGGAATATCTATTAATGTAATCCCTTACAATTCTTATCTCAAAATAAAAATGAACTCATGCCAGCTAAATTAGAAGACACTGCTATGACAATAATGCTTGTAGATAAAACACTAAGAGTTCCTATGGGAATAATTAGAGATGTTCCAATTTGTATTCGACCTTACAAGTACCCTATTGATTTTGTACTTGTTGATATGCCTACTGATGTTTATTGTCCAATTATTTTTGGGAGAAATTTCTTGAACACCGCAAGAGAAAATATTGATTGCAATAAAGAAACTGTATCTCTCAAGTTTGGTGAAGATAAAGTGAATTTCCATTTCTCAAAATTCCAGCATAAGCTGACTATTGAAGAGTTTGATGAGTATGAATATGGGAAGGAAGAAGAAGGTAACATTATTAATCTTGGCTCTATATTCATTGAAACTACCGATGATAATTTAGCAAGGATCCTAGTTGACAATAATAATATACATGAAGATATAGATAACATGGAGATTGATGATTATCTTGACTCAACCCCTGAAGTAGATCCTGAAGTGAATCAAACTTATGAAGTACCTATAAGGAAAGGAGATGAGGCCCTTCCACATCCTACACTCAAAACCCTTCCTAAATAATTAATTAGGTTTCTTAATGATACTAATAATTTCCCTGATATTGTAAGTTCTAATCAGGTAGAAAAGGATGAGGAAAACTTAATGATGGTCCTTAGAATGCACCGAAAGGCCCTTGGATATTCGATGAACGACTTGAAAGAGATTAGCCCCTCAATAGCCACTCATAGAATATGTATGGAAGAAGGAGCTTAGCTGGTCACAGACTTTCAAAGGTGACTTAAACCTCATTTGAAAGAAGAAGTAATAATGGAGGTAATTCGCTTATTAGATGCATGAATAATATTCCATGTGGAGGAAAGCGATTTGGTGAGCCCTATACATTATGTTCCTAACAAAGGTGGGTTTACTATCGTTCCAAATGAACATAATGAGTTGGTCCCAACTCGAATTGTCATTGGTCATAGGATGTGTATTGATTATAGAAAACTAAATAAGGAAACTAAAAAGGATCACTACCCTCTACCATTTATAGATCAAACTTTAGAGAGGCTTGCCATGCATTCTCATTTTTGCTATTTAGACGGTTATTCCGGGTTTTCTCAAATAGTTGTTCATCCTGATGAACAACTAAAGACAACCTTCACTTGTCCTTTTGGCTTATATGCTTATCATCATATGCCTTTTTCCCTTTGCAATGTTCCTGCCACTTTCCAAAGGTGTATTACAACTATATTTTCTGATTATGTTGAAAATATCATGGTAGATTTCATGGATCATTTTTTGGTATATGGAACCTCATTTAATAATTGTCTCCATAATATTCATAAAGTTTTGTAGAGATGTGAAGACATTAAACTAGTCTTGAATTGGGAGAAATGTCACTTAATGGTTCAAAGGTACAGTGCTCAGCCATAAAATTTCAGGCAAAGGCATAGAAGTCGATAAAGCTAAAATTGAGGCAATAGAAAGTCTTCCCCTTCCTTGGGATGTAAAAGGTATTAGGAGTTTCTTGGGTCATGTTGGATTTTTACAAAAGGTTTATTAAGAACTTCTCTAAGACTTCTAAACCACTTACTAATATTTCACAAAAGGATGATATGTTTAATTTTGATGAAAAATGTCTTGTTGCTTTTGCCATATTAAAACAAGCCCTTCTTGATGCCCCTGTTATCAAACCACCTAATTGGAAGAAAAAATTTGATCTATTTTGTGAGGCTAGTCATGAAGCTAATGGAGCAATCCTTTGCCAGTATGATGGTGATGAACTCAATATCATTCATCATGCTAGTCGCACCATAAATGATACTCAAAAGAATTACCCTATGGAATAAAAGGAACTTTTCGCTATTGTCTTCTCTTGTGATAAATTTAGATCTTACATAATTCATTCAAAAGTAAGAGTACTGTGGCGCCCCTGGATTAACCCTCTAAGAATCCATGTTATGCATATCACCACGATCCCATTATAAGTCTGTCGTGGAACATAATCGACAGGTATCAAAGTAAAAATCCATTACTTAAGTGCATACATGTCATACCTTATTTTCCATTATGGCTACATCCATCATCATTAGTGGAACTTTGTCAAAGCGTAGAGCCCGAGCCATGCCTTAACCTACAGGCAATTGACTGGGAGAATGCCCTAGCTTGCATAGTTGTCAACGTCACCTTCTTCTCCACCTTACTTCTCGAATCTGACCAAGTTAATAGCCAGGGACAATGCTAGTGAGTACTTTGAATGTACTTTCCAAACCACCTTAAGAGATAACTATAATAATAAGAGGATATGCAATATGGTTGTGGTAGTAGGAGGGCTCCATGTAAGGTTCATTTCTAAAATAGTTTCTCTTGTAGATATAGTATCTACATATCTTTGTTGAAAACTTTTGTAAAACATTTAGAAAGTCATTTGAAAAGTTCTGGAAAACACTAGGATTGGGTTACCCAATATCATCTCGCAGTCATTCACTGACTGACCTTTCCTTCTTCCGTGATCATTTAGATATCACCTCACCTCCTCCGTGGTCACTCTGGACCTTCCTTTTCAGAAACTCTTTCTTTTCAGAAATACTTTTTGAAATCAAAACCATCACTGCTCTACAACAACCTTCCCAACCGTCCATGACCGTGGACATGGCTATTCGAATAGATTTACACTCTTAGAGGTTATACATTTACCCACACCATCCGGGTACCCTGCCCTGATCCCTTATGGATCGTGGGTCGAGTAACTGGTCAAGACTTTTTGAATGCCACTCTAGCATAGGCCCTACCCTATGAGTTGTTCCTCTCCATGCCAGGATGTACGGTACTGTTCAAAGACAACCAGAGTGCTCCACTCAAACCTAGAGTATGCACTTTTAATGAGAAGCTCATAGTATCGCCTGACCACCTACAAGGACGGTTCGCAATTCCCCCAGGTCATGGCCTTCAGCAGATGACCCTTCACTGTAAGGGAGCCCCAGAATTCGAGAGATGTGATCCTTCATAAGTATTTTCGAGGATCCCATACCAGAGTAGACAAACATCAAGTCCAGCCCTGTCCGATTCAAGAGTAATTTGGTTGCACGGGTTAATTGTTCTAGCAAACCACAAAGAACTGGGTGCGTTTTTGTAAATATTTTTCCTCCTCTTTATTTCATCATCTTTTGTGAAACAATAACCTTTTTAGTTTCTCAAACTTCTCTTGGTAGGTCAAACCTCACCAAGGTTTTACCATAAAACATTTTGTAAAACTTTTTTGGGGTCTTCCCATCCTACAGTTTTTGCTTCGGCTAAAACAGGTTCTCCAAGGGGCAATGGTTTTATATACCATTTCAGATACAAGGGGCAAGTAGGTATCCTCAACAGGGGTTGTACTTAATATTACACAATTAGTAATGGTTTGGAGGATCCAAAAAACTACCGGATAAATATTACCATATAGTAAACAATGCAATTTTTCATAATCAAATAGATAAAACATGCATAAGTAAAATAATAGGACAAGTCTTATGAGCAAGTAGGTGGCTTGCCAGTGACCAGCAATATGGCAATATGTCCCTGGACTTGTTCTTGGAAAACCATAATAATAATCAATAACCTCTTATGCTCGACTTCGATATAATCGCACCTATCATCATTGAGGAACACACATGCAAGCAAACAAAGGCACAATCAATCACCAGGCATGGAAGCACCAATCTAATACAACACACAATCATACAATACATCACTAACTTCAGTATTGATATTTCTTTTGGGATTTAAATGCCCAAAACTACATAAGAAATGGGTTTTAAACCAAGGCTAGATTTTGTATGGTACAAATGTGGAATAATTATACCAACATATGGGTATTGAAATAACAAAGACACTAGTAGTTTTTTCACTACTTTATCACTTTTATTTATTTAGATATGATTATTCTAGTGAAAATAACCCTTGTTGAGGTGAATAATTCACCAGAAAAGATCTGTAGCTCAAATAAATTTGACCTCAGGGTTTTTTGTAGATCTTAGAGTTTTTGATTTTTGAGAGTTGGAATCACTCCAAAATATTTACCGGAATGCCCTTGTGAAATTCCCAAAGTCAGCTCTGTTGATTGATTGTTGTTTGCACAAAATTTATTTTATAGATGCAAACAGTATGAGGCAAAGTACAATGAATAGGTCTTACAAATACCTTCTAATAGGAATTGGAATCTTCATTTTTTGAGCTGTAGTACTTCTGATAGGATTTATTTTGTGAAATAACCTTAGACATAAGGGTTTAATTCATTAGATATCTTCAGAATCTCAAATAAAATCTGCTCTCCTACGTATTGGTAGGTTTGGTGGTACCCCTTCACTAGGAGTTGGAATCAACTCAAAATCTACTGTAGATTGACCTATAGAATTTCTATAGGGCCTAACTTAGTGAATTTTGTTATTTTTCCAAACTATAACTAATACTTCACTTGGCATGGGACTAATGCCAAGTTATGGGCAACTTCGAAACCTACCAGTGGGTAGTGGATTCACTCCATTTGGGTCTATGCCATTTTCTAAAATAATTAATAAGTAAATAGTGTAGGTTTTGTTAACTAATTTATTATAAAAACTATGAATACTAATATTGCTCAAATCTTGCTCTACATGTTTGTGAAAACATGCATGCACACTGAGAATTTTAGACCTGGGCATTTAAAATTGTTTTTCATTTTCATTTGGATTTAAACCAAACTACAAATACTATATCTAAAATTTTAAAGGAAAAATGAACAGAAGGTTGGTCTATTTGGGACGGATCTTGGGGATATAGGATGCACAGCGCCACTAGGCTAGCCCAGCTCGCGTCAGCATGCGGGGGAGACGATGTTTGAAGCTAACAAGGGGGCCCTGCCTGTCAGCGGCTCTGCGAGGTGAAGAGGTAACATCGCTTGAGGGCCTTTCGATTAGAGATGATCCGATGGTGGTGGATCACCGTCCACCCCACGACTAAGGAGGTAGAGAGGAAACCCTAGAGAGGATTAGAGGTGGACAGCGGGGCTTACCAGGGGCGTGAGGAGAAGTCAGAGAGGGCTCAGGGTGATATGGCAGTCAACGGCAGTCCCGGTGATGGCGGCATCGACCTGCTCGGCAACGGGAAGGTGCTCGCGCGAAGATGAGCGAGAGGAGAATCGATAGAGCTCAATAGTGGCGTCTACGGAGCTAGTCCTGAGAAAAAACGAAGGGGGTTAGGTGCATCAGGTTAAGGCGGTTTTGGGAGGATGACATGCACAGAGAGGGGAGCAAGGGAGAGGGCACTATGCTCAGATCTTGAAAGTGGCCAGGAGGCCTTCTTCCCTCTCTCCTGCCTAAGATAGAATAGGGGAGAGGGTGTGTAGCTCTGGGGTGGTAAGTTGGAGGAGAGGAAGCAAATGAGGGGCATAGGGGAGGTTTTGGTGGCCTCTGGCCATATAAACTGAGTTTGAGTGGTCCATGGTGGACTTGGCTCATGAGAGCCTTGGGAGGGGGTGCTGGCCGGAGATTGCTTTCTATGGGCGATTTTCTGGTCGTGGTTGGAGTCACAAGAGAGAAGTGAGGGGTCAAGGAGCAGTGCCAAGCAATTTTATTGCCCTCACATGTTTGCAAGAAAACAAGGGAAAAAGAAATAATGGAGGAGGGTGTCAGGCTAGCTTGGGTTGTAGCCTGGTGTTGGAGGGGTTGTGTGTGTGTGCTCTGAGTCGTGCTGAGTGACAGAAAAGCGTTTGTTTGGTTACTACATTGAATAAGAAAAGGCAGACAACAAATATCCATTATCTCCTTCATTGCCAAGCACAAAGGACAAGTGGCAAAGGGGTGCTACAGTGCGTGGCTATAGTATCTTCGGCCAGAGAGTGAGGGATGGTTACTACGGCTAGCAATGGAGGGGAGTGGTGATGGTTTCGTTTAGTTTTAGATCAAGTTTTGATAAGTGATACATTGCAAATGTATCTATAATTTTTGATGTTCCATGCTTAGTTTTATCCACTTTCTTGTGTTTTGTTCCAACTTTGTAGTATTTTTCATATGATTTCTTGGACTAACCTATTAACAAGAGCCACAAAGATGCCTGCTTTTCTGCTTGTTTTGGTTCCAGGAAATTCAGAAAATGAATATTCTCGAATTGACGGGACAAAAGACAAAGTCCCTATTTTCCTAAGGGATCAAGTGCCGAATCTGAGACGGAGAGGGCGGGGCCGCCACCTGGCCACGCGGCCAGGCCTGGCCCGCGCCAGGGGGTGGTCTGGCCGACCCCAGCACCCCCTCGGCCTCTCCTTCCGCCTATAAGTTGCCCTCGGGACGAAAACCCTAGGTACCTGATCAAAAATCCACGAAAGAGTCTGTAGCCGCCGTCATCTCCATCCCTAGATCGGGAGGGATCTGAAGCTCTTCCCGGCACCCTGCCGGAGAGGGGAATTCACCCTGGAGGCCTTCTTCATCACCATGAAAGCCTCCGGTGTGATGCGTGAGTAGTTCATCCTTGGACTACGGATCCATGTAGTAGCTAGATGGCTGGTTTCTCCTCCTTTGTGCTTTCATGTTTAGATCTTGTGAGCTTCGTTCATGATCAAGATCATCTATTTGTAATCCATACATGTTGTGTTTTTGGGGATCCGATGGATATTGAGATGCTATTTCAGATTGATTATTGATTCTATCATGTCTTTGTTATTTGAGATCTTGCATGCTTTCCGTTGTTAGTAGCTATCTTGGCCAAGTAGATGCTAGCAACTCCAAGAGTTAGTATTTATGCTCGATAGTGGGTCCATGCCTCTGGTAATCTGGGGAAGTGACAGAAATCTCCAAGGTACTAGATGTGTTGTTGCTACTAGGGAGAAAACAACAATCCTTTGTTCATAGAACAATCGTATTGTTTACCTTACACGCAGTTCGTAAAGCAATAATCTGTTGCTTGCAACTTAATACTGGAGGGGGTTCGGATGATAACCTGAAGGTGGATTATTAGTCATAGATGATGCTGTATTGCACAATCAAGTCTCAAAGGAGACAAGATGATTAGTATATGCATGTATTGCTTTCTCGGTGTTTGTCAATTGCCCCGCTATAATTTGTTCACCCAGCATGTTATTTATCTAAGGAGAGCCACCTTTAGTGAACTATGGATCCTGGTCCTTCTTCTTTACATACAATCTACAACTGTTTACTGCTTTGTGTTTACTTTCTGCAAACGTTTACTTCTTTCCATTCGATACGTTTAATCCATTGTTTTCCTCAAAACACGGTGAGATTGACAACCTCATCGCAAGTTGGGGACAAAGTTTTGTGGTTTTGTTGTGCAGGTCTCCATGTTGCTACTAGAACCGGTAGTGCGCCCTGCCAAAGCTGTAACACCCTCAGAATCGACCCTATGCAAGTTTCAGCGCTTCCCGCCAAACCCGCATAGAAACGATTCAAAGGTGCCCACCAGGCACTTTCGTGCGGGTGGAAAACGAAGTAATAACATTACATAACAGTCCTCGATGGGACCCACAGAACAGATATATACAACAGCGACTCAAAGAGTCAAGAATACAGATATAATATACAAAGATTCAAATCACCTTGAAATCGATATAGCGTCTAGCTACGGACAAGAGGCAAATGGGGCTAAGAGCCCTGAAGAATAACCAATGGCGTCCATAACCCTGCCCAGGCCAAGCCGGAAGGGTAACCCTGCTAACGACGTCGTTCTCAAAACCTGCTAAAACAAAAGGGGTGCCAGCAAAGGGCAAAGGAAAAAGAGGAGCGTCAGTACTGAGGCCAGTACACGGCGAGGCTAGAATTCGGCGGTCCTCGCCTACATAGGTAGAGGTGGACTGAGCGGCAGCGGCAGCATGCACTAAACAACCTCTAGAGACTCGTTGCAACTAGCGGCTATCAGAGAGGGGTAAGAAAGACCTATTCGGAACCACCTGATACTATCACCAAACAAACCCATCCTGGGGTTTCCCCCTCGAGACCAAACGAGGAAGTCAACCGAGGAACTCACACAGTTGGCAGTTTTATTTATTCAGTTATCGTTGCAGCAATTACTAGTCAGGTATAGATAAACATCCGGATAAAATAAGCAGTGGGAACTTTCAGTTAATCATTCCGTTGTAGTTGTAACACTTACTAATCAGATACAATTAGCATGAGATAACCCAAAACCCAGCAGTTGTTGGTACTTTTATTTAGCCATTCCGTTGCAGTGAAGCTGATTACTAGTCATATCGGATACAAGTCAATTTATAACAATAAACTTTAGTTATAGTTGTCTATGATCAAGCACTGTGCTCCAAGTCGTCCATAACCGCGGACACGGCTTCTCGAAAAGATTTAACCCTGCAGGGGTGCACCAAAGTATCCACAAGCACTTCGACCCTTTTTGCCAGATCAGTTAACATACACCCATCGGTAAGTCGGCGGAGCCTAAGTCATGACGTTCCCAGACCCAAAGCAAGCACGGGGGGCCACCCCACTAAGTCTACCCGGAACGAAGTCGGCCGGTCTCCGAGACAGACTCAGGGTTTGCGCCAGTGGCTGTAAACGACAGCAAATCCCAAAACTGGGACTGTCGATACCGCGAAAACACTCCGCTTCCTAAACAGTACAGTGTGCTATCCATCGCACAATTTAAATAAAGCAGTAAAACATGGCATAAGTACAGGATAGTAAATAAAACCTCAAACTAGTTTGTGGCCCCCAGTACAATACTTTGAAATCAGGTAATAATCAATGGGGGGCCCATATCTCCCCACCTGTGGTTAGCGCGCTCGATCTCGGAACAGGTGTCAAGAACTCGGGGTCCTACGGGACACAAGTGGGCGGTCGGAAACCAACATTATCTATCACCCACCGATGCCTCTGCTTACTTACTTCAATTTTAGTTGTTAAACAATAATTGAATTAAACGATGATAATTAAAGCCATGATCATCTCCAACATTAGACATGCGGCAATACTCCAACAACTGTGGTACTTGACGACACGCAACCGCACTTGAGTAAGCGACTACGACGCGCAGGTCCAACTATCTACCAAACAACAGGTAATAGGAGGTGTCCAAGGCAATATAAGGCTGCAAGGGATATCACGGGTACGAAAACTAGAGCATCGCAACACAGATAGCAAAAGATCAACAGGAGGGAATAAATACTATAAAAGTAAGATAGGTAGAAAGAGGGAGATGCTCGCCTGAAAACATTGCCGAAGGTTCACCCGAAGATCGGGTCGACACTCGCATCAACTCAACGGCCTTATCCGCGAAGAACCAAAACACTAGAATAAACACCGGATGCAATATTTAATACTACGGCAAAAGATCGGGCATGATGCATGTATGATGTATGACATGGCAAAGGTGCAATGCAATTAGGCAATATTAAGCGGAACCGGGGGTCCCGACAATTAAATATAAGGTTCTATTTGTTTATCTACCCCGCAAATTAAATGTTGAATTAACAGGGCGAGATAAGTTACCGGTTCGCTACACAAATTTAAATGAGGCCAATATGAGAATAGATTTGCCCGCATATGGGCCCCATATTTAATTATGAGGTGAATCGGCATAAGGCCCCCAAACCACATGACAATATGCATGCATGATCAATTTAATATGCAACGAGTTTATATTTCATTTTATAAAATAGGGCTCGGGAAGGGAATCACACATTAGGGTTCGACGATCTTGGTCTCCGAGGGGTTCGGGGTTCGGTCTCAGGGTTCAGGGTTCGACGGGATCGGTCTCGCATCCGGAAAGAAGGTCTTGGCGGTCTTCGGATCGGGAGCTCGCATCCGGGAAGGAGATCTTGTCGCATCCGTGGTCTTCGGGTCCGGGGTGAAGTACTCGGCATCCTCGAGGTAGTACTTGGCGTCCGACGGTAGATCTTGGGGGTACCGGCGTCTTCGGGTTCCATGTCGAATTACTTGTCGATGGTCCATCGAGCGTCACCTTGCTCGTTCTTTTGATACCTTCTCGATGCGAAGGTCTTGCGGTCTTGCTGTCTCCACACCCAACAACTTAGCACCAACTTGGTACTACACAGGAAACCTGCACGGTGGAGGCAGATGGCATCGGCGACGACGGAGTTCGGCCCCAGCGAGACAGAGACGCAGCGGGGTCGCGGCTCACAGGGCAGGCAGAGGCCGGCGACTAGGGAAGGCTGGCCGGCGGTGGCGAGCTCGCTGGAGGGAGGGTGGCGACGGCGAGCCAGCGGCGGTTCCGGCGAGACACGCGGGCCGGAGGCGAGGAGGACGAGGTGGAGGCTGGAGGAGGGGGAAGGCGCGGGCGTCCGCGAGCACGGAGGAGGAAGGGCGGCTCCGGCGAGCCTGGCGGGGCGGAGGCAGGCCAGGCGGGCAGACGGCGTGGCAGCGGCGGGCGGACAGGAGGAGGGAGAGCGCAGGGGAGCTGAGGCGGAGCCGTGGCAGCGGGGAGGCGGGTTGGCGGCGTCGGGCAGGCGCAGGCGGAGGTGCGGGCGGAGGAGCTCGAGGCCGAGGCCGGAGGAGGGTTGGCCTGCGGCGGCGCGAAGAGGATGAAGGCGCGCCGGCGGCGGAGGCGGCCGGAGAGGAGGGGGAGGCGGCGCCGGAGGGAAGAGGGAGCGGGCGGTCGCGCGCGGGGTCGGGTGGAGGAAGGAGAGGAGAGCGCGTGCGGGACAGGGGGGGAGCGGGACACGCGGGCCAGGGGGGTGGGCCAGGTGGCGGGGCCCGCGGGGTGGAAAAGGTGGCTGGGGCGGCTGGCAGGTGGGCCTGGGGCGTGTGGGGCCGCGGGTGGGGTCGGGTTGGCAGCGAGGGAGAGAGAGAGAGGGTAGGATGGGCTAGGGTGAAAGAAGGAGAGAGGGTGGGCTGGTGGATTGATGATGTGGCGGGGTGGGTATGGATTGGGGGAGAGGGTGAGGTGGCGAGCTGTGAGAGGTGGGTAGGAATGGATTTGGTGGGACTAGGATTAGATGGGGCTGATTAGGTGGACCGTTTTAATTTCTGGGGGTGGTCGTTCGGGTCGAATCGGCCCGTTCGACTGCCCCTACTAAAATAATTAAAAAAATTATATATTTCAAACAGGGCTTTTGCAAACCGATAGCAGACAAAACAAAATAATCCGGAGACCCGGGTTTTGTGTTTGAACAAAGACGGGGCGTTTAGAAAACAAATTAGGTTTTTCCGAAAATAATTTTATGCAAGCAAATGCAAGATGATGACGATGCTCAAATGCAATGTGGCATGATGACATGAGCATGCGGTCATGATGATGCAATGCACAAAATCAACGCGATTTTCTAGTAGTGGTTTTGCGGGATGCCACAATTCGACACCACTAACAATGGATCTCGCCCTCGAGATCCGCCTCATGGTACCGGATGGAAGGTCGGCGGTCTGCGTCTTCTCGCTTCATGTAGATCCTCGCGACACCACTAACAAGAGGTCGTTGTCCGTGATCGTCAGAGAACACTCCGGGAACAAAGGGCGAAGGTAGAGGTATCCACAAATAAAGCCACCTCTAGCTTCCGTGGACGGAGTAAAATCGCTGGATCCACTGATTCGGGGTACAAGAGCGAATGATAAGAGTAGTCGGATGGTGATCAGTCCATCGCGCACCCAAACCATTACTCTGCACACGAATAGGCGGATTATGCAACCAACTCTCGGATTTAGACTGAAGATCTCGACAAGCGAGGTTCGGAACAAAGGAGTGATGCATCAGATCGGATCTGGCGTAGATGATGTCGTCGGCCGGAAAACACCGGAGGCACGAAGGAACAAGGGATGGTACCACAGACGGAGGATTCCTCGGATAGCATGAAGACCAGATGTAGCAACACCGTTATCAAAGGAGGAAGCGAAACCCTGAAGGTACGACGGAACCCAACCACGAGAAATCCTGGACTCGAAGAAAAGATAAGGGGTGGATTCAATACGCGTAGAGGTAAGAGGAGAATAGCAGAGGGGTAAGGAATAAAAGCGGACCTAACCAGAACTATCCAACCGATTTTTCAAAAATAGTTTTGACACTCTACTTCGGCCGTTAGCTAGGTTATCCTACAGGCTGGACTTGTGGGGTATCGCAACTGCTGAGCTCTGATACCACTCTGTAACACCCTCAGAATTGACCCTATGCAAGTTTCAGCGCTTCCCGCCAAACCCGCATAGAAACGATTCAAAGGTGCCCACCAGGCACTTTCGTGCGGGTGGAAAACGAAGTAATAACATTACACAACAGTCCTCGATGGGACCCACAGAACAGATATATACAACAGCGACTCAAAGAGTCAAGAATACAGATATAATATACAAAGATTCAAATCACCTTGAAATCGATATAGCGTCCAGCTACGGACAAGAGGCAAATGGGGCTAAGAGCCCTGAAGAATAACCAATGGCGTCCATAACCCTGCCCAGGCCAAGCCGGAAGGGTAACCCTGCTAACGACGTCGTTCTCAAAACCTGCTAAAACAAAAGGGGTGCCGGCAAAGGGCAAAGGAAAAAGAGGCCAAGATCGAGGCCATACAGCGAGGCTAGAATTCGGCGGTCCTCGCCTACATAGGTAGAGGTGGACTGAGCGGCAGCGGCAGCATGCACTAAACAACCTATAGAGACTCGTTGCAACTAGCGGCTATCAGAGAGGGGTAAGAAAGACCTATTCGGAACCACCTGTTTCCCCCTCGAGACCAAACGAGGAAGTCAACCGAGGAACTCACACAGTTGGCAGTTTTATTTATTCAGTTATCGTTGCAGCAATTACTAGTCAGGTATAGATAAACATCCGGATAAAATAAGCAGTGGGCACTTTCAGTTAATCATTCCGTTGTAGTTGTAACACTTACTAGTCAGATACAATTAGCATGAGATAACCCAAAACCCAGCAGTTGTTGGTACTTTTATTTAGCCATTCCGTTGCAGTGAAGCTGATTACTAGTCATATCGGATACAAGTCAATTTATAACAATAAACTTTAGTTATAGTTGTCTATGATCAAGCACTGTGATCCAAGTCGTCCATAACCGCGGACACGGCTTCTCGAAAAGATTTAACCCTGCAGGGGTGCACCAAAGTATCCACAAGCACTTCGACCCTTTTTGCCAGATCAGTTAACATACACCCATCGGTAAGTCGGCGGGGCCTAAGTCATGACGTTCCCAGACCCAAAGCAAGCACGGGGGGCCACCCCACTAAGTCTACCTTAGCAAGTCGGTCTCGAGACGGACTCGGGTGGTTTGCGCGGTGGCTGTAAACGACAAAGAAATCCCAAAGCTGGATCGCCGATACCGAAAACACTCCGCTTCCTAACAAAGACAAAGGTGCTATCCATCACACAATTTAAATAAAGCAGTAAAACATGGCATAAGTACAGGATAGTAAATAAAACCTCAAACTAGTTTGTGGCCCCCAGTACAATACTTTGAAATCAGGTAATAATCAATGGGGGGCCCATATCTCCCCACCTGTGGTTAGCGCGCTCGATCTTGGAACAGTGTCAAGAACTCGGGTCCCACGGGACACAAGTGGGCGTCGAAACCAACATTATCTATCACCCACCGATGCCTCTGCTTACTTACTTCAATTTTAGTTGTTAAACAATAATTGAATTAAACGATGATAATTAAAGCCATGATCATCTCCAACATTAGACATGCGGCAATACTCCAACAACTGTGGTACTTGACGACGCAATCAAGACTTGAGTAAGTTTACTACGACGCCACAGTCCAACTATCTACCAAACAACAGGTAATAGGAGGTGTCCAAGGCAATATAAGGCTGCAAGGGATATCACGGGTACGAAAACTAGAGCATCGCAACACAGATAGCAAAAGATCAACAGGAGGGAATAAATACTATAAAAGTAAGATAGGTAGAAAGGGGGAGATGCTCGCCTGAAAACATTGCCGAAGGTTCACCCGAAGATCGGGTCGACACTCGCATCAACTCAACGGCCTTATCCGCGAAGAACCAAAACACTAGAATAAACACCGGATGCAATATTTAATACTACGGCAAAAGATCGGGCATGATGCATGTATGATGTATGACATGGCAAAGGTGCAATGCAATTAGGCAATATTAAGCGGAACCGGGGGTCCCGACAATTAAATATATGGTTCTATTTGTTTATCTACCCCGCAAATTAAATGTTGAATTAACAGGGCGAGATAAGTTACCGGTTCGCTACACAAATTTAAATGAGGCCAGTATGAGAATAGATTTGCCCGCATATGGGCCCCATATTTAATTATGAGGTGAATCGGCATAAGGCCCCCAAACCACATGACAATATGCATGCATGATCAATTTAATATGCAACGAGTTTATATTTCATTTTATAAAATAGGGCTCGGGAAGGGAATCACACATTAGGGTTCGACGATCTTGGTCTCCGAGGGGTTCGGGGTTCGGTCTCAGGGTTCAGGGTTCGACGGGATCGGTCTCGCATCCGGAAAGAAGGTATTGGCGGTCTTCGGATCCGGGGCTCGCATCCGGGAAGGAGATCTTGTCGCATCCGTGGTCTTCGGGTCCGGGGTGAAGTACTCGGCGTCCTCGAGGTAGTACTTGGCGTCCGGCGGTAGATCTTGGGGGTACCGGCGTCTTCGGGTTCCATGTCGAATTACTTGTCGATGGTCCATCGAGCGTCACCTTGCTCGTTCTTTTGATACCTTCTCGATGCGAAGGTCTTGCGGTCTTGCTGTCTCCACACCCAACAACTTAGCACCAACTTGGTACTACACAGGAAACCTGCACGGTGGAGGCAGATGGCATCGGCGACGACGGGGTTCGGCCCCAGCGAGACAGAGACGCAGCGGGGTCGCGGCTCACAGGGCAGGCAGAGGCCGGCGACTAGGGAAGGCTGGCCGGCGGTGGCGAGCTCGCCGGAGGGAGGGTGGCGACGGCGAGCCAGGGCGGTTCAGCGAGACACGCAGGCGAGGCGAGGACGAGGTGGAGGCCGGAGGAGGAAGGCGGGCGTCCGAGCACGGAGGAGGAAGCGGCTCAGCGAGCTGGCGGAGGCAGGCGCGTGGGAGGGCCTTGAGCAGGCCGTGGCCGGCGGACGACGAGGAGGGAGCGGCGCAGGGACAGAGCCAGGGGATGCGGGGGAGGCGGGGCCGGCGAGCGTCGGAGGCGACGCAGACGCGACGGAGGGTTGCGGGCGGAGGAGCTCGAGGCCGAGGCCGGAGGCTGTGGCCTGTGAAGAGATGAAGGCGCGCCGGCGGCGGAGGCGGCCGGCGAGGAGGGGGAGGCGGCGCCGGAGGGAAGAGGAGCGGTGGCTGGGTCGGGTGTGGAGGAAGGAGAGGAGAGCGCGTCTGGGGAGGACAGGGGAGCGGGACACGCTGGTGGGGGTGGCGGGGGCCAGGGGTGGAACGTGGCTGGGCGGCTGGCAGGTGGGCCTGGGGCGTGTGGGGCCTTGGTGGGGCCGGGTTGAGGAGAGAGAGAGAGAGAGGGTAAGATGGGCTAGGGTGAAAGAAGGAGAGAGGGTGGGCTGGTGGATTGATGATGTGGCGGGGTGGGTATGGATTGGGGGAGAGGGTGAGGTGGCGAGCTGTGAGAGGTGGGTAGGAATGGATTTGGTGGGACTAGGATTAGATGGGGCTGATTAGGTGGACCGTTTTAATTTCTGGGGGTGGTCGTTCGGGTCGAATCGGCCCGTTCGACTGCCCCTACTAAAATAATTAAAAAATTTATATATTTCAAACAGGGCTTTTGCAAACCGATAGCAGACAAAACAAAATAATCCGGAGACCCGGGTTTTGTGTTTGAACAAAGACGGGGTGTTTAGAAAACAAATTAGGTTTTTCCGAAAATAATTTTATGCAAGCAAATGCAAGATGATGACGATGCTCAAATGCAATGTGGCATGATGACATGAGCATGCGGTCATGATGATGCAATGCACAAAATCAACGCGATTTTCTAGTAGTGGTTTTGCGGGATGCCACAAAAGCTCAGCTAGTAACACCTTTGGGGTGTTTCCTTGCTCCTACTGGTTCGATTAAACCTTGGTTTCATAACTGAGGGAAACTTGCTGCTGTGCTTATCATACCTTCCTCTTGGGGTTCCCAACGAGCTCTATGTTGATCGTCGAGCGCATCAAGCTATTTTCTGGCGCCGTTGCCGGGGAGTTAAGGACATCTTCACAAGGGGAGTCCCTCATAACCAATCTCTTTACTTTGTTGTTTTTGTTTTGCTTAGTTTCTTTTTGCTTTGTTTGCTTGTTTTGTTCTTCGAAAACACAAAAAAAATAGTTTTACTTGTTTGCTTTCTTTATCAAAAACACACAAAAAAAATTAAGTCTCCTTTAGTTGTCACCCCTTTCTTAGCTCACCATGTTGATCCCTACTTTCACCTTGAAAGACCTTTCAATTGGTAGTGGTTCTATAATTGGGAAAGATAATATTGAAGAGTTCTTTAATCATGTTAGCAATCATGAAGATACTAAGGATAGATCCCTTGTAGAACTTGCTCCAAATTTTGAGATTGCTGCAGCTTCTTTAATTCACATGTTAGAAGCTAGGATTGTTAACCTCAACCCCTTAATGCAAGTAATGTTTCTTAAGCTTAATGAAATTGAGGACCCTGAAAAGAGGGATTTTATTCTAGAAACTTTGTTTAAGGAGTTCTATGATGTTGCCAAGGAAGCTAGAAAAGTTTTTGAACGTTTCAATATGCTAGGCTCATGTGTAGATATTGTTGGTACACGAGAAAAGAAGAACAAAACCGAACCTAATGGGGAGGAACCTAAGATACCAATACCCTTTAAACTAGTAGCAATACATGATGCCATAGAAAAGAATCTTGATTGGATTGTTCCTGCAAACCCTTTTGATGAGAATAGTTAACCTAAGAGCATTGAGAGAGGATCCTCTAGAACTTATTTGGATGACATACCTTGCCTTGTTGAAAATATTTCTGGTATTGATCTTAATGCTTCTTCATTTGAGAACACTTGATTCTTTCTTTGCTTCTTATGCCTAACTTAAAGGCGTTAAAGAAAAGTACTTGTTGGGAGATAACCCAAGAGTTTTAGATGAGTCTTGGAAGTTATTACCTCAGTAATAACCTCTCCTTATCCTTTTTATTTGCTTTTTGTGCCAAGATTAACCTCTAAAGAGAGTGAAGTAATGATTGGGAAAGTTGTTGTCCCGAAACAGATTTCTGTGCTTCACCGTAAAAATTCCTGAGAGAGCTCTGTATGTCGGATTGAGCTGTAATGTTTTGTGCTTATGACCCAGGTTGTTATCTAACTTTTGTTAGTTCAACACTTTTTTTATTTGAGCAACATAAGGTCTTCTAAAAAATTCGTCTTTACCTGCTGGTCTGTTTTGACAGATTTCTGCCATTTTCTGCATTTGCTTCTTGTTAGTTCCTTCTTGAGTTCCTTTGGGGAATTGAGCTTTTTGAGGAAAGTGCTACAGTAGCTAGTGTTCTAATGGAAGTTTATTTTGTGTTAGAACTGAACCTTGAGACTTGTTTATCTTAAGTGCACTAATGTTGCTAATGAGATTGTGTGAAGTTTTGTATGAAGGAAAATTTTCAGGTGTATGGAAGAAATGAGTAACGAGATGAAGGATGGACTAAAGCTCAAGCTTGGGGATGTCACGTGTGTCACCCCAAGAAATATCCAAGAAGTACAAGCGTCAAAGCTTGGGGATGCCCAAGGCATCCCCTTCTTCATCAATAAAAATCCCAGGTTTCTTCCAAATGCTTCATTTTTATTGTTTCATGCACATTTGTGTTTTTCTTGGAGCGTCTTCTTTTTCGTTTGTGTTTTGGTTTTTCGTTTTCTTTGGTTTGCTTAGTTTTCTGAATAAGTTGGTTGGACCCCCTCTTTCATACGTTGGTTTGCAAATTGGTTTGGTTTGGTTTGGAAAAGAGTAGGAAAGTTCATACTTATGTGGTAAAAAGAGTTCATTTTTGACTGTGGCCTATGCTTTGTCATGCCATGCTTGATATTGTTTTGGCTTTATGCTTAGTATTCTTTGTTGTAGCATGACTTGTTATAAACAATTGAGATTGCTTAATGTGCCTTGGATGAATCATGCGTTGTTTTAGCATATTAAAGCATAGTATAGTGGTATTCTCCTTTGATGCTTTATTTGGGTTGACTTGGCACATGCTCACACCATGTTATGACTGTCACAAGTCGCCATAGCCTTTATGATCCTTTAAGTTTTCAACTTGTAGTATCACTTTATGCTTTGATCAATGATGTTTTGTCGCTCTACATGATTATGGCCATTATTGCTCTCTTAGTTTGTCGCTCCCAGTCTTTTGCTAGCCTCCACCACAAAGTATGAGTTCCACTCATGCATCCAACTCCCTAAACCAAGTTATTCCAAAGAGTCCACCATACCTACCTACTAGCTTATGCTATTACAAGTATATTCTTGCTTTTGTTTACCTTCCACTTGTTATGAGAAAACTAGTGATTAAAGCTCTCACAAACTTGATGGCACACTTTACTTTATTGCCTCTAATAAACTTGAACCATTGGGTCGTTCTTTGTTGCATATATGCTTGCGCTTTATAAGTTGAAATTAGCAGAACCATGTTTCATGGGGAACGCTTGCAACATTGCACTTGTACTTTGTACCCCGTTGATATTATGTTCTTTTGCTTACGGGTCCTGGCGGTGTGAAATAAATGTGGAACTTGTATGATCATGGAGTTTGTATGTGTGTTAGAGAAAGCGCTTTGGGCTAGCCTAAGCCATGCCTAATCATGGTGGAAACTTGCATCATCACCATAATGAGCACTCTATGAAGCATCCTCAATAATAACCTATGCAAATAGCAAATAAAAAGATCACTTAGATGCTCATTGTCTGCTTGCCTTGTCATTTTGACTATGGGAAGGCTCTCGTATCATGTGCAAGGGGTACCCTGTTGGCGGTTCTTAATGATACACATATACTTACAATGACAAGAGCTTACTCGTGACTGAAGTTGAGTAGCATGAGGATCGGTCTTCGTAAGTAAGGGGCATGAGATTTCGGTTTATAACTTGTCAAGCATATCCTCTTTGTTGTGTCACTTTAACCTTAATCACCTTCAAGATGCTTATGATAGGGGCAATGAGAGCTGAAAGCTATAAGTACCATAATTTTTGGAAGCTCTTTATGAGACTTGAATCCCTACTTCCTTTTACAAAAGGCCTTTCTTCCACCATTATATTGAGTCTCCACCTTCTAACTTTATGCACCTACTTTGAGAGCATAGTGGCCATTCTTAGTTCTATGTGCATTGTCCCAAGATGAGTTGATTGATGCATAACTTGTTATTGCTTGTTTGAAACTATTGTATCTAGTCACTCTTATGAACTTTGAAGGTGTCCCATGCATTTATATTTGCTACTCTATTGAGGGACAAGCTGAATGCTTTTATGCTATGTTTTCTTTATGTGAAACAAACCAACGTCTTACAAAGCATTGTTATTCATGAATCTTTTGTTTGTGCCTTTTCATGTTGCATCATAGTTTCTTTGCTTATTGCTAGAACTTTGTCTTTCATGTTATGATTGAAGTACTATGATCCCAGCTTTGAATGTTTTGCAAATACTTTGATCAAGTCTTTGATGGTGCATGTCACCTCAAAAATTATTTCTTTTATCACTTACCTACTCCAGGACGAGCAGGAGTTAAGCTTCGGGATGTTGATACATTGCAAATGTATCTATAATTTTTGATGTTCCATGCTTAGTTTTATCCACTTTCTTGTGTTTTGTTCCAACTTTGGAGTATTTTTCATATGATTTCGTGGACTAACCTATTAACAAGAGCCACAGTGCCAGCTGCCTGTTTTCTGTTGTTTTTGGTTCCAGGAAAGTCAGAAAATGAATATTCTCGGAATTGGACGGGACAAAAGCCAAAGTGCCTATTTTTCCGGAAGGGATCAAGTGCCAGAATACGAGACGGAGAGGGGCCAGGGGCCGGCCACAGCACCTGGCCGTGCGGCCAGGCCTGGCCCGTGCCAGGGGGTGGTCTGGCCGACCCCAACACCCCCTCGGCCTCTCCTTCCGCCTATAAGTTGCCCTCGGGATGAAAACCCTAGGTACCCAATCAAAAATCCACGAAAGAGTCTGTAGCCGCCGTCATCTCCATCCCTAGATCGGGAGGGATCTGAAGCTCTTCCCGGCACCCTGCCGGAGAGGGGAATTCACCCTGGAGGCCTTCTTCATCACCATGCAAGCCTCCGGTGTGATGCGTGAGTAGTTCATCCTTGGACTACGGATCCATGTAGTAGCTAGATGGCTGGTTTCTCACCCTTTGTGCTTTCATGTTTAGATCTTGTGAGCTCCGTTCATGATTAAGATCATCTATTTGTAATCCATACATGTTTAGATATTGAGATGCTATTTCAGATTGATTATTAATTCTATCATGTCTTTGTTATTTGAGATCTTGCATGCTTTCCGTTGTTAGTAGCTATCTTGGCCAAGTAGATGCTAGCAACTCCAAGAGTTAGTATTTATGCTCGATAGTGGGTTCATGCCTCTGGTAATCTGGGAAAGTGACAGAAATCTCTAAGGTACTAGATGTGCTGTTGCTACTAGGGAGAAACAACAATCCTTTGTTCATAGAACAATCGCATTGTTTACCGTACACGCAGTTCGTAAAGCAATAATCTGTTGCTTGCAACTTAATACTGGAGGGGGTTCGGATGATAACCTGAAGGTGGATTATTAGTCATAGATGAAGTTGGATGGCGGTCTATGTATTATGTTGTATTGCCCAATCAAGTCTCAAAGGAGTCAAGATGATTAGTACATGCATGTATTGCTTTCTCAGTGTTTGTCAATTGCCCCGCTGTAATTTGTTCACCCAACATGTTATTTATCTAAGGAGAGCCACCTCTAGTGAACTATGGATCCTAGTCCTTCTTCTTTACATACAATTTACAACTGTTTACTGCTTTGTGTTTACTTTCTGCAAACTTTTACTTCTTTCCATTCGATACGTTTAATCCATTGTTTTCCGCAAAACACGGTGAGATTGACAACCTCATCGCAAGTTGGGGACAAAGTTCTGTGGTTGTGTTGTGCAGGTCTCCACGTTGCTACTAGCACCGGTAGTGCGCCCTGCCAAAGCTCAGCTAGTAACACATTTGGGGTATTTCCTTGCTCCTAATGGTTCGATTAAACCTTGGTTTCATAACTGAGGGAAACTTGTTGTTGTGCTCATCATACCTTCCTCTTGGGGTTCCCAACGAGCTCTACGTTGATCGTCGAGCGCATCAATAAGTACCTCATTTTTCCATTTTGCTTGGTTATGACAAGGTTCTCAAAATTTGATCTTGGCAAGTTGGTGCGAGGGTTTTGGTAGATAAATGTGATCAATATACACCTCCAGTAATTATTTGGGATTTATTTGATCATTTTATATCCTTTTGTATTAATTATTCAAATATTGTTGAATATGTTTTATGGGATTTATATGAAAATTTTGAATTCTACAAGGTGGAATTTTGGTTTGAGATGGTCCCAAATATTATATCACACTTTGGAGAGTTTTCCTATGATTTATTGGGGTAGAAGAGTATTTAAAACATGTATTTCCTCATTTGTACCATTTAAGAAAATGGGCAAAAAGAAATAATAAAACTCTTCAAAAATATTTATTTTTAAAGTGGGAAGATAGGGTGTAATATGTAGGCCTCAAATGTGCCTTAAGTTGGGCATGTGTTTTGGATAACTACAAACTTTCCGTTATAGAGGGAGTTTTGAGATTTTGTTAAAAGAAGAGAATTAAATACTTTTTGGGTCAAAATAATTATAGATAAATTTTATAAATTTTTATATCCAAGGTATATGATGTCCACATGATGTACCAAGAATTTACAACCTTTGGTTTTGAGAATCAAACTTGATTTTGAAGGAGAACAAGGGATAACGGATCTTAGGCATTATTATTTTTGTACCTTCAAAACCTTGTTGGATTTTGGAGCTCAGAGCTTCCCTTGGGTCATGGGCTAGATGGATAGATAGACCAAGTGATTTAGATCACTATGGTACAGAGTATTGAGGTTAATCTTTGTAGAGATTTCCTAGGATAGATGCCAAAGTTGGCTAAAAATAATGGTGTCATAGGAGAATATTAATTAGCTTCAAAAACCATGTGGGCTTTTGAAGCACAAGTCTCCAATTGAACAAATGAAGTATGGATGGATAGACATTCATGAGTAGAGCACAAACATGCAAATAGGTGGTCCAAATAAGGTAACATGGAGATGTGAACTTCTACCAAAGTAGGCATGTTGGTAAGATTTGCAGAAAAGAATAATTTCTTGCTTGCAACACCATCAAGAACAAGTGGGTCAACATATGATCTAGCCAAGGGAAAGTGTGGCCTTGATATTACAAGATGGTTCAAGTGCATTTCCAAAAATGCACAAGGGTTGAGAAAGAGGGAGTCTCAAAGATGTGATATTGATAACAGTTTTCCAGATTTAGTCATTTTTTGCAGATTTAGGGTTTTTTACTAGAATTCAAGTGGGGATGAATTTGAGAGGATGAAAGGTTACAAACTCATCATCAAGTGGGTGAAGTTAATGGGCAAATTGATTAGAAGGTATCCATGCTTAGTGTTGGTCTTCAATGACTTGGAAACTTCTGGAAAAGAGCGACTCTATACTAATCTAGTTAAGGGAATGATGGCTCCAATTTTTGCCATCTTCCACTGTGTTTAAACGTTGTTTTTGGTCAAGCAATTGCCAAATAAACTCTCAACCTTTACCACTAATGACTAATAATTGCAAATATATGCAAATCCCTTCTTTGATTTATGTTGTGCAGGAAATCAATACTTTAAGGCGAAATAAGGAGTCATAATGAAGGATTTTGAGGAAGTACACACGACCAAGTAATTGGAGAGGCGTTCCAGGGCATCTGCAAGCTTAACGACCACTAGTACAGGCGCGGTCCTCTCGTAGCGCCCACTCTTACCAGGTGGCAACAACATTGTCTCGTCAAACCCTACAAATTTTGTGAATACGCCTATATATTTTGAGGCTCCAACCGCCGGCCAGAGAGCCGCCATTCTTAGATTGCATCACAACACCCACAAAGGAGATCCACACCATTGTTCATCCATAATTCATCACTTCCACCATCCATCCCTCCACTAGCCATAGCCATTGCTTAGTACTTTTAGATCTCCTGTGATTTATTGACCATTGTAAGAATATTTGATTTCAATCTAAGTATTTGCATGATGTTTTCTATCTCCGATCTATTTGTTATGAGTGATTAGTCCTCATGGGTTGCGGGTTGGAGAGAAACCTCACAGCAATTATGTGCATCTAGATCATGGGAGAATTGTATTTTGTTTGGATTCGTGATTTGTATCTTTTGTTTATTTGTCTCTCGTCTCGATCTGTGGACTTGTAGGTACCCAAGATCCCATAGATTGATAAAGGCTTGAGGTGAGATACTTGGATAGCGGCGATCTCATAGGAAATTACGTGACAGAGAGGGAAGTATGCTCTTCACTTAGCGCCCCATTCGGGATCAACAACAACATCACCACTTAAAGCTTTAATCTGTGTTTACACTTAATAATCGTTTGTAACCCATGGCTTCAGTGTGCTCTCGGTTGTATTAAAAGTATATTGCTATGCCCACTGCATCACGGGGTCTCTATAATATTAGGATGTGTTGCCCACAAAATATTATCTCAATACAAACACTATACATGTCTATGCTTATTATTATCTTTTCATCCCATTTGATGTGCAGCTACAGGTGGATCTTCAACCCTGGCTTATCTCCATCCATTGATTCAAATCCATTATAAAGTAAACTAGATTGGTCCGGTCCACTAAGGTAAAACAAATAAACAAAGTATTGTAGACGTGTCCTTTTTTATTACCTTTTAGCAGTGCTTTCCGAGGTTCGATTAAACCTAGGTCTTCTAGGGAAAGAGCTATTATACTACATCCGTGAATCCGGATCAAAGGTATTAGGGGGTTAGAGGGTCACTTTAGTGACTAGATTAAAGGATAATATTAGGAAATTTTCTTAAGGTTTTTAATATTACTTTAGCTTGATCCTAGAGTATGATCTCCTAGGGTAGCTCATACTACTTCCTAAGCAAACAACATAGACAGTAGATCAAGGAAATGCATCAAACAACAGATCAAGGCAATTCATCTTAGCAAGCCACTCAACTATTACTAGAGTTACCACCAAGCCTAGCTTGAGATAAGGATGGGAATTTTGAAAAGGTTGGAGTTTTGAATAAGGTACAGTCCTTGGTACTTCTACCAAGAATAGAATTTAAAAACTTCTGAGAAGGTTTTGGAAAACCTAGAGGTGAGAGTAGTTGGAAGCTCTGTCTTAGAACTATAAGGATATTATATCATATTGATCTCCATAATTTTGTTAATAGAAGTTAAGAGAATAATTGTTGTTGCTAAAGCATCTTGGCTCAGGTTTTTGAAATGCTAGAACATTTGAGAATATGTGAAATAAGCCAAGACAGTTTTATGAAATAGCTTTTGTCAACTGAGGGTGAGGTAAGGAGTATATCATCTGCTACACATTCAAATGCATAAGCACAAAGAAACAACAAGCAAATAATGCATCACTAAGGAACAAAAAGTTTTTGTTTGCCCCTAATTTTGCATTCTGGACAACTAATCAGGGTTGCTGAAAGTGGGATATTACAAGTACATACAAATTGTACTGGCTTGAAAGAAATCCTTGAAAGAACCACCGTTCTATTTGATGATCTGATATTTTTCTTTGCATTTTTGAAATCCTCATGTTTTCTGAAGTTACTACCAGTTTTTCAAACTTGGTACGGGCGGGCGGTATGATCGCTTTCGCCCATACCAGCGATCATCAAACCACCAGTATCCCTTGTCAATTTGTGTTTGATTTATGATATCGGTATGACCGGGCCATACGGGCACATGTGCTTGTACCAGTGGTCGTTAACATCTCGGCTTTCTTCCGTCTATTTAGAAAAACAACATAGAAACGTCGGTATCTGCCAGTATGGGCGGGTCCCACCTGTACCACTTAGTCGATAAAGTTTCCCGACATTGGGCGGGTTTATTTTTGGTAAAAACCGTGGTATGGGCGCGCTGTTCAGATACCCGCCCGTACCAGTGGTCGTTACTGCCTCTAATTTTTTCTTTTTGTCCCTTTTTCTTCCTCATTTATTGGGATTCTTTTCTTGTTTGATCCTTTTTCTTCTAGCACGAGTTTTTCCCTGCTTCTAACCCTTCATAATCCTCTAGAAGGTATCGTTTACTCTCTTACCAAAATAGATCTCCCTCGCGTTGCTCTTTCCTCTCCAACTATCCTGCTAGCATGTCTCATATGTGGAGCATAGTTCAAGTAAAAGAAGACCATCAAGGTTCTTCCTCAAAGGTCATGGAAGATGCCAAGGGAAGGAATGAAAAAGAAGCCTGGTGCAATCAACTAGGAGCCAAAGATGGATTCAACCTAATGGAGATAGTGAAGGATTGACAAAAAGTATTCAATCTCATGATAGGTCAAGACGGTGATTTAGAAGAGGTCTAACTCAATGCCATGGAAGATGGAGAAGCTTGCCTAGGGAGACCCAAACCTCACTAGAAAAGTTCGATCAGTGTATCAAGAAAATCGAGCCAACCTGGACATCAACCTTCAATCTATGGAAGCACAAAATCAAACAATGGAGATGTATAAAGCAATGGTGGCTCAGTTGGAAAGAATCAATGAGCTGCACAGGGTTCGCATTATGACCCTCGAGGCGTCAAACAAGATGCTATGCGCCAGCCTTCATAATTCGAGTGTAGCGCCTCTGAACTGAAGAGTGCCACGGTATCGAATAATCGCGAGGGATTATTTGATCCCACCGGCTTGATCCTAAGTTTTGGAAGATCTATAACACCTTGTAATCTATCTTCCAGTTCTAGCATGTTTACTTTCTTATATGAATGTTAGGTTTTTTTAATTCCAAGAATTTGTGTTAGCTGCACCATCTTCAAATTCTTTTGGTTCAAGGAAAGAGTTATATTCGTTGAGTTTCGAGACTTTAGAATATTTTGAAGTAATTTTTTATCCATGATTATTATTTTAGATGTATGAATTAGGATGAGTGCTATTATACTTATACCACTGATAACGGGTGGCCCGATCTTCTCGTTGAGCACGTCATAGATGATGGTGGATGTAATGGGGATAACTTGTGGGATGTTGTGAATCACCGGTTGGTCCCCCGTTGCCAATGCAAAAGATCTCAACCCAGATGGTCTTCGCAACTTCACACACTTGTGCACGTAGCCACCGACCACGAAGCGGTTTGCAATCTATCAATTCCCAATGGAACAACAGAAAACACGAAAACTTTCAATAGAAAACTCTAGATGGAATCAAAGTGGAGGTATGGTAGATATTCCTGATCGAATCAAAGAGGAACATATAATTTCAGATGAATGCTTGCAGCAGGTCAACGAAACAAGTATTGGTTTAATCTAAACATGGTCTAACCCTAATTGCGGTGGCTGTGGGGATACTTAAAGAGGTTGGGGCGAGCTCCCCACAAACCAGGCCTAAAACTAGCCTTTTGGCCCAAACTGACCCGGTTCGACTCAAACTGATACATACCGACCCATAGATGGGTTCGGCCTACTTGGCACGCAGGCCAAACATCATGGTGCACCTCAAACATGTACTGGTGCGCCACGTGACTTCCTCAACGTTGCTTGATCTCCTCTAGTGTGCATGCCTCCCTCTCCTCCCTCGCGCACACATTGGTGATCAACACGCCTGGTTCCCCTTGATGCATCTCTTCTCCTCCTCGTGCAATGCTTGTGTTATCAACAAACCTAGTAATCACACACAGTGCAATAACTTAGGTAGTATAAAATTCCGATTATCACAAACATTAATTCCAACTAGGAAAGAATTAACCTTATATAAATTACTGGTTAGACTTAATATTTCCTTCCAGCTGAGACAATTATAATCATCATATTCATAGAATATATCCTCATCATCCTCCCTTTCTTCATGAAAAGCCATCCTCGGCTTTGGATAAGCTGAAAATGGAAGAAACAAAAAGAACAACGTGTATGCAGAATAGATGTATTTATAACCCGTGATATCAGTTTTAGAAAACACAATGAATATTCCCAAATTACAATATGCAAACATGTAACACAACTTGATATTTGGAAAAGTGACCATTGCATCAAATAGTAACCATAATTGCAGATATAAGTGAAGTTCATATAGTTAGGATCACAAAGAAAAACACATGTGTATATATTCTTATTGTTCAGTATCAACTCTAGTGTTCTCACAGATGATCTATGATCAAATTTCATGTTAGCCAAATCAACCCAACCCAAAAAGTGCAAATCATTAGAAAGTGGATACCATGCTTCAACTGCACTACTCTGATATGTATAACAAGTAGATAACCAAACAGTGGTACAATCAGTTTTATGTTTAGTATTATACCCAGTATATAAGAAGCAACTTATTTTGCAAATATAAGTGAAGCAAAACTCAGTACAACTAGGCATCAATGCGTGGGACAGACAACAAGAATATGATAAATCACATCCAATTCTAGGAAATACCGAACCAACCAACATAGCTAAAGTTACTTTTGTTGGCTGCTCAATATCAACTAGAGCAAAACATATATTCATACTATCTGGAACATGATTGACTCTCCCAAAGCAATCAGAAATTCGCACATTGCAGACTTGACTAAAAACATTAAGATCGAAATCAGCAGGACTATCACAAGTAATGCATATGTGATCCAATAGAAAACAATCATTCATGCTATATTCACCACTTAGATGAAAAGTGAAACAAGGAGCATAGGTGCTAGAATTCAGACATGAAATTTCAGAAATCTTATTCAAAGCACAATGCAATCTAATAGGTTCATTTAGCATAATAGAATATAAAATATCAGAAGGTGGAATATGCGCAAGCACTTACTTATGTGTAATAAGTACTACATGCTTAAAATTTAGATTTTGCAAAGCATCACATAATGCTAAACTTTTTGTGCTTGTCAAGTCACAAGAATCAACCAACAAAGGAATAGACTCACCGAATGCCTCATTGGCTGATTGTAGACCCAAATCAGTACCATTATCAATGTCATCATCCTCCTCAGATATAGTAGGTACTAGAACATCTTTCTCAAGTGATGATGCAGGCTGTACCACTTGTTGCTCCCTTTCTTCAAAAGCAACCTGTATATCACAAGACACAACACTAGGAGTAGAGATGATCATGTTAGTAGAAACTTCATAAGTCTCATCAACTCCCACTCTTAGTTTTTCTAGATCAACATGGAGTTTTATTATGGTGGTTGTAGGTGGACATAAGTTTTAACACCTAATCTCCTGAAATTGCTTAATGGTACTAGGTGCTAACCACGTGTGCGTCCTATTCCAAAATATGGAAGGATCAGAACAACCACTATCAAAAACAACCTGGAATTGATCACACCAATGTTTTCCCAGCATAAGATGGCAGGAATTAAACGCTTTGGGAACTACATCACACCGAATATATTCAGTATGGCCATAAATGGTGAGAGGAAATAGTGTGTGCCGACTAACTTGTAGTGCATGATCAGAAGTAGCTAACAAATATGGAAAAGTTTTTGAATATGTATGCAACTGTAGCTTTTCAACAACCTCAACACTAACCAAGTTCATTAACGAAAAATTATCAATGGTAATAGCAGCATGTCTACCACTGATGTCTGCCGTGAAGTGGAACAAACCCGAAGTAGGCGCCACTCCAGCATCCTCCTCCCAAAAAGAGTTGCTGCCAAGAAACTTCAATGGTAATGGAAACCTCAAAGAATTAGTCTCCATTGTTAGTTAATACAAAGGAGGTGGTAGCAAAGCATATATATGGTGGAAACTCTCAACTCACTCAAAACTGAAAAGACTATGGATCTTACCGTTCCAAAGTGAATTAGAATAGCTTACCAACTTGTATGAGCAGAACATGAACGAATGTGATGAAGCAAATACCGAGGATGAAAACTATCACACGACAACCAGGGGTATATTGTGGAGCTTGGTATGGATACCTAACAACACCAATTCACAAATCCTAGTGCTGATCGTATGACATAGACCCATGAAAACACACACGGTGGAGAGAAATGGGGCAATTGCAACTATAAAAAAGAGCTCAAAATTGATATATGTCGGAGTAATGCTCGTGTTGTAATGCAAAAGGAGAGACGCTAGCAATGTCTCAACGAAATGGGCAGAAGATTGCTAAACTGAGCAGCCGCAGAGCACTAAGCATGCTAGTCTCGTAGGATAGTTTTAGACACAAAGAAAGGCTTACTAAGGCTCACACGGATAGGTACGCTATGTGGACTCAGTAAAAAAATAAACAAAAAAGAAAAACAATTGACCTGAGAATTGGTCTCTGCCACGGCAGAAAAAAGGCTCTGATACCAAGATGATAAGGGGTGGCCCGATCTTCTCGTTGAGCACATCATAGATGATGGTGGATGTAATGGGGATAACTTGTGGGATGATGTGAATCACCGACTGTTCCCCCGTTGCCAATGCAACAGATCTCAACCCAGATGGTATTCACAACTTCACATACTTGCGCACGTAGCCGCCGACCACGAAGCGGTTTGCAATCTACCAATTCCCAATGGAACAACAAAAAACACGAAAACTTTCAGTAGGAAACCCCAGATCGAATCAAAGTGGAGGTATGGTAGATATTCCTGATCGAATCAAAGAGGAACATATAATTTCAGATGAATGCTTGCAGCAGGTCAACGAAACAAGTATTGGTTTAATCTAAACATGGTCTAACCCTAATTGCGGCGGCTGTGGGGATACTTAAAGAGGTTGGGGCGAGCTCCCCACAAACCAGGCCTAAAACTAGCCTTATTTTGGCCCAAACTGACCCGGTTCGACTCAAACTGATATATACCGACCCATAGATGGGTTCGGCCTACTTGGCACGCATGCCAAACATCATGGTTCACCTCAAACATGTACTGGCGCGCCACGTGACTTCCTCAATGTTGTTTGATCTCCTCTAGTGTGCATGCGTCCCTCTCCTCCCTCGCGCACACATTGGTGATCAACACGCCTGGTTCCCCTTGATGCATCTCTTCTCCTCCTCGTGCAATGCTTGTGTTATCAACAAACCTAGTAATCACACACAGTGCAATAACTTAGGTAGTATAAAATTCCGATTATCACAAACATTAATTCCAACTAGGAAATAATTAACCTTATATAAATTACTAGTTAGACTTAATATTTCCTTCTAGCTGAGACAATTAGAATCATCATGTTCATAGAATATATCCTCATCATCCTCCCTTTCTTCATGAAAAGCCATCCTCGGCTTTGGATAAGCTGAAAATGGAAGAAACAAAAAGAACAACGTGTACGCAGAATAGATGTATTTATAATCCGTGATATCAGTTTTAGAAAACACAATGAATATTCCCAAATTACAATAAGCAAACATGTAACACAACTTGATATTTGGGGAAGTTGATGAGTAAAAAATTAAGGAAGTTGATGAGTACAAAATTGAAGCATATTTACCTTTTATTTTTGCATAGATTATGTTTTTTAGTATTTTACCATGTTTGCGTGGACCTTTGTCCTTGTTTCAACAGGATCCTGGATCACTAAGTCTCTTATAAACATATCAATTGGAATAGTCATATTATGTAGTAATATGGTATTTCTAACTGATAAATTCTCGCACCTAGGAGATTGGCAAACACACAGGGAAGCTCCAGGGAGCTTAACAACCACTATTACATGCGGAGCTTGCCCATACCGCTATCCCGTATCATCTAGTAGTGTGTCCACTTTTATCCATCCATTTGATTATGATGATGTCGTTCTTTGCTTCCATGTGTGAGTAGTTCCCTTTGTTCTTGGGGAGATGGAGAAAGCCTAGCACCATTATGAAATGAAATAAAGGTGATCTATTATTGTGTCCATGATCTATTTATTTATGATATTGTGTTTGATCTCTCTCTTTAGATGGTATGTGTAGTCGGCCACATATAATTTGCTATCGGGACTAAAGAGAGGATAAAATCCTAAGGACGTGCATGTGAGTATGTCCGGTGTTACTTGTGACTACAAGCATTTTCTTATAACCTGCACATTCTAAGGAGGAATAAAGAGAGATTCACTATGATAATTACATTATGCATGGAGAAACCCTTAATTGTGGAGGTATTTACGAGTTGCTGCTATGAGGTGTCATAGTGGTTATTGAGAGATGACCTCATTACCTGGCTCAAGAAAGCGGCTGCCTACGAGTCTTGTGGTGAATATCTTATTATAGAACTCTTTCCACACATGTCCTGACACAAGAAATAGGTTATCCTAATTATGATTATTTACAACATGCTAGTCGTGTATCATACATCCCCGAGAATGGTTTAGCCCTATTGAGTTCAAACACCATTCCCAATGCATTTGTTATGTGCTTTCTTTTACTTGTTTTTATTTACTTTTCTGTATTCAACCAAAAACCTTTCAGACACCCTTGACTCGAAATCAAAGGCATCTTTAACTTTTTCAATTGTGTGCTTAAGTTCAATCAGCCATCACCCCTCAAAATTTATATGGGATGGCTAGTCTTTACATCCAAGCCTAGGACTCTATTACACGAGTACGATGCGGATTCCTTAGTAGGAAAATAACTCTAAAGTAGGCAACTATCGTCGGCTTCGTACTAGATCCGGACTCCAAGCGTCCAAGTAAACTTCTTGTTGTAGCCCTTCCCGTTCCGTGTTGGTGTAGCTCCTATAGTATGTGTGCTTCTTTCCGTCTAAGTCATGGTCTCTTGGGAATAAATCATGCACCTCCTTCTATATGTTTCTACTTGAGTTGGTTTCTGCTTCGCTCTGATATGCATGCTTCTTGGCCTACTTCTGGAACAACTCTTGAAATATTACTTTAGATCCATCCATTCCTTGTAACTTAGTACACACCTTGATTCTGGGTAAATCATAGAAAATAGAAAAATGTGTCCACTTGCCGCTTAATTTTTTCCACCTTTTATCAATGTGCTAGATAAGGGCCCAAAATGGGTGCTAATAGATGCCTCCTATTTCCTGGTAAAGATTCCATGCTAGGAAATACTTCGTGTAATTTTCTAAGGGAGAGGTTTAGTTCATTGGCCATTTTTAGTCTAAGGGTGATATATGGATAACCGTCGTATTCTAAGCGATTCAAGTTGATTGCCACACGCTTGGGTGGAATTTCTTCAGGTATCATTCATTTAGCGCTCGAGGGAGTAAGACTCCCTCCATTGTTTCCACCAAGTATGAGTTACACGACACTAATCTTGTGACCTAGAAAGGTCCCTCCCAACTAGGTGACCACTTGCTAAAATTGCGATTTCATGAGCCAACTAGCAATATGACCATCTAGACCAAATCGCCTACTTGAAAATCCTTGAGCCAGACTTTTTCATGTAAGCCTTGGATACCTGTAAATTCTGTTTCTCAATGTCTTTGAGAGCCTTCGCTCATTTGCCAGCCACTTCATCAATGTTGTCCATCATTAAGTTGTGTAGTAGTCTTTAGCCAACAAATTGTTATTTTTGTGAACCTAAAAGCAACTAGATTAAACTCTACAATAAGATGGCTTCCTCTCCATAGACTAACTCGAAGGAAGTTACCTTAGTAGCACTGTGTTTTGAGATTTTATAAGCCCAAAGTGCCTCTGAAAGCACTTCATGTCATCGCCCATAATGATCTAAAAAATTCTTATTGATCAATTAAATCAGGATTTTATTAATTCATTCGGCATGTCCATTGGCTTGAGAATAATAAGGAGAAAAATTGAGCATGTTGATTCCTAATGACTCAGCAAGATGCTTCACCTCCTTTTCCATGAATCTTGTTCCTTGGTCTATGGTGAGAGTCAGTGGTATGTTGAATCTATGAACAATGTGCTCAGTGATAACTTGAATCACCTCCCTGTGTGACATATTCTTGAGAGGTAATTCTTTAAACCACTTGGTAAAATAATCAGTAGAAAGTAACACAAACCGATACCCTTTTGATGAAGTCGGATGAATTATCCCAATAGAGTCAAGTGCCCATCCATGAAAAGGCCACGACTTTAAGATTGGTTGTAGCATAGAATCAGGGGTTAATTAAACATCTCTGAACTTTTGACAAGACTCGCACCTTTTGTAGTAGATGAAGCAATCATGTATCATAGTCATCCAATTAAACCTAGATCACTAGAGCATCCACTTCATCTTGTGGGATGACTAATGAGTACCACATAAGACATCATGAACCTCTCCCATAGATACTTTAGCTTGATATTCATCTAAGCACTTCAAAAGAATACCATCTAATGTTCGTTGATATAAACTATCATCGGTCAAGTTGTATTTCAAGGCTAGTCATTGTAAAGTCTTCTCTGTTGTCTGACCCGAATCTTGTAGATAGTAGGAAATTGGTTTTCTCCAATCGACCTTGCGACCTTCTCTAGTCTTTGTATCAACTAATTTATTATGGCGACCCCGGATTTAACATCCAAGATTACCCATTATGCAAACCACCACGATCACATGATTAGTGCATCGTGGAGCATAACCGACATAATATCAAAGTACACATCCATTACAGTACCAAATGCAACAAGTCTTACATAAATAGTCTTACATAACTACCACGATGGGCACAAATAGATAAAAGGATTGGAACTTCTAAACGCGGAAGACCCGAGTCAAGCCATAGCCCAACAGGTGCCTGACTCGGAGTAACACCCTAGTTCACGAAGTTGTCATTGTAACCTCCGTCGTCTCCATCATCCTGCTCATAGTCTGGCCAAGTAGATAGACAAGGACAATGTTAGTGAGTACTTTTGAATGTACTCGCAAAACCACCATACAAGAGGATAAACAATAGAGTATGCATTATGGATGTGTATAGGATTTCTCCAAAGGGGTTCCTTTCGAGATTAGCTTATTTTGTAGATATAGCATCTACACCACTAAGTAATTTATAAAACCATTTAAGAAACAGTTGTTGAAACTTGAGCTACTAGGATGGGGTCACCCAATGCTACTCTTCCGGTCATCCCATGACCTACACCTCCTTCAACACCGACTATCCCATGGTCCAGCGTTGATACATTCCGACCATCCCATGGTCATAACCTTTTTCGAAAACTTTTTATAAAACAAAACCACACCGCTAAGCAGCAACCTTCCCAACTGTCCATGACCGCGTACGTGGCTATTCGAATAGATTTTCTCTCTGAAGAGGTTGTACACTTTAGCCACAAGATTCGATACATCCACCGTGAATAGTCACAGATCATCATACACCAGTATGCGGGGTTCGGATAATCGAACAAGACCTTCAGGAAATCTGCTCTAATACAAGCGACTACCCTATGAGTTGTCCCCCCAACACCAGGACGTCGGATACTGAGGACCAACCGGGGTGCATTTTACACTGCACAAAGTGGGCGCTTTCAATGAGGGGCTCACAGTAAACGCCTGGCTACCTGCAGACAGTTTGTTCCTTCTCCAGGTTGATTTCTCACATGGACCTTTACAATAGAAGGCCCAGCCTCCAGGATTCGAGATCACCTGTAGTAATTGTGAGGCACTTTCATCAGAGCGGACTACCTTCGGGCTAAGCCCCTTCCCATTTAGGGGTAGTGTGGTTGCATGGGGTAATTGTTTAGGCGAAACTACATAGAACCGGGTGCGTTTTTGAGAACATTTTCTCCTCCTCCTTGGTGTCACCACTTGGAAACCAAAACATTTCTGTTTTTGAGATCTCTTGGCAAGTCCCACTTGCCGAGGTTTTCATTCAAAACTCTAAGAAAAACCTTTTGTTCTCGGGTTCCCACCTAGAGTTTTATGTAGGCTACACAGGGGTCTCCAAGGGGGTTACGGCATCATAAACCACCTTAAACTACAAGGGAAATTAGTAGGTGTATATAAGCGATGTACTAAACAGTACCATAGGTATAAGTTTGGGTGAGCCAAACCCATACACAAAATAAAGATATAAATAAAACAAGTAAAACAATGCATTAGTAAAAGTAGGTAAAACAAGATGCATAAATTAAGGACAGGACAAGTCTCCTAAACTTGTAGGTGGCTTGCCTTGGTTGGTGGCTTGTCCCTATTATTCTTCCACAAAGTTCTCCCAAACACCTTCCTCGAACTCGTCCTAGTTCGTATCTATCGTCTCAAAGGAAAAAGAACAAACCACAACACCATTCATCAACCACAAGGAAAACATCACAAATAGTATAGATCAGATACTCAACTTAGCAAACCCAACCACACACTTGAAGCTACAGATCATAACAAAACAATGCCACTGGAATCAACTAAAAAGGTTAAACCAAACAATTATGATGATTTTAATGGTGAACACTAGATTAGCAAGCAAGCAGGTGACTCGACCAAGATCTATAAGTGAACAGTGACGAAATCTTATATTTCTGGACAAATAATGAAATTATCAAACCAACCCAATTGGATTCATGTTTTTATCAACCATGGTTGATTTTTATCAATTAAAATACTGAAAATAGAGCTAGCTTTAGCAAAATAATTATCAGGACAAATCTACATTACCAAAATTTATGCCCTTCCGGGAACAAGTATTACTAACATAGGCACAACTATGGGAGTTGGTCTCATCCCAAAAGGGGTCCACAGAAGCTTCTAGAATTAAAGTAAAAAGCTTCTATCCAAAACTTGTGAATTTAAAAACAGGAGCTAAACAGTTTCAAACTATGTGATTCCAATTTTTCTAGATAGCCATGTTCAAAAACAAGGCAGGGAAAGTGGTTCCATAATTTTTTGACTCACATAAGTATTGATATGAATTAAAGACTATAAACAACATTATTTTACCATTAAAACTCTCAGTGAAAGCACATGTTGTTTCAGCAATCTACCAGTGCCATGTGATAGAGATTTACAGGGGCTATCATACAAAATTTGATTCATATCGAAATATTAAACAGGTGATTTTTGGTGAATTTTAAGCTACAACACAAATTTCTGGAAACTAAAATTGCCAAAATAATAAAAAGAGGGAGGATGCAGAGGCCTAGGTCACGGCCCGCTCAGGGGTTGGGCCGGCCAATCTGTCTCTCGGCCTGGGCGGGAACCAGGGCTTTCAAATCCCGTGGTGGGTCCCGCGGGTCAGTGGAAGTGGGGCTCGAAGGGGTATGGGGAGCTGTGGGTCGTTGGATCATAAGAATATCTGACGGCCGAGGCTCGTCGTCCTTGCAGGGCTCGATGCTACCGATGGGAAACCCTAACAGGGACATGCGGGAGTCGGGGAGGCTTACCCAGGGGCGGACAGGTGCTGGCGACAGCAGCATTCAACACGGTCAAGGATGGGGGTTCGAACGAGGGGCGGTGAAGGGCACTTAGTCGCTGGCGGTGTCGCGGATGGTCACGGGGAGGCTCGGTGCTCTCGGTCCTCATCGCTGCTCCAGGTGTCCCAAGCAACAAAGGTAAGAGGGGTTAGGTTGGCGTCTGTGCAGAGAGTATGGCGGAGGAGAGAAGCGAAGATGAGGGGTTTAGCCACGACGACAACCTTCACCGATTCTCCGACGGTGCCGTGGCGGTGCGGCGGTGGTGAGACTAGCAGAGGATGAGCAGGGATTGGCTCCTCTCTGGGATGGAGTGGTGGTTGGTGGGGAGTGGAATGGCGTGGGTGGCGTGCACTGGGGGTGGCTCCAGGGCTTTAAGCATGAGTGGAGCATGCATGGTGAGCCAGGCTCAGAGGTAGGTGGAGGAGAGGGCTGCTAGGAGCTGGTTGGCCAGGCGAGGTGGTGGGGAACGGCTCTGAGCAAGAGAGGGATGATGGGCATGGTTATCTGTAACGCGTGGCCTCGGGAGCATGCGGGGTGGTGATGGGGTGGGTGCACGCGGGGTGTTTGGCATGCTGTCACATCCGCTTGGGCTTAGGAGTGATGGGGCGCAGTTCGGTGATCGATGTGGGGTTGTTGGGAGGGAGAGGGAAGGTCTCTCTCTCCACGAGGGGCGTCATCAAAGTGTACCTGGGGAGCAAGGTGGAGCGGGCGTGTGCGCATGTCTAGGGCGACATGGGTGGCGATGGTTGGGGGTAGCGGGGGCTGCGGCTGAGCGAGGAGAGGGGAGAGGGCGGTTCCTGGGGAAGTGGCGTGCTGCTGTGCGGGCCCGGTCATGACCAAAGGGAGGCAGGCGCGTCTGGGGACTGGTCGAGCAAGATCGACTCGATCTTGCCGGTTGTTCTCTCCAACAGGTCGGGTTGGCTGCATGGGCATGCTGGGGTGGTGCAGGGGAGTGGGGTGGCACGTTTGGGTCATGCCAGGGCTGGTGCTAGGGTGTAGCAGGTGTGAAGAGGGGGAGAAAGGGGTTGGAGTGATCTAGGGCAAGGTAGCTCGGGTGCCCACTTTGATTGATGAGATCTTTGAGCTTGTGTCACTAATGGCCAGGGGAAGGGTTGGGGTTCAAATAGGGGTGTCAGGTGAACATACTTGGACCATAGATGTTTCCTGGAACAAACCAAAATGCTTGCAAGAATTCTCCAAAGTTTGCCAAAAATAAGGTGGTCATAGCATATGCTTCAACTAGTGAAGAATTTACTTGCATGCAAGGGGTTTACGGTTATGTTGCAACCAAGTTTGCATGGCTAAAAGGATCAAGGTTTACTTTACCAACTTCACCCAAAAATGGCACATGATAAGCTAATTATGTCTTAGCCAAATTTTTAGGAGTTTGCTTTAATTTCTCTAAATTTCACATGGGGTGTATCTCGATGCTACCAAGCATTGATTTATAACCCTAAACCTGAGATCAAGCAAAAAGCATTACTAGCATGGCAATCAACAAGGTACTAAGGGAAACACAAGGATCATGCATTCTTACAAGCAAGTAAAGTAAGCACACACCAAAACCCTAAAAGTTTTATTTCCCCCTAATTTATAGACTTATATTCTAAGAAAACAAGGATGCAAAAGATGGGATGTTACAGACCTTCCCCCCTTAAAAGAATCTCGTTCCGAGATTCGCAAGCTGAGCCGATAAGAGATGGGGGACTCCTTCCTAAGATAATCCTCTCGTTCCCAGGTGGCATCTTCTTCGGAGTGGTTGCTCCACTGAACCTTGTATAAGTTTATGTTATGGCGGTGGGTGAGTCGATTGGCTTTCTCTAGTATCTTAACGTGAACCTCTCGGTAGGTTAGATCATGGTTGAGGTCAATAACACGATAGTCGACTTCCTTGAAGATTTCTGGCTTGTCGGGTGCCTGAAGACACTTCCGGAGTTGGGACACATGGAAGACGTTATGGAACTCTGACAACTCCTTGGGTAGCTCTATTTGATATGATACCTTTCCTTGTTGAGCGAGGATCTTGAAGGGTCTAATGTACCGTGGGGCGAGTTTCCCTTTTTCATGAAATCGGTGCATTCCCTTGAGAGGAGAGATGCGAAGGTACGCGAAGTATCCCTTGTTGAAACTCACATCACGGCATTTGGTGTCGACATAACTTTTCTGGCGGGACTGGGCAGCTGGCATATGGTCACATGCTAGTTAAACTTGTTCCTCAACTGCCTTGATCACGTCAGGGCCGGATATCTGGCTCTCTCCGGTTTCAGTCCAGTTTAGAGGGGTTCTACACTTTCTCCCATAGAGAAACTAAAAGGGTGCTATCTTCAGACTGACTTGCTAGTTGTTGTTGTATGAGAATTCTGCGAATGGCAGGCAATGCTCTCATTTGGATCCATAGGCTAGAACACATGAGCAGAGCATACCTTCTAGGACTTGATTGACTCTCTCAGTCTGTCCTCCAGTCTGAGGGTGATAGGCGGTGCTAAAGGATAGGGTGGTACCCAAGGCTTTATGTAGCTTCTTACAGAAACAGGAGGTGAATTGTCGTCCTCGATCAGACACAGTCTCCTTGGGTACTCCATGAAGACTGATGATCCTGGAGATATATAGTTCTGCAAGTTGTTGTCCATTGTAGGTAGTCTTTACGGGGAGGAAGTGGGCCACTTTGGATAGGTAATCTATGATGACCCAGATAGAGTCATGTCCCCTGCTGGACTTGGGTAGTCCAGTAAAAAAGTCCATTCTAACCTTTTCCCATTTCCATTCTGAAATCTTCTTTGGTTGCAGCAATCCAGCAGGACGCTGATGCTTAGCTTTGACTCTCTGGCATATATCACACTTGCACATGAACAGGGTTATCTCACGCTTCATTCCATGCCACTAAAACTGTTCCTTAAGGTCCTGATACATCTTGGTACTTCCGGGTGGATGGAGTATAGGGTTTCGAGGCTTGCTTCATAATTGTTTTCTTCAGGTCATGGTCACTAGGTACGCATATACGTCCTTTGTACCATAGCACACCACTATCGTCAACCTTGAATCCGGGAACATTCTCTCTTTCCATTCTTCTTTTGATTCCTTCTATGCTCTTTTGTCCTTTTAGAGCTTCCTTGATTTGGTCTAAGAGGGTCGGTTTTATTTCCAGGTGGGCTAGAAGTCCATGGCTGACTAGCTCTAGTCGAAACCTTTCTAGATCTTGACTCGTTCGGGTTGTTCCTTTTTGATCATAGCATTCAGGGAACAGGGTTCCCGATTGAGGGCATCAACTACAACATTAGCCTTTCCCAGATGATAATGAATGCCAAGATCTAGTCCTTGATTAGTTCAATCCATCTTCTTTACCTCATGTTTAACTCCTTCTGTGTGAATATATATTTTAGACTCTTGTGATCCGTGTAGATCTCACAGCGGTTTCACATCAGATAGTGGCGCCATGTCTTGATTGCGTGAGCTCCAAGTCATGGGTGGGGTAATTGATCTCATGTGGCTTCAAATGTTGAGATAGATAGGCGATGACCTTCCCTCCTGCATCAACACACTTCTGAGTCCTAGCTTGGAGGCATCGCAATAGACTTCTAAACTTTTGGTGATGTCTGGCATGGTTAGGATAGGGGCAGAGACTAATATCTTCTTGAGTTCCTAGAAACTCTCCTCACACTTATCCGCCCATTCAAACTTCTGGTCTTTCTTTAGTAGTTGTGTCATCGGCTTCACGATACTTGAGAAACCTTCAACAAACTTGCGGTAATGTCCGTCTAAACCTAGAAAACTTCAGATCTCCGAGGTTTTGGTGGGGGCCTTCCATTCTAGTACTAATTTGATTTTGGTGGGATCGACTGATATTCCTCCGGAGGACAATACGTGGCCAAGGAAACCAACTTCCTTTAACCAGAACTCACATTTGCTAAATTTTGGCGTGCAATTGGTGTTCCCGGAGGGTACCCAGTACTAGTCTCACATGCTTCTCATGGTCTGCTTTGGTCTTGGAGTAGATGAGGATGTCATTGATAAACACAACGACAAACTTTTCAAGGAAGGGCATGAATACCTTATTCATGAGGTTCATGAAATAGGCAGGGGCATTGGTTAAGCCGAAGGACATGACGGTGTATTCATACAGACCATATTGGGTGGTAAAGGTGGTCCTAGGAATGTCTGACTCTCGGATCTTGAGTTGGTGGTATCATGTCCGAAGATCTATCTTAGAGAAGATATGGGCTCTGTTTAGCTGATCGAATAGATCCTCAATCTTTGGCAAGGGGTACTTGTTCTTGATAGTGACGTCATTGAGCTTCCGGTAATCAGTAACTAACCGGGTGGTTCCATCTCTTTTGTCCATAAAAAGAATGGGTGATCCCCAGGGGAAGCACTCGGCTGAATATGACCCTTGCGTTCCATGTCATCTAGTTGCTTCTTCAACTCGACCAACTCTTCGGGGTTCATACAGTATGGCCTCTAAGCTATGGGGGCTGTTTTGGGGACTAGCTCTATGATGAACTCGATGTCCCAATCAGGGGCATACCGGGTAGCTCTTCTGAAAACACATCCAGCTCACAGACCACTGGTACTTGCTCTAAGGTAGGTCCTGCTATACCCTTCTGGGAATAGACCCGAGATGAGGGCATTGTGGCCCTATACTCGACTTTCACTCCTTTGCTACTCGTCATGGATATAGCTTTTCTTGGACAATCTATATCTCCATGATATCTGGACATCCAATCCATTCCTAGTATCACGTCTAGACCTTGGGCTCCCAAAACTATTAGATCCGTCTTGAAGGTTATACCATGGATAACTATTGGGATGTCTCGGCAAACGGATTGTGTTTTGGCCGTCGAACCAGGTATTTGCACTAGCATGAGTCTATCCAGGTGAGTAGGTTCCATTCCACTTTTTTCAAAAAATGGTTCAGTAACAAATGAATGCGATGGTCCGGAGTCAAATAATATTGTAGTAGGGACGGAGTTGACAAGGAATGGACCCAAAACAATGTTAGGAGAATACTAGGCTTCCTCAGCAGTAATATGGTTCAGATTTCCTCTAGCAGCATTAGCGGGCCTCTTGGGGGCAGTGCCCTTTGCTGGGGCTCCTCTGGTGTTTCCTTGATTCAGGCAGGCTGCATTAGGGCGTAGCGCATTCTCTTTCTTCTTCTCAGGGCAATCACGGGAGTAGTGTCCCACTTGCCCGCAGGTGAAACAACCAGCTGCATTGGGGCGGACATTAGGGTTGACAAGGCCTCTGGGGGCAGGTCTTGGGTTCCCGCCTCTAGGGCGAGGGTTATTGTAGTTGTGGTTGGGGTTGTTGGTGAAGGAAGTATGCCCTGAGAGGCAATAATAAAGTTGTTATTATGTATTCCTTGTATATGATAGATGTTTATTTTGCATGCTATAATTGTATTGATAGGAAACATCAATACATGTGTGTTTAATAAACAAAAGGGTTCCTAGTTATGCCTCTCTTATAGACTAGCTTGTTGATTAACAAGATGATAAAGGTTTCCTGATCATGGACATTGGATGTTGTTAATAACAAGGTCACAGCATTTGTGAAATGATGTGATGAACATTCATCTGAAGTATAGCATTACGATCAAGTCATTATGTTTATATTGCTATAACATCATACAAAGTAGTCTTAGTCCTTAGACCATGAGATCATGTTAATTGCTAACACCGGAAGAGTATCTTGATAACATCAAACGTCACACCGTAACAGGGTGACCATAAAGGTGGGTTCAGTGCTATGAAGGTGTTATGTTGAGGCTCATGGATCAAGAGTGGAATTTGTCAATCCCGATGACGGATAGATATACTCTGGGCCCTCTCGGTGATATCACATTAAGATAGCTTGCAAGCAAGTGATGTGATCACGAGAATGTTATATCACGGGCATGTCGGTAACAAGATCAAACTAGGTATTTGGATACCGATGATCGAATCTCGGAAATGTATTATATCATGAGACAAAGGGATTAAATTGCTGACGTTAAAGGTTCTCACGATCACAGAAGTCATCGTTGAATATGCAGGAGTCAGTATGGATCTCCAGGTCCCGCTTCTGATTATTGATCAGAGAGGAGTCTCAATCATGTCTGCATTATTCGTGAACCGTAGGGTGACACACTTAAGGTTTGCCGGATATCATTTAGGAGCACATATGTTCCATACAAAAGGTTTGCAAAGCGGAGGAAATGTTTCGATAGAAACAGGAATTGTTTTCGATAGAAACCGGAATTGTTTCGGGTGAAATTGCAGAAAGTGGTTCTGCATGTGATATTGAAATGTTGCAAGGGGTTTTATGTGAATGTTTGTTAATTAAAGTAATTAACAAAATTCTGAATAAAATAAATAAAAGACTTTTATTAATTGAGAGTTGCATTTAATTTGGTGGAAATTAAATACATGTGAGTGGGATTTTGGGTGGAGGCCATGTTTATGTGAGTGGAGGTTAACCACATGAATGAAGGAGGGGAGGAGTCCCCCCCTCATGCGCTGGCTATGGGAGGGGTGGGGTCTCCCTCCCTCCTATATAAAGCCCCCCTCTCCTGTCAACACCCGGATTTTTAATCCCAGATGCCCGTTATGCCATACCTCGCAATCCCAGGATTACCATTTTTGCGAGACATAACGGAGTGGATATCATAGTACATCATCCATTACAAACCATACATAAGGTTTTACAAAAATAAGGATCTCATGATCCAGTCTTTAATACAACAAGCAGCAGAAATAAACGATAGCGTAGCAGTGGGGTCCATCTTCAGGGCACAGGCAATGCTGACGAAGGCAGATAGTCCTAGTTATCATAGCCGTCCTGCTGACCATCATCTTGATACTCTCCTTCATAGTCTAGCCATGATAATAGCCAGGGACAAAAGCCATGAGTACTCTTTAAGTACTCGCAAACTACTACTAGCAAGGGTTATAATTCTAAGTTAAAGTGCTGAATTGAAAGAATAACTATCAAGTTAATTTTGAAACCTAAGCTGAGTTCTGAAGCAAGAAAAGATAAAATAAAGTTCTAGAATCACCTAAGTTGGGAAGCTAATTTCATTAACACAACCCTGTTGTGGTCAAGTCAAAGGTCATCATTCATTTCAAGGTATTTAGAAAACATCTGACAACGAAACAGTATGGCCATTCCAACTGTCCATAACCGCGGACGCGGCTATTCGAATAGTTTGACACTCTGCAGAGGTGGTACACTTTCACCACAAGATTCGATACATCTGTCAGGGATAACCCTGAATCATCATACTTGGTATGCAGATAATCAAACATAACCTTCCCTTTACACACCCTAGTACAAGCACCTCTCCTATGAGCATGGCCTCCCAACCATGACCATCAGTCATCTTGGGCACTGCATAGGTGGTCATCATTGAGAGGTAGCCTCAGCTCAAACCTCTCCCGTGAGGGAACTAATACTAATGCATATAAATTTCCAGCTAAGCCTTACCCAATTCAGGTAATGTGGTTGTACGGTAAATTTGGAATGGTATCGCATCCAAATCCAACCATCAGTTTTATAAAAGGGTTAAGGCTCATGCCTCATCATTTTCATCATCATAAACCCATTGTGTTTCTCAACACATGTCAAAACATCTCAATAGAATGACTCATCATTCCAAGGTTTTCATAACTCATTTTCACCAAGTGTTCCCATCTAAAGTGAATCAAGTTTGATTTATTCTAAAACACTAGGTTAAGAGTGTTCACTAAGGTGGAAAGGTGGGATCAATCTCATGCCATAGAATGACATCTAAGGGTTTTATACTCTTTATGCTACCTTCAAAGTTAATTAAAGAACTTTGTGTCAACTAAGGGGGTGTGATCAAAGTATGCTTAAGGCATCTTTACTAAACTATCTAGTTTTATTCTAGCTTGCTACAATAGCTTACTAAAGCATGTTTGCAAGGATTAGCTTGCCACTAATAGCTTGCCTTGGTTGGTGCAGTGGTTGAAGTTTCTTCTTCTTCTTCTTCTTGGTAGAACTCCTCCTCCTCGAAGGCTTGGTCGGTACTATCGTCTAGGAATACATAGGGGGGGGCACAATCACCAAACAATATTTAACTTAGGCTAAGTAGTATTCTAAACCACACAATTGACGATCTATTATCATCCAAAACATCACAAGTTTAATTCAATAGTTTCCACCTTTTTATTTTGGAAAAGTAATTTCTACTCATTGAAAAATTAACCATAATTTAATATTCACCACCAAAATATGGGATCATGTGGATACATGTCCTCACCACATATTCTAACATGTGGGAATGAGATTTAAAGGTTGGATTACTATTACTTTTGTTTAAGTTTATTATTTAATGATTTAAAGTGACTAGAAATGCCTAAATAGCATTATTTTGGTACTAGTCCAAAGTCACTTTCTGTAAACCTTAATATTATTACATATTTGGATAGATATGACGAAATGTGATTTTTGAGAGTTGGAATCAACTCAAAAGATAACTTGGTTGATTTTACAAAAATGTTTCAAGTTGCAAAAGCTTCTGTCTTCTTATTTTTATTAGGAGAAATCTATAACTCTAAATGAATTAAATCCAACGGGCTTGGATAGAGCATTTCAATACCTTTCAGACAAAATTGGTTTCATGCAATTTGGATTTGTCAAACTCACAGAATTGAATTTTGAAACACTGGACCGAAACTATATTCTAACTAAAAAGAAAAATCCTAATTTGAATCTACGGGCATGCGTGGGAAAGGAAATGGGACGGCTGGTGAGCTGTGACAGTGGCTCAGTGACAGGGGTCCCGCTTGTCGTGACTTAACACGCCGTGCACGCTGGGGCCATGCGATTAGAAGCTAGATCTACGGCTGAGGGTCGTCGTCGACGACGGACGGGTCGCCGGCGAGCTCAAACCCTAGCGGATCGGTGGGGGTCTACTGGGGGCGTACCAGGGCTCCAGCAGGGTCGGTGATGCGGGCGAACAAAGTGGAAGACGACGGCGAGACGAGGCGTGGTCCCGGCGGAGCTTGGGGTGGCCGGAATCAACGACACCCTTCTTCTCCAGAGGCGGCGGCTCCGGCTCCAATTCCGGCGAGCTGCTCCACTTGCTCGGCGAGGCTGGTTGAGGTTCAGAGGTGAGGGAGTGGAATGGTGTGAGTCTTTGGTACTAGGGAGTGCTCTTTTATAGGCTCGACGGTGAGACCGAAAGCGGGATGGGTGGCGACATGGCTACGGCGAGCTAGCGGCATGGCTGGGGATGGCGATCGATGGGCGGTCCCCTGGCGGTGCTCTAGCGCTTCAATGCGGCCGTAGGGGCGGTGGCATGCGGTCGGGGTGAGGTGGCGCTCTGCGCGTCCGAAGCGGCTGTGTCCATGGCGAGCGGCGGCTGTGGGGCTTTGGGCGGCGAACGGGGGTGTCTGGGGTGTTCTCCAGGTCGAGGTGGAGCGGTGGGCGTGGGCTGGTGTCGAGCGGCGGCTTGTGCACGCGGGGACAGGGCATGCTCTGCGGGCAGCGTCGGCATGGTCCGGTGGCACTGGGCGCGGTTTCTCCTCGGTGGTCCACGGCTTCTCTTGGCTCGGGCAAGGGACAGAGAGGGGCGGTGCGGCGTTGGCTACCTCCTATACATGGCGAGGGAAGTTGGCGGATGCTGTGGCGCGATGTCGCCGGTGGGGGTGCTCAAGGTGCTCGGCCTTAATGGCCATGACCATTTGGTCGTGGCATGTGGTGTGGCCTGCTAGCAAAAGGTAGGGATGGTACTGAGGGAACAAGGGGACAAGGTTAGGCACAAATGGTGACCAAGATCACTGCTCAAAATAGTGTTTTAATTTTGGCCAGATTTGTGCACACAAGTTGTTTGATGAAATGGCCGCAAGAGAAAAAAATTGAATTTTGAGTTCAAATTTTTTGGGTGATCTCCACTAGTGCTAGGTAGTCTCTGGTTGCAAAGGTTTTGAAAATGGTGCTCAATTAGATGGTTTTTGAAATAGGGGTGATCTATGCATATGCATTAGATTCAATTTTGAACTGCCATTTAAAATAGGTTCCAGAATGTTTTTAGAAGATCAAAAGGTGGGCCTTGGTACCTCATTATGTGTACTAGCAAGGGGTGCAAAGATCAAGAATTGTTTTTGTTAAGAATTGAGTACTAGGAATAGCCAAAGTAGGCATGAGAGTTAAATTTGTCCAAATGACCATTCCTTTATTTTAATTCTTTTTGATTTGATTTCTTTTAGGAAAAGTTTGGAAATGATGTAGATGATGTTTAATTCCCTTAAGAAACATTTTAGAAGCAAAGGATCACACAATCATGGCACTTCAAAACAACTCCTATTTTAAATGCTCACATATATGAATGCTTTTATTTTAAATATGGAAAAGTTTTTGTTAATCCTAAATTTGGATGATTTGATCTTTGATACTCTTGGATTGAAGTTTTGGGATGTTACAAACCTTCCCCCTTAAATAAAATCTCGTCCCGAGATTTACAAGAAAACTAGGAACTAAAGAGATCTGGGAACTCTGTCCTAATGTAATCCTCGCGCTCCCAAGTAGCTTCCTCCTCGGTATGGTTGCTCCACTGAATCTTGAGAAACTTGATACTCCTGGTCCTGGTGGTTCTGTAGGCTTCTTCTAAGATACGGATGGGTACTTCCCGGTAGGTCAGGTCATTGTTGATTTCCACTGCTCTGTGATCGATATTCTTGAAAACTTCAGTCTTCTCAGGCACTTCCAAGCATTTGCGAAGTAACGAGATATGGTACACATTGTGGATGGCTGACATCTCTTTAGGAAGTTCCAGTTGATACGATACTTCTCCTCGGCGGTTCAGAATCTTGAAAGGTCCGATATATCTGGGAGCTAACTTTCCCTTCAGACTAAAGCGTTGGGTTCCCTTCAATGGTGAAACCTTGAGATATACGAAATCTCCGACATTGAAAGTCAGGTCTCTTCTTCTCTTGTCAGCATAACTCTTCTGTCTAGATTGGGCGGTCTCAGGTGCTAATGAACTTTGTGAACTTTCTCTTCTGCTTCTCGGAGAATGTCGGGTCCAAAGATCTGACTCTCTCCTACTTGCGACCAATTCAAAGGGGTACGACACTTTCTTCCGTATAGGAATTCAAAGGGTGCCATCTGCAAACTAGCTTGATAACTATTGATATATGATAATTCTGCGAAAGGCAGGCAGTCTTCCCATTTTGATCCGTATTCCAACACACAAGCTCTAAGCATATCCTCCAATATCTAGTTGACTCTCTCAGTCTGTCCATCTGTTTGCGGGTGATAAGCGGTACTGAAATTCAACTTGGTTCCTAAACCTTCTTGAACTTTCTGCCAAAATCTTGAAGTAAACTGAGTTCCTCGATCTGATACGATGGTCTTGGGGGTTCCATGCAGACTAACAATTCTAGCAATGTACAGCTCTGCTAGCTTTGCACTCTGGTAGGTTGTCTTGACTGGTATGAAGTGGGTTACCTTGGATAATCTATCAACTATGACCTAGATTGAGTCATTTCCCCTACTAGAAGTCGGTAAACCGGTGATAAAATCCATTCCGACAGAATCCCATTTCCATTCCAGAATCTGCAATGGTTGCAACAATCTGGTAGGTCTCTGATGCTCTGCTTTGACTCTTTGACAAATGTCACACTTGGCGATGTAGCTTCCGATCTCTCTCTTCATCTTGTGCCACCAAAATTGCTCTTTCAAATCCTGATACATCTTTGTTCCTCTGGGGTGGATAGAATAAAGAGTATCATGAGCTTCCTTCCTGATAATTTCCTTCAGCTCAATCTGCCGCACACGATACGCCCCTTGTACCACAAGACACCTTCTTCGTCTTCGTGAATCCAGTACTTTGTTCGTACCAATACGACGTTTGATCCCGTCGATACTTTCATTCCCCTTCTGGGCTTCCTTGATTTGGCTAATCAAAGTGGGTTGAAGTTCAATGCTAGCAAGGAATCCTTTCTTAACTAACTCAGTCCTGAACTGCTCCAACTCCTCATACAAACTTGGTTGCTTCTCTTTGATCATGGTGTTAAGCCTACACGGCAATCTGCTAAGAGCATCCGCTACCACATTGGCTTTGCCGGGGTGATAGTGAATGTCAAGGTCATAATCCTTGATTGACTCTATCCATCTTCTTTGCCTCATATTCAACTCCTTCTGGGTGAAGATATACTTCAAGCTCTTATGATCTGAGTAAATCTCACAGTGATTACCCATCAAATAATGACGCCATGTCTTCAATGCTAGAACCACTTCTGCTAGCTCAAGATCATGGGTCGGATAGTTCTGCTCATGCTGCTTCAGTTGTCGAGACAGATACGCGATGACTTTGCCTTCTTGCATCAATACACATCCTAGACCAATCTTGGATGCATCACAATATACATCAAATGGCTTCTTGATGTCTGGCATGATCAAAATTGGGGCGGATATCAATCTCTTCTTCAGCTCCTGGAAACTGGCTTCACACTTGTCTGTCCATTCAAACTTCTTGTCCTTCTTCAACAATTGGGTCATTGGTCGGGCTATGCTCAAGAATCCTTCTACGAATTTGCGGTAATATCCCGCTAATCCGAGAAATGAACGAACTTGGGTTTGATTTGTTGGGGCTTCCCATTCTTCGACATCTTTGATCTTGCTGGGATCAACAGAGACTCCTCTGGCGGACACAATATGTCCTAGGAATCCTACTTCTTTCAGCCAAAACTAACATTTGCTGAACTTGGCATATAACTGATGTTCTCTCAGGGTTTCTAGGATGATTCTCGGATGTTGCTCATGCTCTTCTTCTGACTTGGAGTATATAAGGATGTCGTTGATAAACACAACTACAAACTTATCTAGGAAATTCATAAAGATCTTATTCATGAGATTCATGAAATAAGCAGGGGCATTGGTTAATCCAAAAGACATAACCGTATACTCGTATAGACCATAGCGAGTAGTAAAGGCGGTCTTCGGAATATCCGTTGCACGAATTTTAAGTTGGTGATAACCAGTCCTAAGATCAATCTTTGAGAATACCTGAGCTCCAAATACTGATCAAATAGATCCTCTATCTTTGGCAAGGGGTACTTGTTCTTGATGGTGACATCATTCAACTTTCTCGTAGTCTGTACTGCACGGTTGCCTCCATCCTTCTTGTCGACGAATAACACTGGTGATCTCCATGGCGATGCACTTGGCTGAATCAAGCCGGTCGCTAACATGGCATCTAACTGCTTCTTCAGTTCTACTAACTCTGGGGGGTTCATGGTATAGGGTCTCTGGGCTATAGGTCTGGTTCCGGGGATTAGTTCGATAATGAACTCTATATACCTATCTGGGGGCATACCTGGCAATTCATCTGGGAATACGTCGGGGTATTCACAGACTACTCTGACTTGGTCAATGGTAGGCAGGGCTACACTTTTGTTGCATTTGAATTGACGGGGTAAGATTTCAGAGATATGTTCTATTGTTACTCTAGAACTACTGGTCATGGTGATGGCTTTCTTAGCACAGTCTATCAGTCCTTTATGCCTTGACATCCAGTCCATACCTAGTACTACTTCCAAACCTTTGGTTCCAAGTACAATTAGGTTGGCATAAAAATCTATCCCATGTATTCTGATAGGTACATCTTTGCAATTTTTTCTAGCTTTTGTAGTTGAACCGGGGATTTGAACTATCATGACATGCTTCAGGTTGGTTGGGCGAATCTTACTAGTGCATACAAATTCTTGGGTGACAAATGAATGCGATGCTCCAGAATCAAACAATACTCTTGCTAAAACTGAGTTGTAAAACATACCCAGACTACATCCGGTGCTTCCGGCTTCTTCGCTCATGTGGAAGAGACGACCGCTATGGTTAAAGGGTTCCCTGGGCAAATCTCCTGCCTTGTTGAACACGACGCTGCTGAGCTGGGGCATTCACAGGGCATTGGCGGCAGTCTTCTTGGGACACTCATTGAGTAGTGACCTTCGCCCACATTCAAACAAGTGATCTGGGACTTGTCCTTGATCGCAATGTACAGCATTGCTGCCGCCTGGGTGCAGGTTGTTGTTGTTGTTTTGGGAGGCACGGTTGAAATTGTTGGCATTGCCGAGTTGTGATTGTTTCCTCCGGCTTACATTTCTCCGCCACGGTTGGGGTAGCTTGTAGAATTTGGGGTCGGTTGTTCCTTGGTGCATATCCCGTGAGGGGTTAGGACGGTACTTCGGTGACTATCGATCTGCATCGCTGCATCATACGACGCTTGCAGTTGTTGTTTGCCTTGTTAATCTTCCCTTCCATTTGAATGGCAGAGTCGACTAGCTCTTCAAGATCCTGGAAACGGATGTTGACGAGGACAGTCTGCATCTCATCATGCAGTCCGTTTAAGAATCTCTCCTTCTTCTTGGCCTCCGTGTTGATCTCATCCGGTGCATATCTGGCAAGTGACAAGAATTTGTCACGGTACTCTACCAATCTTCCTTGCTTCAGTTCACGGAATTCATCTCTCATCCTGTTGACAAGACCTTGCGGCACGTGGGTGCGGCTGAACTTGACCTTGAATGCTTCCCAGGTCATCACCTGGCCATGGTTCATGTTGCGGACGCTATTCCACCAAGCTCTTGCATCTCCCGCCAGATAGTGGGTGGTGAAGAGAACTTTCTCATTCTCATCAACTCCTGCAACTTCTAGGTTGTTTTCCATGGTCTGTAACCAGTAATCAGCATCTAATGGGTTTTCAGATTGGTTGAAGATTGGGGAATTGGTGTTCTGAAAGTTTTTGAGTTTAGATCCATGGTGATCCTGATTTCCATGTCCTTGGTTGTTGAGAGCCATTTGGGCGATCTGCTGCAATGTTGCTAAGTTGGCTTGACGCCGCCCTCGCTTGCTTCACGGTTCATGATGAGATTCTGCAAGATCTGCAGCATTGGGTCCTGCGATGAGCTGCTCCGTCCTTGGTTTCCACGAGTCATCTGAAGATTGAGATAGATATAGGGGTAAGAGGGAAATTCTAAGGTTCATGGTTTTGGGTTTTCAAAGCTACAACTTTGAGTTAGACTCAGGTTTTTCACTAACTTCATTCTCATTCATGCAAGCAAGCACACGATACAACACACACCACAACAATCAAAGGGGAAAACAGATGGTTTGAAGAACCATTCTGCAAACTACGATACAATGAGATGATAAATCTCATGCTACAACAGTGCTCTAGTGCATCTACTCATCCTCGATGAAGTCGGAGTCTTCATCATCAGTGTAGAAGTCCACAGCATCCTCTGCCAGAAAATCGTCTTCGTTGCTGAGGTAAGAATCCATATCTCCCTAGATGTCTTTTCCTTCATCATCTTCTTCCTTGGCGGCCAGCTGAGCTTCCTGCTCCTTGACGGTCTTCTCGAGGTCGGCCACCTTCTTGCGAAGATGGGCGATGGTGCGATCCTTCTTTGCACGCTGGCGACAAAGAGACTGGCGATCTTGGACGAGTAGTGTGAAAGTCTGGGCCTTCTGGTCGGCGATGGCACGATTCTGGTTGGCTAACTCTCTGGCATTGTCCAGTTCCTGCTATCTGTCATGAAGCAAGAAGTCAAGGTTCTCCACTTGACGCCTCAACTCTGGGTGACTTGGCATCTCCATCGGCATTCCCATGAAGTCACGTCTTGCATAGTGGGCAAAACGGGTTCCTTGAATCTTGTTGACGCTGAGGGCACATAGACGTGCGAGAGCTTCATGCATTGCCCAGCTAATCCATCTAGCCGCTTGTTCTCTCTCACAGAACTGAATTCTCCCGGAAGTTGGTGCTTCAATGCTTCCTCAAGATCTGTGGTGACTAGCCATTGTAGGTCTCCTCTGGGGTCCCGGAAGTTGAGCTCCAAGAAACTCGGATGTGGGCGCCCCAGAAATTGATGTGAATCCAGATCCTCTCAAGATCACCGACCTCGCTTTCCCAACCGTAAAACTTGCTGAACTGAGTCTCCATCTACAAGAATTTAGGATGAGGAAATTAGTGAAGTGATCAAGTGTGTCAAATTTTAAATAGTAATGTATGAATTTTGAGGAACATGTATTTTTGAGAAAGAATGAGTTCACAAGGGTAAGAGGGGAAATAGTTTTTCATAAATACTCACTTTGGTTTTGAAGCTAAGTTTTTGGTTTGGACGTCCATTCTAACTAGGGTCTCCTATGGTCAGGATGGTCTGATACCAACTTCTCAACACCCGGATTTTTAATCCCAGATGCCCGTTATGCCATACCTCGCAATCCCAGGATTACCATTTTTGCGAGACATAACGGAGTGGATATCATAGTACATCATCCATTACAAACCATACATAAGGTTTTACACAAATAAGGATCTCATGATCCAGTCTTTAATACAACAAGGCCGGAAATAAACGATAAGCGTGGCGGGGGTCCATCTTCAGGGCACAGTAATGACGAAGGCAAATAGTCCTAGTTATCATAGCCGTCCTGCTGACCATCATCTTGATACTCTCCTTCATAGTATGGGCATGATAATAGCCAGGGACAAAAGCCATGAGTACTCTTTAAGTACTCGCAAACTACTACTAGCAAGGGTTATAATTCTAAGTTAAAGTGCTGAATTGAAAGAATAACTATCAAGTTAATTTTGAAACCTAAGCTGAGTTCTGAAGCAAGAAAAGATAAAGTAAAGTTCTAGAATCACCTAAGTTGGGAAGCTAATTTCATTAACACAACCCTGTTGTGGTCAAGTCAAAGGTCATCATTCATTTCAAGGTATTTAGAAAACATCTGACAACGAAACAATATGGCCATTCCAATCTGTCCATAATCATGACGCGGCTATTCGAATAGTTTGACACTCTGCAGAGGTGGTACACTTTCACCACAAGATTCGATACATCTATCAGGGATAACCCTGAATCATCATACTTGGTATGCATATAATCAAACATAACCTTCCCTTTACACACCCTAGTACAAGCACCTCTCCTATGAGTATGGCCTCCCAACCATGACCATCAGTCATCTTGGGCACTGCATAGGTGGTCATCATTGAGAGGTAGCCTCAGCTCAAACCTCTCCCGTGAGGGAACTAATACTAATGCATATAAATTTCCAGCTAAGCCTTACCCAATTCAGGTAATGTGGTTGTACGGTAAATTTGGAATGGTATCGCATCCAAATCCAACCATCAGTTTTATAAAAGGGTTAAGGCTCAGGCCTCATCATTTTCATCATCATAAACCCATTGTGTTTCTCAACACATGTCAAAACATCTCAATAGAATGACTCATCATTCCAAGGTTTTCATAACTCATTTTCACCAAGTGTTCCCATCTAAAGTGAATCAAGTTTGATTTATTCTAAAACACTAGGTTAAGAGTGTTCACTAAGGTGGAAAGGTGGGATCAATCTCATGCCATAGAATTACATCTAAGGGTTTCTAATTAGGTCAAGTTTTATACTCTTTATGCTACCTTCAAAGTTAATTAAAGAACTTTGTGTCAACTAAGGGGGTGTGATCAAAGTATGCTTAAGGCATCTTTACTAAACTATCTAGTTTTATTCTAGCTTGCTACAATAGCTTACTAAAGCATGTTTGCAAGGATTAGCTTGCCACTAATAGCTTGCCTTGGTTGGTGCAGTGGTTGAAGTTTCTTCTTCTTCTTCTTGGTAGAACTCCTCCTCCTCGAAGGCTTGGTCGGTACTATCGTCTAGGAATACATAGGGAGGGCACAATCACCAAACAATATTTAACTTAGGCTAAGTAGTATTCTAAACCACACAATTGACGATCTATTATCATCCAAAACATCACAAGTTTAATTCAATAGTTTCCACCTTTTTATTTTGGAAAAGTAATTTCTACTCATTGAAAAATTAACCATAATTTAATATTCACCACCAAAATATAGGATCATGTGGACACATGTCCTCACCACATATTCTAACCTGTGGGAATGAGATTTAAAGGTTGGATTACTATTACTTTTGTTTAAGTTTATTAGTTAATGATTTAAAGTGACTAGAAATGCCTAAATAGCATTATTTTGGTACTAGTCCAAAGTCACTGTCTGTAAACCTTAATATTATTACATATTTGGATAGATATGATGAAATGTGATTTTTGAGAGTTGGAATCAACTCAAAAGCTAACTTGGTTGATTTTACAAAAATATTTCAAGTTGCAAAAGCTTATGTCTTCTTATTTTTATTAGGAGAAATCTATAACTCTAAATGAATTAAATCCAACGGGTTTGGATAGAGCATTTCAATACCTTTTAGACAAAATTGGTTTCATGAAATTTGGATGTGTCAAACTCACAGAATTGAATTTTGAAACACTAGACAGAAACTATATTCTAACTAAAAAGAAAAATCCTAATTTGTATCTACGGGGTTGCGCGGGAAAGGAAATGGGCCGGCCTAGTGGCGCTGTGCGGCACAGGGCTCAGCTGACAAGGGGGTCCCGCTTCTCAGCGGCACTTAACACGCGAAGCGGTACGCGCGCTGTGGGCCGTGCAATTAGAAGCTAGATCTACGACTGAGGGTCGTCGTCGTCGACGACGGACGGGTCGCCGGCGAGCTCAAACCCTAGCGGCTCGGTGGGGGTCTACTGGGGCGTACCAGGTCTCCAGCGGGGTCGGCGATGCAGGCGAACAAAGTGGAAGACGACAGCGAGGCGAGGCGTGGTCACGGCGGAGCTTGGGGTGGCCGGAATCAACGACACCCTTCTTCTCCAGAGGCGGCTCGGCCCAATTCCAGCTGCTGCTCCACTTGCTCCAGCGAGGGGTGGTTGAGGTTCAGAGAGGTGAGGGGAGTGGAATGGTGTGAGTCTTTGGTGCTGGGGAGTGTTCCTTTTATAGGCTCGACAGAGAGACCGAGCGGGATGGGCGGTCGACGGTGGCGACATGGCTACGGCGAGCTAGCGGCATGGCTGGGGATGGCGATCGATGGGCGGTCCCCTAGCGGTGCTCTAGCGCTTCAATGCGGCCGTAGGGGCGGTGGCATGCGGTCGGGGTGAGGTGGCCCTCCGTGGCCAGCGGCGTGTCCAGCGGTGGCTATGGGGCTTTGGGCGGCGAACGGGGGTGTCTGGGGTGTTCTCCAGGTCGAGGCGGAGCGGTGGGCGCGGGCTGGTGTCGAGCGGCGGCTTGTGCATGCGGGGACAGGGCGTGCTCTGCGGGCGGCGTCGACATGGTCCGGTGGCACTGGGCGCGGTTTCTCCTCGGTGGTCCACGACTGCTCTTGGCTCGGGCAAGGGACAGAGAGGGGCAGTGCGGTGTTGTCTACCTCCTATACATGGCGAGGGAAGTTGGCGGCTGTTGTGGCGCGATGTCGCCGGTGGGGGTGCTCAAGGTGATCGGCCTTAATGGCCATGACCATTTGGTCGTGTGCACAGGGTGTGGCCAGGCTAGCAAAAGGTAGGGCTGGTACTGAGGGAACAAGGGGACAAGGTTAGGCACAAATGGTGACCAAGATCACTGCTCAAAACAGTGTTTTAATTTTGGCCAGATTTGTGCACACAAGCTGTTTGATGAAATGGCCAAGAGAAAAGTTTTGAATTTTGAGTTCAAAATTTTTGGGTGATCTCCACTAGTGCTAGGTAGTCTCTGGTTGCAAGGGTTTTGAAAATGGTGCTCAATTAGATGGTTTTTGAAATAGGGGTGATCTATGCATATGCATTAGATTCAATTTTGAACTGCCATTTAAAATAGTTTCCAGAATGTTTTTAGCAGATCAAAAGGTGGGCCTTGGTACCTCATTATGTGTACTAGCAAGGGGTGCAAAGATCAAGAATTGTTTCTGTTAAGAATTGAGTACTAGGAATAGCCAAAGTAGGCATGAGAGTTAAATTTGTCCAAATGACCATTCCTTTATTTTAATTCTTTTTGATTTGATTTCTTTTAGGAAAAGTTTGGGAATGATGTAGATGATGTTTAATTCCCTTAAGAAACATTTTAGAAGCAAAGGATCACACAATCATGGCACTTCAAAACAACTCCTATTTTAAATGCTCACATATCTGAATGCTTTTATTTTAAATATGGAAAGGATTTTGTTAATCCTAAATTTGGATGATTTGCTCTTTGATACTCTTGGATTGAAGTTTTGGGATGTTACATCTCCCCTCTCACAAATTACACCTCCTCGTGAAGGATCTCTCTCCCCCTCTAGATATTCCCCCATGGTCTCGGATTAGCGAGATACATGTTCCCGGTGGCCTTGCGTCTAGAAGGAGTTGCTGCTTCCGCTGATTCGCTGGAGCGAGGAGGTGGAGGTTGTCCGGTGGCTTGAACGTGTGTGTGAGGATGGATGCGCTGCTGATTTGCGGCGCTCGGACTTCCACACGATCTTGAGATCGGCAAGGGTACGACTACATCAACCACGAGTTCCTACTCGTTAACAAAACTCGTTGTCTTCGAGGGTAAGTTCTCCATGGATGTATGTCCACCCGTTGCTCTATATCTAGTAGATAGATCTTGGCGTATAGTTCTCATCATAGGATTTTTTTTGTTTTCTATGCTGCGGACCCAACAGTTGGGGCGCGGAGCATAGGACAGAGTCCTCTACGGTGGGGGTGTAGGCCTAGACGGAGGCATGCTTCATGACCTCTGTCCATTGGATCCTCCTTGCTGCATCATACGGTGCTTGCGGTTCTCGATCACTCCTTTGCGCTTATTCTCCACCAGGATGGCAGCATCAACAAGAGCATCCAGCTCTTGGAACCTCTGAGCTACCAGGTGACACTGCAGTTCATCCTGGAGTCCATTCATGAAGGGGGATCCACCTTCTTCTCTTCAGTGTTGGTTTCATTAGGAGCATACCTAGCCAAATCAGTGTACTTATCCAGATATTGCAGTACAGACATTCCTTCCCGCTTCAAGTCTCGGAACTGATCTCTCATCATCTTGATCAGACTCGGAGGGATGTGGCACTTGCAGAACCTTTCCTTGAAGTCCTCCCAGGTAACAGCTTGTCCTGCTGGCAGAATGTCTTTGACACTAATCCACCAAGTCCTTGCTTGTCCTGTGAGAAAGTGGGTGGCCAGGGTTACTTTCTTATCATCTCTGACACGAGCAACTTCCAGGTTGTTCTCAATAGTGTGGAGCCAGTCATAGGCGTCAAGCAGATTGGTGCACTTGGTGAACACGGGAGGGTTGGTATTCTGGAAGTCCTTGAGCCTTGATCTCTGCTCTCCATTCCCACCTTCAACCTTGTTGTTGTGGGCGTTCCCAGCTACTTCTTTCACAAGTTGTTGGAGTGCGGAAATGTTGGCTTGGCGTTCAGTGTTAGCGGCTTGGCGGTCTTCCATGAACATGCGCAGAAGTTGTGCCATGGTTGGCTAAGGTGGAGGGGTGGTGAACCTGGGGGATGCACCATCCTGAAGGTATACGGTGTGGATGGGATTGCAAAAGGGGTGGTTCTCAAATGAAACCTCATGGTACGGAAGGTAAACAGCACAACGGGCATACATGCATAAGAGAAAACAAACTCTTAGGAATTTAAGCAAGCATAAGTTCAACAACAAAATAACCAAGTTCATGCGTCACATCTCGATGCTATATAGTAGTACCACGAGTTTGACGGTACAAAGCAAGCAGAAGACAAACAAATCACCACTCAAAAGGGGACACGGTGATAATCTCACTTGCTCTCATAAGCTAGCACACGACCTATTCCTCGTCGTTACGTGCGGTGGTATCCTCCTCGACGATAACCTCAGTGTCATCATCCTCAGGCTCAAAGACACGCTCCGCCGGATCCTTGAAGTACTCTTCCATGGTCTTTGTCCCTTGACGAAGCGCTTGAAGGTTGTTGAAGAGGTCACGCGTGTAGTCGCGGGGACAAAGCGGGATCTCATATGATCCTTCATGTCATGCCAAGTTGTGATTGGCGGCTCTTGTCTTGTATCACGAGCAACTTGAACTTGTTCCCACCAAAGGTTGGCGTACTCATCAAACTCAAGCGAAGCCATGGTGACCATTTTCTCGTTTCTATAGTTGTGCATGTGGAAGATCTTGTCGACTTTGAGTGCCCACGAGAGGTATTCTTCGGGGTCATTGGATCCGGTAAACTTGGGCATTGTGAACTTGAGCTTGCCGAAAGTTTCTTCATCATTGCGGTCATTGCGACAAGCTTGGTGACCTTGTTGATGATCTTTTGGTTGATATGGTGGAACTTGGTTCTCGCGACCTTGTTGCGGAGCTTGCTCTTGATATTGTTGTTGAGGAGCTTGCTCTTGCTCTTGGCGCGGTTGTTGACGGTGTTGAGGCACTTGGGCCCCATGAGATTGTTAAGGATGTGGAGCCTCATGACGTGGTTGATGATGAAGAGGAGGCTCGTTCCTTCGATGGTGATGTTGATTAGGCACATGGGCCTCACGGCGAAGAACATGGTCATGAGCCTCTTAATGTGGTGGGCGTCGCTCAACTTGTATCACTCGATGCTCCAAGTTTTGTTGAGGTGGGGGAGGTGCCTCGTGATGACCATGGTGTCAGTGCGGACGTTCATGACGTCGATGACGAGCTTGATTCTCGAAATTGGAGTCATCACTTGTTGTGTCAAGTATGTGTCGCGGTTGATGGTGGTAGGTTTGCGGTTGCACTTGCGGTTGCTCTTGTTGGATGACTAATGCCCTTGCGTGATGACGGTGTGCTTCTTTCCTTGCTCGTGGCCTTGAAGAGAAATCACCATCATAGCTTGACGTTGCGGCGTGCCGTGGGGAAGTTACATAGTTCGAAGAACTTCCATCTTCAACCACGGGGGCATCATTGCGTCTTGGAGCGCTTGGATGTAGATCTTGTTGAAGAGGTGCATGACGATGCGAAGAACTTGAAGAGCTTGATGCGCGTGAACATGGTCTTGCCATACCGTCGATGAGGATTCGAAGATTGTCATTTGTTTCGGCGACAGAGCGTTGGAGGGATTCATTTTGGTGGCGAAAGTTGTGATGCATTGCGTGCATTTGTCGTTCGAGGCCATCGAACCAGTTGTCGATGTTCTTGAACTCGGCTTGTGTCTCACAAAATTGTTCATCTTGTCGCGTCTCAAGGGCTTGGGAACGTTCAAGGAACTCTTGGCGGACGATGAAGTGACTTGCGCGCGTCATGTACGGTCCTTGATCTTCTTCTTGGAGAGGTGGTTGGCTCGACTCACCGTGCCTATCCATCATGGAAAACACACAAGTATTGTATATGGAAGTGGAATATGGTGGTGTTAGCCTTGTACCTCACCTTGGGGATTGCACCAAACTAGAAACCACAAGTGATAGCTATAAGCGTGCAAAGTGGAATTGCAAAGAAAACTCACACTAAAGAAAGAACTAACTGTCAAAAGCTCGTTTGTGGTAGGTTAGGATTGTGGAATGCCAAAGAACCAACCAAAATAAAAGGGATAGTCAAAAGTGGGTAAAATCCAACAAAACTCAAGTCAAAGGCGAAGGTCAACAACTCAATGGGGTGATGGGAACCTACGACTATATACACACACGTGGAGATAGTTGGGATTGACATGACTATGAAAATGAGCAAACAAAATGTCCTAACGAAGACTAATATCGTTGTCGTGCCAATGCAAGGAGAGACCGTAGCTCGTTTGCAAAGAGGAAAAATGAGCAACGGATTTGTGCAGTTGCCTCGGGCGCTCTTCTTTCTCTCTTTCTTACAAGCTTTGAGACTCTCTTTTGCAAGGGGACACAATTTTTCTTTTTCTTTTGCTTTGTATCTTTTTCTTTCTTTTTTTTTGCTCTCCCTTGATGCTACCTATTCACACTTGATATTGCTCTTGCACTCTCACTATCCAAGCAAAAATGCACAATTCTCAAGCAAACACAAGATGAGCCACTTTCATGGGATAGGTACACACAAAGGAAGATGGGGGTTAACAAGGTGACGCAAGTTATAACTTCTTTGATGATGAACTTGGAGTCGGTGGTGCGGGATGATGTTCGTGGGCCGTGGTGTCAATAATCGTGGGGGTTGTTGATGCGGAAGCTTGTTGTTAGTTGGCAACACGCACACGGGCACAAACAAACAAGAGGAAATTAGCCAATGTAAGATTAGAGGCAAAACTGTCAAAATCAGGTGTCAGGGCCAGAGACTCCGGGGTTCTAGGCCGGAAACTCCGGTCCAGGCCAGAGACTCCGGTGTGGGTAGGCCGGAGACTCCGATGTAGGCCGGAGACTCCGGTGTGCAGGCCGAAGACTCCGGTCTGGAGTCAGATCGTGAACTGCTCGTGTTCTTGAGCGGAAATCCACGCCTTGGGTCCTCAAATCCGCTAAAATTTGGCCAAACTGGGCTAGGAAAACGCAGGATAAAGCTGGACCAACTCCTAAGACAAGGATTGGTCGGATCAAAACCACAAATAACACTCCAAATCAAGAGATCGGTCCAAAGGCAAATTTGGGCTGTTTTTTGGGGATTTTCGAGTTTTTTGGTGGATAGAAGAAAAAATTTGGGGGGAAATCGTGAGCAACGAAGCTCTTGATACCAATATGTTGAGGGCAAACCTCTAGGGTGGCTCGATCTTTCACGATTCCCTTTCAAATCGAGGAGGAAGTGCGGGGGAAGGAGGAGAGGATGAACACGACGAACGCACGCACGAAGAACACGATGAACACACACACATAAAACCACGATACACACCAATAGCTCACGCCAGTGGTGATCGGTCCGGCGCAATCCCTAGGATCGGCGTCGTGCGGAGGACTCTCTCTCGAACCGGCACAGCGAGATGGGAGACTCGGTGAGATCTTGACGTCTTGGCAAAGGGACAACGATGCCAAGGCCTTGTACAACGCGGAGGCACAATGCAAACTCCAACGAGGTTTGGTGATATTGGTGCTCCTTTGTAAAGGAGCATGAGACAAGAACTAGATAGATCCACCAAGGGGTTTCACTAATTCCAATATCATGCCTAGGGTTTACAATGGAGGTGGGGGACTATATATATAGGCCAGCCACTTAAACAGGGGTACTTTAGGAATAAAATACAAGTTCTGGACGGACTAAGGGGTACATGGGCCGCAGGCCCAAAGGCCTTTTCATGCCTGGCGTCGGTCAGACCGGAGACTCCGGTGTGGTGTACCGGAGACTCTGGTCTAGGCCGGAGATTCCGGTCGGTCTCCGGACCAGCCTCCGGAGGGGCCATCAGATTGTCCTAGGGCCCGGTGCAGGGGTCAGTACGGAGTCTCCGGGGTTGTAACATCCCAAAAAAATTACCTAGAAAATCATCATCATAGCATTCATATCATCATGGTATGTACTAATTTGCATTAGGATTGTCCTCCAAAAATTTGGTGAAATTTAGAGACTTTTTGGAGCACTTTTGCTAAATTCAAAAAAAACCTAGAAAAGAAATTCTAAAAGAAAAAGAAAAGGAGGGAACAGGATTTTTTTAAACAGAAGCAGTATTCTGGCCTTTTGGCCCAAACCGGCCCAACCAGCCCACCCGGGCCTCTCTCTCCCCCTCTCTGTCTTTTCCCACATCCCCACAGCTCACCCCACCCACTTACCTCTTGGCCCCACGCCACGTCGACGCCACCTCAGCGTCTTCCACACGAACGGCCGGCAACCCCCTCCCCTCCTCTGTCGTTACCAAGTCTGGTTGAATACGAGTGTTACCGCGAATTAATCGCCACCGCCACCGCCCCTTCTTAATCCCCTCCCCCCTCGACAGATTCCCCCAGCCACTGCCCCTAGAGAGCCCCCAGGCTCCCTAATTGATAGCTCAAACCGCCGCCGTCCGAAGCTACTCTGGCGACAATTCCAGTGAGCCCCGGCCATGTCGTGCCCTCCTCTCTGCCTTGTATTATTTGCCGTGACATGGCGCGTGTTTTAACCCCGACCGCATGCCTCCTTTTCCAGGTCGACGACGTGGGCAACTCCGGCGAAACCCCTCTGCCGCTGCCGTCTAATGCTTTTCCGGTGAAGGTAGGGTTTCCGCCGCCCCTTTTTGGCCTCTGCAAGACCGTACTGATCAGTGCGCATCTCACTGACCCCCTTGTTTGCTTGTCCGAGCCCCAGGCCATCGTCTCCGACACAGAGCCGCGAGCTTCGCCGTCGACGCAACTCCGGTGAGGAATCAAGGCTGAGCCAGAGCACCCCCACGCCACCGTAACCTTCATCAAGACCGCCACGACCTCCTCGACTTCCGGTACGTGTCCACGGACTCCATGCCCCTATAGAACCGCCGGAACGCCATCGTCGACGCCTCCGTCATTGCTCTGGTCAGCGCCATCTCGCCATCTCGGCCACTGAGGACCCTTAGATTTATTGTCTACGACTAGGATTAGATCGGCGAGCGAAACGGTACGGGCTAATCAGATCCGTCTGTTTATCACTTAAGTTCTAACGGTCCGCAGCAGTCGATCCGATCGAACCGGTACGGGCCAATGAGATTGCGCCACGTCGCCTAGGTTATTTGTTTAAATAGAAAATTAGACAGATTTTGTATTAAACTTAGAAAATCAATAACTTTTGATCCACAATTTAGAAAAATGCAAATTTGGTGTCTATGGATTCAGAAAAATAAGACCTTTATTATAGAGGCCTTGTTTCACACTTTTGCTTCTGAAAAATTGGAATATTAGGCAGAACCTTTTTAGGAGTATTTTGCTCATAAAAATTATTCCATAAATTGTTTTGGGGTATTTCTTATGCCTTTAGATGAGGTATTTTAACCTCTGTACTATAGAATCTATAAGTTTTAGAGTTGTGATCATATCATAGCATTTTGCATGCATTCATATTTTTGTAATGTTTTATTGATTGAATTATTGTTGTTTTATTGTTCTTTGTGTAGATTGTGTGGATTGTGAAGTTTGTTACTATGAGGATTGTACCTATTCCCCTAGCTACCAAGGCAAGTGATATTTCATCTCATGTCCTATTATTTTCACTATTGCACTAGTGTTATTTTGGTAGATCTTATTATGATAGGATTATTTATATGTTACTATACTATGCTATGTTATCCTATAGATTATATCTTGGTAGTATTTCCTTAGTTGAAAGACTTCGTATGCTAGAGTGCTTAGCCATGCTATTAGAATTCGTGGGTGGAAAATACATATCAAGATAGTATGGAAAGCTATTATTTTGTTTGACTAAGAAAACAACTAATGTTAATGAAACACCTGGGTGGAATGGGACTTGCTTGGATTATGTTGAGTGGTTACTCAGGGGCCATGTCTATGGTCAGCTGGTGTATCACACGTGTGGACGGCCACCCAGGAACAAAGAGATTGGAGACATTCTTGTCACGAAGCTTCCAGTGCAGCCACATGGCATATGGGCTCTGCCTTGACCAACTAAGTTGCAAGAACTCAGCCAGACGGACAGAAGGTGGTAGTTGTGATAGGATGGAACGCGTCCGTGGTGGTCTGAGGTATTGCTTCTGAAAAGTCATGTCTCGATGCATGTCGAGTCTTGTGGGGAAAGTGCACCACCTATCGAGAGGGTAAAACTAAGTACTTAGCCGTGTCCTCGGTTATGGACAATTTATGAGCCTCAAGACAGTGAAGAAGTTCAATAATCTCCTCATCCAAATTTCTCTAAGTTAAAAACTTGTGGGTGAACATGGGTAGAGGTTTAGTGATGTCTATCATTGGTACCTTAGTGTTTGAATGAGAAAACTCACTCTTCAAACACTATAAGTTAAACTAGCTTATAGCAAAGTCAGCCAAAACCCCACTTAGCCATATATTCATGTAGTTGTTGGATTATACTAAGTACCTATGGTATCACTTGCCAATACAATTCCAAATGTATTGACCCTTGTGGCTGTAACTTATTATGTTGCAGGATACTCTGATGATGAGTAGGGTTGCGGGTCTACACTCGACATGTTTGCCTATGGCGCATGAAGACAAAAGACTCTATTATTATTATGCTATGTAATGTGAACCTTGAGTACCTTAGCCTTGGGCTAAGTGAGTTGTAAGAACCATTATATTCCTAGAAATGCGATGTAATAATGACCTTTGTTTCTGTGTACTTCATCTTAAACTGTGGGTGCTAGCATTTTGATCCAGGGACTAGCACTGCAATCACAGGGATCTTACCTTATTATGGCGAGATCTTACATATGGTATCAGAGCACTATGTTGCCTATAGGGTCGTGACCCTAGAATGGATTAGACTAAGGAAAACCCTTAGGAAAAATAACTTTACTTTCAAACTTTACACTTGTCTTTTCATCTCATAAAACTTTCCCTAATCATCCTTTCTCATATATTTTTGTAGATGTCCACCATTAATGAATCTGTCAAGAAGGGATCACTGATGACTATGACCCTGGAGTGTGAGACAGAATTTCCCAAAGCACTCAAGAACCTCATGATCGGCTTGGGAATGAATGGTGAAGCGTTGTACAAGGGATTTCCTATGATAGATGAAGGACAAGAGTATTGGTGGGTGCAACTCCATTTGTACAAGAACAAGGAACATGACCCCAAGAGTACGGGATTCTGCATGTTCACCAACTCTGAAATGCACACGTCATTCTTTGACTCTGCAAGGAATGCTGCATGGAAAGCTATTGAGGAACTTGGGGAAAGACTCAAGTATAGAATGCTCAATACTCAGGAGGATCTCAAGGAGGAGAAACGTCTTGTCCAAGACTCAAAGGCCACTGTGAAATGCCTAAGTAAGGATATCATAGGCCTAGCTTTGGATCTATGCGACCAAGACAAGCAGATTGCTGCCAAGGATGCCCAGATTACTACCTTGGTTAAGAAGGAGTGAGATACTAGTTGGACCACCACCCTTGGTGTTTTATCACGTTAGTATTTTGATCATACCAACCTATGTGGTATGGAAAAAATAAGTTTATGTTTGGAACCTTGACTGCTTGAGTTGAATAATGTACTGCTACTTGGAATGTTTTGTTGGTTGTTTTTTTTATTTTTGTGACCTGTGTTTTCTTTCTCTAGACTTGTGTTGTTACTAATTGATTCCATGCTATGCAAAAGATGCCTCGTGTTATCTACAGCACGGCCGAGGATTTCAAGGGAACTCGTTTCGGGACTCGCATGTTGGAGCTAGTCTAGGTGCTCGCTCTTCCAATCCCTACCATTCAGGGACTTCAACTGAGGAAATTTCAGAGGAAGGACTTATGGGGATTCAGAGTTACCTAGCCAGGACGCGAGACAGAGCCCCAAACTAAGGAGATCGCCTTCAAGATACTCCACGATGACTTGGGGAGAGGGCTCGACATCGCTATGATGGAGTTGTTGGGACGCCTATGTGGACGTCACTCTTCCGAGATCAAGAGCCACTACTTTCACTTCTTTGGGAGACGTGACGAGGATGGAGAGCCTACTGTGTTGGACGAGGCCACTAAGGAGTCTATCAAGCCTGTGCGTCACCATCTCTAGGATTTAGAGAGCCTTATCAGTAGCCTTGATACCGATAGGACTAATGTGATGCTTAGCAATGATGAACTATGAGTCCAGCTAAAAGAGAAAGACAAGGCCTTCCAAGAACAGGAGAAGAGAATCAAGGAAATGGAGAAGAAGTTTGAAGACCAGGATAAGACATTCAAGAATCAAGAGAAGAGGGTTCAGGAGAAGAATAAGAAGATCAGAGACTTGGAGGCGGAGTTAGAGCTTGAGGACATTGAGCTGGAGGTGGATCACGAGGTGATTGAGAGGCTACGCACAGAGAAGAGATATTTACAGGCAAAGATAGATGCTTTGACTACAAGCTTGGAGGAATACAAGGCAGGATTCGCCGCAGTAGGACTTGCACTAGTGGAGGAGGAAGTTGACATGGAGGAGTAGCGATACTTATCCATCTATCTATCGTTTTATTATTATCGAGTTGCATAGATCATACCGACTTGTGGGTGACTATGCTAGTATGTTTATTTTTGCAAACTCTGTTATTGTTGTGATGTTGAACCTGCATGTGCTTGTTTGTTTGATTGTTGTTACTTTATTTGGTTATCTATCATTACTTACCCTTATTAAACCCACAGATGCCTCCCCAACGCAACAACGAGGAGAACAATGACAATGGCAATGGGATGCAGCAGATGATGGCTGCACAGACACAATTGATGCAAATGATGACTCAATTCATGGCAAACCAGAATCAGAACAACAATAATAATAATAACAACAACCAGAACAATCCACCACCTCTAGATATGCTTACAAGATTTCTAAGGCTGAGACCTGCTAAGTTCTCTGGTACCACTGACCCCATGGTAGCAAATGATTGGCTATGTTCTGTGAATAAGGACCTAGTAACAGTTGGATGCACGGATGCAGAAAAGGTCAGATTCGCAACACACTTATTGGAAGGTCATGCGGCTACTTGGTGGGACAATTTCCAAGTTACTCACCCTATTGAGGAAGTAACTTGGGCAATGTTTGAGGATGGATTTCGTACCACTCACATCTCTTCTGGAATAATGGGATTGAAGAAAAAGGAGTTCCATAACCTCAAGCAATGCCACCGCAGTATTTCTGAGTACATCGAAGAGTTCAACAATCTGTCACGTTATGCACCAGATGATGTTGACACTGATGCCAAGAGAACGGAGAAGTTCCTAGATGGGTTGAATGATGAAATTTCTATGCAACTATCTGTTGCTTATGTTCCAACTTATCAATCTTTGTGTGATAAAGCTACCATCCTACAAAACAAGATGAAGCAAGTGGAGGGTAGAAAGAGAAAGCACCATTTTGATAAGTTTGGATCAGGATCACCTCACAAGCGCTCTCATGGTGAAGGAAGTGGGAGTTCAGGTTTCCACAGGAATGGTAATCATAATAACCATCGTAACAATAACCACCACCATGATGGAAACAATCATCGTGGACATAACAAAAGTTGATTCAGGAACAACTACAATGGTCATGGCCATGGGAACCAAAATGGTCAGAATCATCACAGTCAGCCAACAAAGAAAGACATCAGTCAGGTGGAATGTTTCAAGTGCAAGAAGACAGGGCACTATGCTAATGAATTCCCAGAGAAGAAGACTTATGGGGCTAAGCCGAACCCATTTCAAAAGGGTCACGTGAATCACATCAATGTGGAGGAAATTCAAGAAGGATCTGATGCCGTGATCGGTAAGTACAAGATTAATTCCTTTCCTGCACTTATCCTTTTCGATACTGGCGGATCACATTCATTCATTTGAAGAGCATTTGTAATCAAAAACGAACTCTCCACTGAAACCATTGGATGCCCCATTAAGGTAAGCTCCCCAGGTGGAGAAATGATAGTAAATTTTGGGTGCCGACAGATAATCCTAGAAATTGGAAAGAACAAGTTTCCAGTTAATTTAATAATCCTAGAGTCCCAAGGATTAGATGTAATATTAGGGATGGACTGGTTGACCCGTTATGAAGGAGTGATTGATTGTGCCAAACGAACTGTTATGCTCACCACCCCAGAAAAGGAAAGGATCAGGTTCAAGTCTAATTTTGAACCCAAGGGGAGCAAGGTTAATTCTCTTAAGGGGGTTAGCCTAGACAGTGTGCCAATAGTGAAGGAGTACCCAGATGTGTTCCCTGAAGAATTACCTGGCATGCCACCTGATAGGGATGTGGAGTTTTTGATAGACCTACTGCTAGGAACTGGGCCTATAGCAAAGAGACCTTACAAAATGTCGGTGGATGAGTTAAAAGAACTCAAGAAACAGCTGGGAGAACAGTTGAAAAAGGGATTTATCCAACCAATTTCGTCGTCTTGGGGAGCACCCGTTTTGTTTGTTGAGAAGAAGGACCGAAGTCAAAGGCTATGCATAGATTATCGTTCACTTAATGAAGTGACCATAAAGAATAAATATCCCCTGCCTAGAATAAATGATATCTTCGATCAGCTAGAGGGAGCATGTGTGTTCTCAAAAATTGATCTTCGATCAGGATACTTCCAACTAAAGATTAGAGAACATGACATACCCAAGACTGCATTCACCACTAGATATGGGTTGTATGAATATACGGTGGTGTCGTTTGGATTGACTAATGCACCGGCCTATTTCATGAAAATGATAAATAAGGTATTCATGGAATTCCTTGACAAGTTCGTAGTGGTATTCATCAACGACATCTTGGTATATTCCAAGAGCAACAAAGAACATGAAGAACACCTATGCCTCATTCTAGAGAAACTCAGGGAACACAAACTTTATGCCAAGTTCAGCAAATGTGAATTTTGGCTGAATGAAGTGGGTTCTCTTGGACACATAGTATCTGGAAATGGTATAGCTGTTGATCTAGCAAAAGTAGCAGCTGTGACAGAATGGGAACCTCCTAAATCGGTTAAAAAATCCGTAGTTTCCTTGGCCTAGCAGGGTACTATCGGAGGTTCATTGAAAATTTCTCTAAGATAGCAAAGCCTATGACTGATCTGCTAAAGAAAGACAAGAAGTTTAATTGGACAGAAGCTTGTGAAACCAGCTTTCAGGATTTGAAGAAGAGACTAGTGTTAGCACCAGTGTTATGTCTGCCAATGTCAACACCCAGATTTTTAATCCCAGATGCCTGTTATGCCATACCTCGCAATCCCAGGATTACCATTTTTTCAAGACATAACGGATTGGATATCATAGTACATCATCCATTACAAACCATACATAAGGTTTTACACAAATAAGGATCTCATGATCCAGTCTTTAATACAACAAGCAGCGGAAATAAACGATAGCGTAGCGGTGGGGTCCATCTTGAGGGCACGCAGTAATGCTGACGAAGGCAGATAGTCCTAGTTATCATAGCCGTCCTGCTGACCATCATCTTGATAATCTCCTTCATAGTCTGGCCATGATAATAGCCAGGGACAAAAGCCATGAGTACTCTTTAAGTACTCGCAAACTACTACTAACAAGGGTTATAATTCTAAGTTAAAGTGTTGAAGTTAAAGAATAACTATCAAGTTAAGTTTGAAACCTAAGCTGAGTTCTGAAGCAAGAAAAGATAAAGTAAAGTTCTAGAATCACTTAAGTTGGGAAGCTAATTTCATTAACACAACCCTGTTATGGTCAAGTCAAAGTTCATCATTCATTTCAAGTTATTTAGAAAACATCTCACAACGAAACAGTATGGCTATTCCAACTGTCCATAACCACGGACGCGGCTATTCGAATAGTTTGACACTCTGCAGAGGTGGTACACTTTCACCACAAGATTCGACACATCTGTCAGGGATAACCCTGAGTCATCATACTTAGTATGCAGATAATCAAACATAACCTTCCCTTTACACACCCTAGTACAAGCACCTCTCCTATAAGTATGGCCTCACAACCATGACCATCAGTCATCTTGGGCACTGCATAGGTGGACATCATTGAGAGGTAGCCTCAGCTCAAGCCTCTCCCGTGAGGGAACTAATACTAATGCATATAAATTTCCAACTAAGCCTTACCCAATTCAGGTAATGTGGTTGTACGGTAAATTTGGAATGGTATCGCATCCGAATCCAACCATCAGTTTTATAAAAGGGTTAAGGCTCGTGCCTCATCATTTTCATCGTCATAAACCAATTGTGTTTTTCAACACATGTCAAAACATCTCAATAGAATGACTCATCATCCCAAGGTTTTCATAACTCATTTTCACCAAGTGTTCCCATCTAAAGTGATTCAAGTTTTTGAGCTATTCTAAAGTACTAAGTTAAGAGTATTCACTAAGGTGGAAAGATGGGATCAATCTCATGCCATAGAATGACATCTAAAGGTTTATAAGTAGGTCAAGTTTTATACTCTTTATGCTACCTTCAAAATTAATTAAAGAACTTTGTGTAAACTAAGGGAGGTAAAACTTGTCAATAAGACTTGGGGTACTAATAGTTAAAGGGGTGTGATCAAAGTATGCTTAAGGCATCTTTACTAAACCATCTAGTTTTATTCTAGCTTGCTAACAATAGCTTACTAAAGCATGTTTGCAAGGGTTAGCATGACACAAATAGCTTGCCTTGGTTGGTGCAGTGGTTGAAGTTTTCTTCTTCTTCTTCTTGGTAGAACTCCTCCTCCTCGAAGGCTTGGTCGGTACTATCGTCTAGAAATACATAGGGAGTGCATAATCACCAACAATACTTAACTAGGCTAAGTAGTATTCTAAACCACACAATTGATGATCTATTATCATCCCAAACATCACAAGTTTTAATTCAATAGTTTCAACCTTTCTATGTTAGAAAAGAAATTTCTACTCATTGAAAAAATAACTAAAATTTAATATTCACCACCAAAATATGGGATCATGTGGACACATGTCCTCACCACATATTCTCACATGTGGGAATGAGATTTAAAGGTTGGATCAATATTACTTTGGTTTAAGTTTATTATTTAATGATTTAAAGTGACTAGAAATGCCTATATAGCATTATTTTGGTACTAGTCCAAAGTCCCTGCCTGTAAACCTTAATATTATTACATATTTGGATAGATATGATGAAATGTGATTTTTGAGAGTTGGAATCATCTCAAAATCTAACTTGGTTGTTTTTACAAAAATGTTTCAAGTTGCAAAAGCTTCTGTCTTCTTATTTTTATTAGGAGAAATCTATAACTCTAAATGAATTAGATCCAACGGGCTTGGATAGAGCATTTCAATACCTTTCAGACAAAATTAGTTTCATGTAATTTGGATTTGTCAAACTCACAGAATTGAATTTTGAAACACTAGACAGAAACTATATTCTAACTAAAAAGAAAAATCCAGATTTGAATCTACGGGCTTGCGTGGGAAAGGAAATGGGCTGACCCAGTGGCGCTACGCGGCGCGGGGCTCAGCTGACAGGGGGGTCCCACTTGTCAGCGGCACTTAAAACGCGAAACGGTACGCGCGTTGTGGGTCGTGCGATTAGAGGCTAGATCTACGGCTGAGGGTCGTCGTCGACGACGGACAGGTCGCCGGCGAGCTCGAACCCTAGCGGCTCGGTGGGGGTCTACTAGGGCATACCAGGGCTCCAGCAGGGTCGGCGATGCGGGCGAACAAAGTGGAAGACGATGGCGAGGCGAGGCGTGGTCGCGGCGGAGCTTGGGGTGGCCGGAATCAACAGCACCTTTCTTCTCCAGAGGCGGCGGCTCCGGCTCCAATTCTGGCGAACTGCTGCTCCACTTGCTCCGGCGAGAGGTGGGTGAGGTTCAGAGAGGTGAGGGGAGTGGAATGGTGTGGAGAAGAATGGCTGGGGAGGGCTCCTTTTATAGGCATGACGGTGAGACCGAGCGGGATGGGCGGTCGATGGTGGCGACATGGCTACGGCGATCTAGCGGCATGGCTAGGGATGGCGATCGATGGGCGGTTCCCTGGCGGTGCTCTAGGACTTCAATGCGGCCGTAGGGGCGGTGGTATGCGGTCTGGGCGAGGTGGCGCTCTGAGAGGCAGAGGCGGCAGTGTCCACGGCGAGCGGTGGCTGTGGGGCTTTGGGCGGCGAACGGGGATGTCTGGGGTGTTCTCCAGGTCGAGGCGGAGCGGTGGGCGCGGGCTGCGGTCGAGCGGCAGCTTGTGCACGCGGGGACAGAGCGTGCTCTGCGGGCGGCATCGGCATGGTTCGGTCGCACTGGGCGCGGTTTCTCCTCGGTGGTCCACGGATGCTCTTGGCTCGGGCAAGGGACAGAGAGGGGCGGTGCGGTGCTGGCTACCTCCTAGACATGGAGAGAGAAGAGGAGGTGGTCTGCTGCAGTGGGGCAAGTTTGGCCGGCCAGGGTGGTGCTCGGCATGGCATTGCCTTACCACTAGGGTGTAGGGGATGGGTTGCAAATGGCATGGTTTGATCAGAGGGGGACATAGAGATTAAATGGAGATCAAATGGGGGCAAAACTTTGTTCAAAACAGTGAGCTAGGATTAGAGGTGTGATTCTGCCTGCCAAGTGTTTGATGAAATGGCCGCAAGAGAAAAAGTTTTGAATTTTGAGTTCAAAATTTTTGGGTGATCTCCACTAGTGATAGGTAGTCTCTGGTTGCAAGGGTTTTGAAAATGGTGCTCAATTAGATGGTTTTTGAAATAGGGGTGATCTATGCATATTCATTAGATTCAATTTTAAACTATCATTTAAAATAGTTTACAGAATGTTTTTAGTAGATCAAAAGGTGGGCCTTGGTACCTCATTATGTGTACTAACAAGGGGTGTAAAGATCAAGAATTGTTTATGTTAAGAGTTGAGTACTAGGAATAGCCAAAGTAGGCATGAGAGTTAAATTTGTCAAAATGACCATTCCTTCATTTTAATTCTTTTTGATTTTATTTTCTTTAGGAAAAGTTTGGGAATGATGTAGATGATGTTTAAATCACCTAAGAAACATTTTACAAGCATTTAGATCAATCAATCATGGCAATTCAAACAACTCCTATTTTAAATGCACACATATATGAATGCTTTTATTTTGAATTTGGAAAAGTTTTTTTTAACCCCACTTTTGGATGATTTGATCTTGATAAGCTTGGATTGAAGTTTTGGGATGTTACAAACCTTCCCTCCTTAAACAAAATCTCGTCCCGATGTTTACAAGAAAACTAGGAACTAAAGAGATCTGGTAACTCTGTCCTAATGTAATCCTCGCGCTCCCAAGTGGCTTCCTCCTCTATATGGTTGCTCCACTGAATCTTGAGAAACTTGATACTCCTGGTCCTGGTGGTTCTGTAGGCTTCTTCTAAGATACGGATGGGCACTTCCCGATAGGTCAGGTAATTGTTGATTTCCACTGCTCTGTGATCGATATTCTTGAAAACTTCAGTCTTCTCAGGCACTTCCAAGCATTTGCGAAGTAACGAGATATGGAACACGTTGTGGATGGATGACATCTCTTCAGGCAATTCCAGCTGATACAATACTTCTCCTCGACGGTTTAGAATCTTGAAAGGTCCGATATATCTGGGAGCTAACTTTCCCTTCAGACTAAAGCGTTGAGTTCCCTTCAATGGTGAAACCTTGACATATACAAAATCTCCGACATTGAAAGTCAGGTCTCTCCTTCTCTTGTCAGCATAGCTCTTCTATCTAGATTGGGCTGTCTTGAGGTGCTCACGAACTTTGTGAACTTTCTCTTCTACTTCTCGGAGAATGTCGGGTCCAAAGATCTGAATCTCTCCTACTTGCGACCAATTCAAAGGGGTACGACACTTTCTTCCGTATAGGAATTCAAATGGTGCCATCTGCAAACTAGCTTGATAACTGTTGTTATATGAGAATTCTGCGAAGGGCAGGCAGTCTTCCCATTTTGATCTGTATTCCAACACACAAGCTCTAAGCATATCCTCTAGGATCTGGTTGACTCTCTCAGTCTGTCCATCTGTTTGCAGGTGATACGCGGTACTGAAGTTCAACTTGGTTCCTAATCCTTCCTGAACTTTCTGCCAAAATCTTGAAGTAAACTGAGTTCCTCGATCTGATACTATGGTCTTGGTGGTTCCATGCAGACTAACAATCCTAGCAATGTACAGTTCTGCTAGTTTTGCACTCTGGTAGGTTGTCTTGACTGGTATGAAGTGGGCTACCTTGGATAGTCTATCAACTATGACCCAGATTGAGTCATTTCCCCTACTAGAAGTTTGTAAACCGGTGATAAAGTCCATTCCGATGGAATCCCATTTCCATTCCGGAATCTGCAATGGTTGCAATAGTCCTGCAGGTCTTTGTGCTCTGCTTTGACTCTTTGACAGATGTCACATTTGGCGATGTAGCTTCCGATCTCTCTATTCATCTTATGCCACCAAAATTGCTCTTTCAAATCCTGATACATCTTTGTTCCTCCGGGGTGGATAGAATAAAGAGTATCATGATCTTCCTTCATGATAACCTCCTTCAGCTCTGAATCTGCTGGCACACAGATACGTCCTTTGTATCACAGTACACCTTCTTCGTCTTTGGTGAATACAGGTACTTTGCCTGTATCAATACGACGTTTGGTTCCGTCGATACTTTCATTCCCCTTCTGGGCTTCCTTGATTTGGCTAATCAAAGTGGGTTGAAGTTCAATGCTAGCTAGGAATCCTTTGCTAACTAACTCAGTCCTGAACTGCTCCAACTCCTCATACAAACTTGGTTGCTTCTCTTTGATCATGGTGTTCAGCCTACACGGCAATCTGCTAAGAGCATCCGCTACCACATTGGCTTTGCCGGGGTGATAGTGAATGTCAAGGTCATAATCCTTGATTAACTCTATCCATCTTCTTTGCCTCATATTCAACTCCTTCTGGGTGAAGATATACTTCAAGCTCTTATGATTTGAGTAAATCTCACAGCGATTACCCATCAAATAATGACGCCATGTCTTCAATGCTAGAACCACGGCTGCTAGCTCAAGATCATGGGTCGGATAGTTCTGCTCATGCTGCTTCAGTTGTCGAGACAGATACGCGATGAATTTGCCTTCTTGCATCAATACACATCCTAGACCAATCTTGGATGCATCACAGTACACATCAAACGGCTTCTTGATGTCGGGCTTGATCAAAATTGGGGCTGATATCAATCTCTTCTTCAGCTCCTGGAAACTGGCTTCACACTTGTCTGTCCATTCAAACTTCTTGTACTTCTTCAACAATTGGGTCATTGGTCGAGCTATGCTCGAGAATCCTTCTACGAACTTGCGGTAATATCCCGCTAATCCGAGAAATGAACGAACTTGGGTTTGATTGGTTGGTGCTTCCCATTCTTCAACATCTTTGATCTTGCTGGGATCAACAGAGACTCCTCCGGCAGACACAATATGTCCTAGGAATCCTACTTCTTTCAGCCAAAACTCACACTTGCTGAACTTGGCCTATAACTGATGCTCTCTCAGGGTTTCTAGGATGATTCTCAGATGTTGCTCATGCTCTTCTTCTGACTTGGAGTAGATAAGGATGTCGTCGATAAACACAACTACAAACTTATCTAGGAAATTCATAAAGATCTTATTCATGAGATTCATGAAATAAGCAGGGGCATTGGTTAATCCAAAAGACATAACCGTATACTCGTATAAACCATAGCAAGTAGTAAAGGCGGTTTTTGGAATATCCGTTGCATGAATCTTAAGTTGGTGATAACCAGTCCTAAGATCAATCTTTGAGAATACCTGAGCTCCAGTCAACTAATCAAATAGATCCTCTATCTTTGGCAAGGGGTACTTGTTCTTGATGGTGACATCATTCAACTTTCTGTAGTCTGTACACAGACGGTTGCCTCCATCTTTCTTGTCTACAAATAACACTGGTGATCTCCATGGCGATGCACTTGGTTGAATCAAGCCTGTTGCTAACATGGCATCCAACTGCTTCTTCAGTTCTACTAACTCTGAGGGGTTCATGGTATAGGGTCTCTGGGATATAGGTCCGGTTCCAGGGATTAGTTCGATAATGAACTCTATATCCCTATCCGGGGGCATACCTGGAATTTCATTTGGGAATACGTCGGGGTATTCACAGACTACTCTGAGTTGGTCAATGGTAGGCAGGGCTACGCTTTTGTTGCATTTGAATTGACAGGGTAAGGTTTCAGAGATATATTCTACTGTTACACCAGAACTACTAGTCATGGTGATGGCTTTCTTAGCACAGTCTATCAGTCCTTTATGCCTTGACATCCAGTCCATACCTAGTACTACTTCCAAACCTTTGGTTCCAAGTACAATTAGGTTGGCATAAAATCTATCCCTTGAATTCTGATAGGTACAGCCTTGCAAATTTTTCTAGCTTTTGTAGTTGAACCAGGGATTTGAACTATCATGACATGCTTCAGGTTGGTTGGACGAATCTTACTAGTGCATACAAATTCTTCGGTGACAAATGAATGCGATGCTCCAGAATCAAACAATACTCTTGCTAAAACTGAGTTGACAGAAAACATACCCAGCACTACATCTGGTGCTTCCTAGGCTTCTTCTGCGTTCATGTGGAAGACACGACCATTGCGGTTGTGCGGGTTTCATAGGGCAAATCTCCTTCCTGGTTGAACACGATGCTGCTGCAGAGCTGGGGCATTCACAGGGGCATTGGTGGCAGTCTTCTTGGGACACTCATTGGAGTAGTGACCTTTCACTCCAGACTCGAAACAAGTGATCTGGGACTTGTCCTTGACTGCGACAGGTACAACATTGCTGCCAGTTCTGGGGGCAGTGTTGTTGTTGTTGCTCTTGGGAGGGGCACGGTTGAAGTTATTGGCATTGTCGGAGTTGTGATTGTTTCCTCCGGGCTTCACATTTCCAACTCTACGATTGGGGTAGCTTGGGCGAGAATGTGGGGGTCGGTTGTTCCTTGGTGCATATCCTGGTGAGGGGTTTGGACGGTACTTCTGGTGACTACTGGATCTAGACTGCTACATCATACGACGCTTGCGGTTGTCGTTTGCCTGGTTAATCTTCCCTTCCATCTGAATGGCAGAGTCGACTAGCTCTTCGAGATCCTAGAAACGGATGTTGACAAGGATAGTCTACATCTCATCATGTAGTCCGTTTAAGAATCTCTCTTTCTTCTTGGCCTCCATGTTGATCTCATCCGGTGCATATCTGGCAAGTGACAAGAATTTGTCATGGTACTCTACTACAGTCAATCTTCCTTGATTCAGTTCACGGAATTCATCTCTCATCCTGTTGACAAGACCTTGCGGCACGTGGGTGCGGCTGAACTTGACCTTGAATGCTTCCCAGGTCATCACCTGGCCATGGTTCATGTTGCGGATGCTATTCCACCAAGCTCTTGCATCTCCCGCCAGATAGTGGGTGGCGAAGAGAACCTTCTCATTCTCCTCAACTCCTGCGACTTCGAGGTTGTTTTCCATGGTCTGTAACTAGCCATCAGCATCTAATGGGTTTTCAGATTGGTTGAAGATTGGTGGATTGGTGTTCTGAAATTTTTTGAGTTTAGATCCATGGTCATCCCGATTTCCATGTCCTTGGTTGTTGAGAGCCATTTGGGCGATCTGCTGCAATGTTGCTAAGTTGGCTTGACGCTCGGCCCTGCTTGCTTCACGGTCTGCGATGAGATTCTGCAAGATCTGCAGCATTGGGTCCTGCGATGAGCTGCTCCCTCCTTGGTTTCCACGAGTCATCTGAAGATTGAGATAGGTATAGGGGTAAGAGGGAAATTCTAAGGTTCATGGTTTTGGGTTTTCAAAGCTAAAACTTGGAGTTAAACTCAGGTTTTTCAACTAACTTCTTCTTCATTCATGCAAGCAAGCACACGATACAACACACACGACAACAATCAAAGGGGAAAACAGATGGTTTGAAGAACCATTCTGCAAACTACGATACAATGAGATGATACATCTCATGCTACGACAGTGCTCTAGTGCATCTACTCATCGTCGATGAAGTCGGAGTCTTCATCATCAGTGTAGAAGTCCACAGCATCCTCTGCCAGAAAATCGTCATCATTGCTGAGGTAAGAATCCAAATCTCCCTGGATGTTTTCTCTCTCATCATCTTATTCCTTGGCGGCAAGCTGAGCTTCCTGCTCCTTGACGGTCTTCTCGAGGTCGGCCACCTTCTTGCCAAGATGGGCGATGGCGCGATCCTTCTTTGCACACTGGCGATGAAGAGACTGGCGATCTTGGACGAGCAGTGTGAAAGTCTGGGCCTTCTGGTCAGCGATGGCACGGTTCTGGTTGGCTAACTCTCTGGCATTGTCCAGTTCCTGTTGTCGGTCATGAAGCAAGAAGTCAAGGTTCTCCACTTGACGCCTCAACTCTAGGTGACTTGGCATCTCCATCGGTATTCCCATGAAGTCACGTCTTGCATAGTGGGCAAAACGGGTTCCTTGAATCTTGTTGACGCTGAGGGCACATAGACGTGCGAGAGCTTCATGCATTGCCCTGGCTAATCCATCTAGCCAGTTCTTCTCTCTCACAGAGAACTGAATTCTCCCGAAAGTCGGTGCTTCAATGCTTCCTCGAAGATCTACGGCGACTAGCCATTGTAGGTCTCCTCCTGGGGGTCCTGGAGGTTGAGCTCCAAGAAACTCCGGATGTGGGCGTCCTAGTAACTCCGACAGTGAATCCAGATCCCTCTCGAAGATCAGCTGACCTCCGTTTCCCAACTGGTAAAACTTCCTGAACTGAGTCTCCATCTACAAGAATTTAGGATGAGGAAGTTAGTGAAGTGATCAAGTGTGTCAAAGTTTAAGTAGTAATGTAAGAATTTTGAGGAGCATGTATTTTTGAGAAAGAATGAGTTCACAAGGGTAAGAGGGGAAATAGTTTTTCATGAATACTCACTTTGGTTTTGAAGCTAAGTTTTTGGTTTGGACGTCCGTTCTAACTAGGGTCTCCTATGGTCAGGATGGCTCTGATACCAACTTGTCGACACCCGGATTTTTAATCCCAGATGCCCGTTATGCCATACCTCGCAATCCCAGGATTACCATTTTTGCGAGACATAACGGATTGGATATCACAGTACATCATCCATTACAAACCATACATAGTCTGGCCATGATAATAGCCAGGGACAAAAGCCATGAGTACTCTTTAAGTACTCGCAAACTACTACTAACAAGGGTTATAATTCTAAGTTAAAGTGTTGAAGTTAAAGAATAACTATCAAGTTAAGTTTGAAACCTAAGCTGAGTTCTGAAGCAAGAAAAGATAAAGTAAAGTTCTAGAATCACTTAAGTTGGGAAGCTAATTTCATTAACACAACCCTGTTATGGTCAAGTCAAAGTTCATCATTCATTTCAAGTTATTTAGAAAACATCTCACAACGAAACAGTATGGCTATTCCAACTGTCCATAACCACGGACGCGGCTATTCGAATAGTTTGACACTCTGCAGAGGTGGTACACTTTCACCACAAGATTCGATACATCTGTCAGGGATAGCCCTGAGTCATCATACTTAGTATGCAGATAATCAAACATAACCTTCCCTTTACACACCCTAGTACAAGCACCTCTCCTATAAGTATGGCCTCACAACCATGACCATCAGTCATCTTGGGCACTGCATAGGTGGACATCATTGAGAGGTAGTCTCAGCTCAAACCTCTCCCGTGAGGGAACTAATACTAATGCATATAAATTTCCAGCTAAGCCTTACCCAATTCAGGTAATGTGGTTGTACGGTAAATTTGGAATGGTATCGCATCCGAATCCAACCATCAGTTTTATAAAAGGGTTAAGGCTCGTGCCTCATCATTTTCATCATCATAAACCAATTGTGTTTCTCAACACATGTCAAAACATCTCAATAGAATGACTCATCATTCCAAGGTTTTCATAACTCATTTTCACCAAGTGTTCCAATCTAAAGTGATTCAAGTTTTTGAGCTATTCTAAAGTACTAAGTTAAGAGTGTTCACTAAGGTGGAAAGATGGGATCAATCTCATGCCATACAATGACATCTAAAGGTTTCTAAGTAGGTCAAGTTTTATACTCTTTATGCTACCTTCAAAATTAATTAAAGAACTTTGTGTAAACTAAGGGAGGTAAAACTTGTCAATAAGACTTGGGGTACTAATAGTTAAAGGGGTGTGATCAAAGTATGCTTAAGGCATCTTTACTAAACCATCTAGTTTTATTCTAGCTTTCTAACAATATCTTATTAAAGCATGTTTGCAAGGGTTAGATTGCCACTAATAGCTTGCCTTGGTTGGTGCAGTGGTTGAAGTTTTCTTCTTCTTCTTCTTGGTAGAACTCCTCCTCCTCGAAGGCTTGGTCGGTACTATCGTCTAGAAATACATAGGGAGTGCACAATCACCAACAATACTTAACTAGGCTAAGTAGTATTCTAAACCACACAATTGATGATCTATTATCATCCCAAACATCACAAGTTTTAATTCAATAGTTTCAACCTTTCTATGTTAGAAAAGTAATTTCTACTCATTGAAAAGTTAACTAAAATTTAATATTCACCACCAAAATATGGGATCTTGTGGACACATGTCCTCACCACTTATTCTCACATGTGGGAATGAGATTTAAAGGTTGAATCAATATTACTTTGGTTTAAGTTTATTATTTAATGATTTAAAGTGACTAGAAATGCCTATATAGCATTATTTTGGTACTAGTCCAAAGTCACTGCCTTTAAACCTTAATATTATTACATATTTGGATAGATATGATGAAATGTGATTTTTGAGAGTTGGAATCAACTCAAAAGCTAACTTGGTTGTTTTTACAAAAATGTTTCAAGTTGCAAAAGCTTTTGTCTTCTTATTTTTTTAGGAGAAATCTATAACTCTAAATGAATTAGATCCAATGGGCTTGGATAGAGCATTTCAATACCTTTCACACAAAATTAGTTTCATGTATTTTGGATTTATCAAACTCACAGAATTGAATTTTGAAACACTGGATAGAAACTATATTCTAACTAAAAAGAAAAATCCAGATTTGAATCTACGGGCTTGTGCGGGAAAGGAAATGGGCCGACCCAGTGGTGCTACGCGGCGCGGGGCTCAGCTAACAGGAGGGTCCCACTTGTCAGCGGCACTTAAAACGCGAAACGGTACGCGCGTTGTGGGCCGTGCGATTAGAGGGTAGATCTACGGCTGAGGGTCGTCATCGACGACGGACAGGTCGCCGGCGAGCTCGAACCGTAGCGGCTCGGTGGGGGTCTACTGGGGGTGAACCAGGGTTCCAGCGGGGTCGGCGATGCGGGCGAACAAAGTGGAAGACGACGGCGAGGCGAGGCATGGTCGCGGCGGAGCTTGGGGTGGCCGGAATAAACGACACCCTTCTTCTCCAGAGGCGGCGGCTCCGGCTCCAATTCCGGCAAAATGCTGCTCCACTTGCTCCGGCGAGAGGTGGGTGGGGTTCAGAGTGGTAAGGGGAGTGGAATGGTGTGGAGAAGAATGGCTGGGGAGGGATCCTTTTATAGGCCTGACGGTGAGACCGAGCGGGATGGGCGGTCGACGGTGGCAACATGGCTACGGCGATCTAGCGGCATGGCTTGGGATGGCGATCGATGGGCGGTTCCCTGGCGGTGCTCTAGGACTTCAACGCGACCGTAGGGGCGGTGGTATGCGGTCTGGGCGAGGTGGCACTCTGAGAGGCAGAGGCGGCGGTGTCCATGGCGAGCGGTGGCTGTGGGGCTTTGGGTGGCGAACGGGGGTGTCTGGGGTGTTCTCCAGGTCGAGGCGGAGCGGTGGGCGCGGGCTGCGGTCCAGCGGCGGCTTGTGCACACGGGGACAGAGCGTGCTCTGCGGGCAGCATCGGCATGGTTCGGTGGCACTGGGCGCGGTTTCTCCTCGGTGGTCCATGACTGCTCTTGGCTCGGGCAAGGGACAGAGAGGGGCGGTGCGGTGCTGGCTACCTCCTAGACATGGAGAGAGAAGAGGAGGTGGTCTGCTGCTATGGGGCAAGTTTGGCCGGCTAGGGTGGTGCTCGGCATGGCATTGCCTTGCCACTAGGGTGTAGGGGATGGGTTGCAAATGGCATGGTTTGATCCGAGGGGGACATAGAGATTAAATGGAGATCAAATGGGGGCAAAACTTTGTTCAAAACAGTGAGCTAGGATTAGAGGTGTGATTCTGCCTACCAAGTGTTTGATGAAATGGCCGCAAGAGAAAAAGTTTTGAACTTTGAGTTCAAAAATTTTGGGTGATCTCCACTAGTGATAGGTAGTCTCTGGTTGCAAGGGTTTTGAAAATGGTGCTCAATTAGATGGTTTTTAAAATAGGGGTGATCTATGCATATGTATTAGATTCAATTTTAAACTGTCATTTAAAATAGTTTACAGAATGTTTTTAGTAGATCAAAAGGTGGGCCTTGGTACCTCATTATGTGTACTAACAAGGGGTGTAAAGATTAAGAATTGTTTCTGTTAAGAGTTGAGTACTAGGAATAGCCAAAGTAGGCATGAGAGTTAAATTTGTCAAAATGACCATTCCTTCATTTTAATTCTTTTTGATTTGATTTTCTTTAGGAAAAGTTTGGGAATGATGTATATGATGTTTAAATCACCTAAGAAACATTTTACAAGCATTTAGATCAATCAATCATGGCAATTCAAACAACTCCTATTTTAAATGCACACATATATGAATGCTTTTATTTTGAATTTGGAAAAGTTTTTGTTAACCCCACTTTTGGATGATTTGATCTTGATAAGCTTGGATTGAAGTTTTGGGATGTTACAACCAGACCTTGAGAAAGACTTTCAAGTATATTGTGATGCATCTCACCAAGGTTTAGGAGGTGTACTAATGCAGGAAGGTAGAGTTGTAGCTTATGCATCAAGGCAACTCAAAAATCATGAAGTGAACTATCCTACTCATGACCTAGAGTTGACATCAGTTGTGCATGCCTTAAAAACATGGAGGCATTATCTTATGGGAAAACGTTGTGAAATGTTCACTGATCACAAGAGTCTGAAATACATTTTTTACATAGAAAGAACTCAATATGAGACAAAGAAGATGGCTAGAACTTATCAAAGATTACGACTTAAGTTTGCAATACCACCCTGGAAAGGCAAATGTCGTAGCCGATGCTTTAAGTCGCAACGTTTATGTAAAGGGACTCAATAAAGGAGAATTGTCGGAGGAGTTATGTGCCCAATTTAGAGAGCTGAGACTTGAAATAGTGCCTGAAGGGTACCTTGCATCCTTGGAAATGCAACCCACCCTGATGAACATAATTCAAGAAGCCCAAAAGATGGACAAAGAAATAGAAGAAATCAAAAGTAAGGTTAGTGAAGGCAAGGCAAAAGGATTTCATGTAGATGAACAAGGAATCTTATGGTATGAAAAACGTATCTGTGTTCCGCAGGATCTTGAGCTTAAGAAGTTGATCTTACAAGAAGCGCACAACTCACCATATTCAATTCATCCTGGCAACACCAAGATGTATATGGATGTTAAGGAAAGATTTTGGTGGAATAATTTAAAGAAGGATATAGCAGAACACATTGCCTTGTGCGACGTGTGCAGTCGTGTAAAGGCAGAACATCAGAAACTGGCAGGATTATTACAACCACTGCCAATACCTGATTGGAAATGGGATAAAATCGGTATGGATTTTATCACCGGACTGCCAAGGACTAAATCTGGATATGATTCTATATGGGTTATCATTGACCGCTTGACAAAAGTGGCCCATTGCATACCAGTGAAGAACACTTATACAAGTGCAAAGCTAGCCAAGATATACATGAATAGGATTGTATGTTTACATGGGGTACCTAAGAGTATCGTGTCTGATAGAGGAACTCAATTCACTTCGCACTTTTGGCGACAACTTCACGAGTCATTGGGAACTCGACTACAATTCAGCACTGCATTTCATCCGCAAACTGATGGGCAGACAGAAAGGACCAATCAAATATTGGAAGATATGCTAAGAGCATGTGCGTTAGATTATGGATCTAGTTGGGATGAAAGTCTACCATACGCAGAGTTTTCCTACAATAACAGCTATCAATCAAGCATAGAAATGGCTCCGTTTGAATTCCTTTATGGAAGGAAGTGTACTACACCATTGCTGTGGAATGGAGTAGGAGAAAGAAATTTGTTTGCGCCAGACCTAATCAAGGACGCTGAAGAGAAAGTCAAGATGGTAAAGAATAGGCTAAAGGTAGCCCAATCTCGGCAAAAGAGCTATGTCGATCCAAAACGTAGAGAGGTTACCTATGAGGTTGGTGATAGAGCTTATCTCAGGGTATCACCACTTCGTGGTGTGAAGAGATTTGGAATCAAAGGAAAATTAGCACCATGCTATGTAGGACCTTTCAAGATTTTGAGCCGCAAAGGAGAAGTGGCATACGATATAGAATTACCAGAATCTCTGTCAGTAGTTCATAATGTATTTCATGTTAGTCAGCTGAAAAAGTGTCACCCAGAGATGGAAGAAACTTCGTTGAAAGACACTATACCATTAGAGGAACTTCAGCTAGAGAATGATCTCACTTATGAAGAGAAACCTATTAAGATTCTAGAGACAACAGAAAGAATTACCCGTACCAAGACAATCAAATTCTACAAAGTGCAGTGGAACCATCACACTGAATCAGAAGCAACATGGGAGCGAGAGGATGAACTTCAGAGAGATTACCCTCACCTATTTGCTAGCTAACCCGAATCTCGAGGGCGAGATTCATCTTCAGGGGGTTAGATTTGTAACATCCCAAAAATTTTACCTAAAAATCATCATCATAGCATTCATATCATCATGCATGTACTAATTTGCATTAGGATTGTCCTCCAAAATTTTGGTGAAATTTAGAGACTTTTTGGAGCACTTTTGCTAAATTCAAAAAAAACCTAGAAAAGAAATTCTAAAAAAAAAGAAAAGGAGGGAAACGGATTTTTTTAAACAGCAGCAGTATTCTGGCCTTTTGGCCCAAACCGGCCCAACCAGCCCACCCGGGCCTCTCTCTCCGCCACTGTGTTTTCCCACATCCCCACAGCTCACCCCACCCACTTACCTCCTGGCCCCATGCCATGTCGACGCCACCTCAGTGTCTTCCAAGCGAACGGCCGGCAACCCCATCCCCTCCTCTGCCGTTACCAAGTCCGGTTGAATACGAGCGTTACCGCGAATTAATCGCCACCGCCATCGCCCCTTCTTAATCCCCTCCCCCCCCCTCAACAGATTCCCCCAGCCACTACCCCTAGAGAGCCCCTAGGCTTCCCAATTGATAGCTCAAACCACCGCCGTCCGAAGCTACTCCGGCCACAATTCCGGTGAGCCCCGGCCATGCCGTGCCCTCCTCTCTGCCCTGTATTATTTGCCGTGACCTGGCGCGTGTTTTAACCCCGGCCGCATGCCTCCATTTGCTCCAGGTTGACGACGCGGGCAACTCCGGCAAACCCCCTCTGTCGCCGCCGTCTAACGCTTTTTCCGGTGAAGGTAGGGTTTCCGTCGCCCCTTTTTGGACTCTGCTAGATCGTACTAATCAGTGCGCATCTCACTGACCCCCTTGTTTGCTTGTCCAAGCCCCAGGCCATCGTCTTCGACATAGAGCCGCGAGCTTCGCCGTCGACGCAACTCCGATGAGGAATCAAGGCCGAGCCAGAGCACCCCTATGCCACCGTAACCTACATCGAGACCGCCATGACCTCCTCGACCTCCGGTACGTGTCCACGGACTCCCTGCCCCTGTAGAACCGCCGGAACGCCATCGTCCGATGCTCCACCGCCGCGCACAGCTGGTCAGCGCCGCCCATCTCCGTCCAGGCCACTAGGGACAGTTAGATTTATCGTCTGTGGCTAGGATTAGATCGGCGAGCGAAACGGTATGAGCTAATCATATCCGTCCGTTTATCACTTAAGATCTAACGGTCCGCAGCAGTCGATCCGACCGAACCGGTACGGGCCAATGAGATTGCGCCACATCGCCTAGGTTATTTGTTTAAATAGAAAATTAGACAGATTTTGTATTAAACTTAGAAAATCAATAACTTTTGATCCACAATTCAGAAAAATGCAAATTTGGTGTCTATGGATTCAGAAAAATAAGACCTTTATTATAGAGGCCTTGTTTCACACTTTTGCTTCTGAAAAATTGGAATATAAGGCAGAAACTTTTTAGGAGTATTTTGCTCATAAAAATTATTCCATAAATTGTTTTGGGGTATTTCTTATGCCTTTATATGAGGTATTTTAACCTCTGTACTGTAGAATCTGTAACTTTTAGAGTTGTGATCATATCATAGCATTTTGCATGCATTCAAATTTTTGTAATGTTTTATTGATTGAATTATTGTTGTTGTATTGTTCTTTGTGTAGATTGTGTGGATTGAGAAGTTTGTTGCTGTGAGGATTGTACCTATTCCCCTAGCTACCAAGGCAAGTGATATTTCATCTCATGTCCTATTATTTTCACTATTGCACTAGTGTTATTTTGGTAGATCTTATTATGATAGGATTATTTATATGTTACTATACTATGCTATGCTATCCTATAGATTATATCTTGGTAGTATTTCCTTTGTTGAAAGACTTCGTATGCTAGAGTGCTTAGCCATGATATTAGAATTCATGGGTGGAAAATACATATCAAGATAGTATGGAAAGCTATTATTTTGTTTGACTAAGAAAACAACTAATGTTAATGAAACACCTGGGTGGAATGGGACTTGCTTGGATTATGTTGAGTGGTTACTCAGGGGCCATGTCTATGGCCAGCTGGTGTATCACACTTGTGGACGGCCGCCCAGGAACAAAGAGATTGGAGACGTTCTTGTCACGAAGCTTCCAGTCCAGCCACATGGCATATGGGCTCTGCCTTGACCAACTAAGTTGCAAGAACTCAGCCAGACGGACAGAAGGTTGTAGTTGTGATAGGATGGAACGCGTCCGTGGTGGTCTGAGGGATTGCTTCTGAAAAGTCTTGTCTCGATGCATGTCGAGTCTTGTTGGGAAAGTGCACCACCTCTCGAGAGGGTAAAACTAAGTACTTAGCCGTGTCCCCGGTTATGGACAATTTCTGAGCTTCAAGATAGTGAAGCAGTTAAATAATCTCCTGATCCAAATTTCTCTAAGTTAAAAACTTGTGAGTGAATATGGGTAGAGGTTCAGTGATGTCTATCATTGGTACCTTAATGTTTGAAAGAGAAACTCACTCTTCAAAAACTATAAGTTAAACTAGCTTTTAGCAAAGTCAGCCAAAACCCCACTTAGCCATATATTCATGTAGTTGTTGGATTATACTAAGTACCTATGGTATCACTTGCCAATACAATTCCAAATGTATTGAACCTTGTGGCTGTAACTTATTATGTTGCAGGATACTCTAATGATGAGTAGGGTTGCGGGTCTACACTCGACATGTTTGCCTGTGGCGCATGAAGACAAAAGACTCTATTATTATTATGCTATGTAATGTGAACCTTGAGTATCTTAGCCTTGGGCTAAGTGAGTTGTAAGAACCATTATATTATTGGAAATGCGATGTAATAATGACCTTTGTTTCTGTGTACTTCATCTTAAAGTGTGGGTGCTAGCATTTCGATCCAGGGACTAGCACTGCAATCACAGGGATCTTAACTTACTATGGTGAGATCTTACAGGGGTCTTCAGGCCGGAGACTTTGGTGGACCGGAGACTCCGGTGTGTGCAGACCGGAGACTCCGGTCTGAGCAGCTCCAGCGGCTCCTGCTTCACGCTATGCTCCTTGTTCTCCATCCTTGGGTGCTTGGTGATGTGTCAAGGCTTCGTACCTAATGATGCATAGAGTAGTTGCATGAAGTAGCACACCATCCAAGGAGGTATCAAATTGGCACGAGGAGAGGAGCAAGTTCATCTTAGCTTATAGGAGTTTGGCTCGGGCACGAGTCATGGGTCCATTTGGGGGACTTGTTGGTGTAGATGTAGGAGCGTCCGTAGGACGGGCTACATCAGTTCCTGTTGTTCCTGTGTCTTCTTCATGAGGCGCCTATTCCTAGCAACAGTAGCCTTCTTGTCCAGCTTGGCTTGTGCGTGCTCCAACTTTGCCACCTTCAGGTTCTCCTCAGCAGTGAGTAACTCCATCATCTTCTGATCCAAGCACATGCGAACATCATCCATAGTCTCCTGTGTCTTCCTCGGGAGATATTCCATGTTCTGAATGTGCTCCCCAAAGTCGAAGTGTTGCGGGGTCACGGCTGCGTAACCCTGGGGGTGGTGCCTCCCAAAGAAGTAGAATCTAGTACCCTCCACCTGCTCACGGTGGTGATAGGTGAGACGTGACAGTGCCTCCAGGGCCACTCGAAGCACACCATTGCCCCAATCCTTCTCCATCACTTGGACTACAATCTCCTCGGAATACGGGGGCACTATGCCACCTCTCATGGTGCACACCACCAGCCAATTCATCTCTCCCTCGACGAGCTTGGGGTTGTGAGCGCCCTTGATCTCAAGCGCCGGGCAGCCCACATGCTTGGCCAAATCCCTAAGCTAAGCCTCAAACAACTGGAGTGGAAGGTCCAGTCCTACCTGATGGTACTTGGTGAAGACAACAGCCATCTACAAAAATTTAGATAGATTTAAGTTAGTGAATAGTGTGCAAAATTTTAAGTATGCAAAGCTTGAATTTAATGCAAGTAGTTTTCAAAATAGAGGGGAGGAGACATAAGCATTGTTTTTGCAAATACCAAGCTCCTTACTTTATAAAGAAAATAGTTTTTTGTCCTTGTCTAACGTCCAGGCTAACTAGGGTCTCCTAAGGTCAGGATGGCTCTGATACTAAGTCTGCGGTGACCCTGGAATTAACATCGATATTACCCATTATGCAAACCACCACGATCCCATGATCAGTGCATCATGGAGCATAACCGACATAATATCAAAGTACACATCCATTACAGTACCGAATACAACAGGTCTTACATAACTACCACGATGGGCACAAATAGATAAAAGGAGTGGAACATGTAAATGCGGAAGACCCAAGTCAAGCCATAGCCCAACAGGCGCCTGACTCGGAGTAACGCCCTAGTTCGCGAAGTTGTCATTGTAACCTCCGTCGTCTCCATCATCCTGCTCATTGTCTGGCTAAGTAGATAGCCAGGGACAATGCCAGTGAGTACATTTGAATGTACTTGCAAAACCACCATACAAGAGGATAAACAATAGAGTATGCATTATGGCTATGGATAGGATGGCTCCAAAGGGGTTCCTTTCGAGAGTAGCTTCTCTTGTAGATATAGCATTTACGCCACTAAGTAACATATTTACAAAACCGTTTAAGAAGTAGTTGTTGAAACTTGAGCTACTAGGATGGGGTCACCCAATGCTTCTCTTCCGGTCATCCCATGACCAACACCTCCTTCAACACCGACCATCCCATGGTCCAGCATTGATACCTTCCGACCATCCCATGGTCAAAACCTTTTTCGAAAACTTTTTATAAGACAAAATCACACCGCTAAGTAGCAACCTTCCCAATTTTCCATGACCATGGACACGGCTATTTGAATAGATTTACTCTCTGTAGAGGTTGCACACTTTACCCACAAGATTCGATACATCTTCCGTGAATAGTCGTGGATTGTCATACACCAGTATGCGGGGTTCAGATAATCGAACGAGACCTTCGGGAAATCTGCTCTAATACAAGCGACTACCTTATGATTGGTCCCCCTCAACACCGGGATGTCGGGTATCGAGGACCAACCGGAGCGCATTTTACACTTCACAAAGTGGGCGCTTTCAATGAGGGGCTCACAGTAAACGCCTGGCTGCCCGCAGACAGGTTGTTCCTTCTCCAGGTCAATGTCTCACATGGAGCTTTACAGAAGAAGGCCCAGCCTCCGGGGATTGAGATCCCCTGTAGTAGTTGTGAGGCACTTGCATCAGAGCGGACCACCTTTGGGCCAAGTCCCTTCCCATTTAGGGGTAGTGTGGTTGCACGGGGTAATTGTTCGGGCAAGATTACATAGAACCGGGTGCATTTTCAAAAACATTTTTCCTCCTCCTCCTTGGTATCACCACTTGGAAACCAAAACCTTTCTCTTCTTAGGAAAACCTTTTATTCTCTGGTTACCACCTAGAGTTTTATGTAGGCTAAACATGGGTCTCCAAGGGGGTTGTGGCATCGTAAACCACCTTATACTACAAGGGAAATAGGTAGGTGTATATAAGGGATGTACTAAATAGTATCATAGGTATAAGTTTGGGGGAGCCAAACCCATACACAATGCATTAGTAAAAGTAGGTAAAACAAGATGCATAAATTAAGGATAGGACAAGTCTCATTAACTTGTAGGTGGCTTGCCTTGGTTGGAAGCTTTTCCCTGTTCTTCTTCCTCAAAGTCCTCCCAAACACCTTCCTCGAACTCGTCCTTGTTCGTATCTATCGTCACAAAGGAAAAAGAACAAACCACAACACCATTCATCAACCACAAGGCAAACATCACAAACTTTACAGATCAGATACTCAACTTAGCAAACCCAACCACACACTTGAAGCTACAGATCATAACAAAAAAAATGCCAATGGAATCAACCAAAAAGGTTAAACCAAACTATTATGATGATTTTAATGGTGAACACTAGATTAGCAAGCAAGCAGGTGACTCGACCAAGATCTGTAAGTGAACAGTGACCAAATCTTATATTTATGGACATATAATTAAATTATCAAACCTACCCAATTGGATTCATGTTTTTATCTATCATGGTTGATTTTTATCAATTAAAATATTGAAAACAGAGCTAGCTTTAGCAAAATAATTCTCAGGACAAATCTACAGTACCAAAATTTATGCCCTTCTAGGAACAATTAGTACTAACAGAGCCACAACTCTAGGAGTTTGTCTCGTCCCAAAAGGGGGTCCACAAAAGCTTCTAGAATTAAAGTAAAAAGCTTCTGGCCAAAAGTTGTGAATTTAAAAACAGGAGCTAAATAGTTCCAAACTGTGTGATTCCAATTTTTATGGATAGCCATGTTCAAAAACAAGGCATGGAAAGTGCTTTCATAATTTTCTAGGTCACAAAAGTATTAATATGAATTAAAGACTGTAAACAGCATTATTTTACCATTAAAACTCTCTGTGAAAGCACAGGTGTTATTTTAGCAATCTACCAGTGCCACGTGATAGAGACATACATGGGCTATCATACAAAATTTGATTCATACCGAGATATTAAACAGTTGATTTTTGGTGAATTTTAAGCTACAACACAAATTTCTGGAAACTAAAATTGCCAAAATAATAAAAAAGAGGGAGGATGCAGAGGCTCGGGTCGTGGCCCACTCAGTGCCTAGGCTAACCCATCTGTATCTCGTCCTGGCGGGAACCGGGGCTTTCAAATCCCGTGGTGGGTCCCGTGGGTCAGTGGCAGTGGGGCTTGAAGGGGTATGGGGAGCCGTGGGCCATTGGATCATAAGCATATCTGACGGACGAGGCTCGTCATCCTTGTAGGGCTCGACACCGGCAACGGGAAACCCTAACAAGGACATGTAGAGTCGTGGAGGCTTACCCATGGGCAGAGATGTGCTAGTGACAGCAGGGTTCGACGCGGTTGAGGATGGGGGTTCGAATGACGGGCGGCGGAGGGTACTTGGTCGCTAGCGACATCGTGGACGGTCAAGGGCAGCTCGGTGCTCTCGGTGCTCGTTGCTGCTCTGGCGTCCCTGGCAACGAAGGTAAGAAGGGTTAGGTCGGCATCTGTGCAGCGAGTATGGTGGAGAGGAGAAGCGAAGATGAGGGGTTTAGCCATGGCAGGAACCTTCACCATTTCTCTGACGGTGCCATGGCGGTGCGGTGTTGGTGAGAGCAGCAGAGGCCGAGCGGGGCTCGGCTCCGCTCTGGGATGGAGTGGTGGTTGGTGGGGAGTGGAATGGCGTGGGTGGCGTATGTTAGGGGTGGCTCCAGGGCTTTAAGCGTGAGTGGAGCGTCCATGTTGCGACGGGTGCAGGGGTAGATGGAGGAGAGGGATGCTAGGCACTGGTTTGCTGGGCGCGGCGGGAGGGAACAGCTCTGCGCGAGAGAGGGATGCGGGGTGCAGTTATCTATAACGCATGGCCTCAGGAGCATGCGGGGTGGTGATGGGGTGGGTGCACGCGAGGTGTTCGGCATGCTGTCATGTCCGCCTGGGCTCGAGAGAGCTGGGGCGCAGTGCGGTGATCGATGTGGGGTGGTTGGGAGGGAGAGGGAAGGTCTCTCACTCTCTACGAGGGGCATCGTCGAAGTGTACCTGGGGAGCGAGGTGGAGCGGGCGCGCGCGCGTGTCCAGGGCGACATGGGCGACACTGGTTGGGGGTAGCGGGGGCTGCGGGTGATCGAGGAGAGGGGAGAGGGCGGTGCTTGGGGAAGTGGCACGCTGCTGTGCAGGCCTGGTTGCGACCAAATGGAGGCATGGGCGTCTAGGGACTGGTCGAGCAAGATTGACTCGATCTTGCTGGTTGTTCTCTCCAACAGGTCGGGTTGGCTGCATGGGCATGCTAGGGTGGTGCAGGGGAGTGGGGTGGCACGTTTGGGTCGTGCCAGGGCCGGTGCTAGGGTGTAGCAGGTATGGAGAGGGGGAGAAAGGGGTTGGGGTGATCTAGGGCAAGGTAGCTCGAGTGCCCACTTTGATCGATGAGATCTTCGAGCTTGTGTCACTAATGGCCAGGGGAAGGGTTGGGGTTCAAAGAGGGGTGCCAGGTGAACATACTTGGACCATAGATGTTTCCTGGAACAAACCCAAATTCTTGCAAGAATTCTCCAATGTTTGCCAAAAATAAGGTGGTCATAGCATATGCTTCAAGTAGTGAAGAATTCACTTGCATGCAAGGAGCTTAAGGTTATGTTTCAACCAAGTTAAGGGGTGGGCTTTGAAGAACTCCTAACAAGGTACAAACCCATGTGTTTGCATGCCTAAAAGGATCAAGGTTTAGTTCACCAACTTCACCCAAAAATGGCCATGATAAGCTAATTATGTCTTAGCCATATTTTTAGGAGTTTGCTTTAATTTCTCTAAATTTCACATGGGGTGTATCTTGATGATACCAAGCATTGATTTACAACCCTAAACCTAGGATCAAGCAAAAAGCATTACTAGCATGGAAATCAACAAGGTACCAAGCGAAACACAAGGATCATGCATTCTTATAAGCAAGCAAAGTAAGAACACACCAAAACCCTAAAAGTTTTATTTCCCCCTAATTTCTAGACTTATATTCCAAGCAAACAAGGATGCAAAAGATGGGATGTTACATTTATCAACATGATCAATTTTAGTAGGCTCAACCATATTTGAGTCGGCACCAAAATACATCGGTTGATGTATAACATAGAACACCCCACGACTAATGTGATAACCTTATTCTTATTGTGCTAACTCATTGGACAACCAATTTTCATGCCTAGACACATGTTAAATAGTAAAGAGATTCAATGTATATTATGTCTAGGAATTTATTGAGGTATATATTGAATGGTCCTTCATTACCCTAGGAAGTTCAAGTGACTTGTTGCACCACTAGCAGTGAATCACTGAACACCTTGATATGACTCACTCTTGTAGCAAACAAAAGTTCCAACCCGAATAACAATTCATCATCTTCGACTTCATTGCTAGTACAAACATAGTCTAACCGGCATGAGGCATCATATATTACCCTAAAAGGACATATACAAACAACTCCAATTCTCGCCCACTGCTGCAAACTGAACCATAAAATTAGAGCTTCCATGGAACTGCTAATACTAGATGTAAATCAGCATTATCACTGATCGGATGTTCCACTGTGAAGTTGGCCACAATTTGGCCTTTCATAGATCAAAGAGGTTCGTATGTTAGATCATACTCGATTGAGCCGAAAGCCCACTTGTATATTCTTCTACCAGGGTCAACCTCTAAATCATGTGTTTGATAACATATGCTTGATAGGATACTATGCACACACTAGAAAGAAAGTAGTGTCATAACTTTGTGCATGCACAGTAGACAGATAGGAACAATTGTTCAATGAAACTATACCTTGTTTTGGCTTCCAGTAATTATCCTCTAAGATAAGAAATAGTATGCTCCTTACCATCGGTTACCTATGTCAAGTCAACACCAATGACTCCTTGTGGGGCCCCTAGATTAGCAGTCCGCGAATCCCTCTTATGCATATTTCCATGTTACCATGATTAGTGAGCCATGGAACATAACTGACAAGTATCATTGCAACATCATTACATAATGGGAACAATACTTACACTGGTAACATTACGGATATACCAATCAACAGCGGCGGATCTTCATCAATCGCCCAAGTCCTGCATTTACCCTACATGCAACTACATGGGAAGATGGCCTAGCTCGCATAGACATCATCGTATCCGTCATCCTTCCTGCTTATGAAAGTCTGTCCATGTAAATAGCCAGGGATAATACCAGTGTTGAATGTACTCGCAAACCACCATGATGAGGTAAACAAGATAATGCATTTTGGCTATGGTGAGATAGCTTTAGCTATGGTTGTTTTTGAAAAACCTAATTTCTCTTGTAGATATAGCATCTCAATATCTTTGTTGAAAAACCTTTTTAAAACATTTGAAAACATTTGAAGTTTAAAACTACTAGGTTTGGGGTCACCCATTTTTATCTCTCAGTCATCCACTAACTGAGCACTCCTTTCTCCATGATAATCATGCGATCACACCATCTTAGATAGTTCATCCACGACAGCCCTATATGCTGCCATGTGTTTATTTGCATTACAGATATCCGACACTTGTTGAGCAACAAGATCCGAATTTCCATAACACATAAGTCGTCGGATGCCGATATCCTTAGCAATCCGGATTCCATGCAGCAGTGCTTCATATTTGGCAATGTTGTTTGTTGCCGTGAAGTGAATCTTCAACGCATAAAAAAGCTTATCTCCATGGGGTGATTTGAGCACCATGCCAGCCCCCGAGCGCCTTAGACACGTCAAAATGAAAGGTCCAGTATTCCGACTCTGGGAGGGTCATATTTTCCGTTGTCTCTGTCCAATCAGCGACAAAGTTAGCGAGTATTTGGGATTTAATTGTTGTACATGGTTTGTACTCAATGTCGAAAGCTGAAAGCTCTATTCCCCATTTTACGACACGTCTTGTAGCGTTGATGTTATTAATTATGTCTCTCATGGGAATTGTGCTCACCACAGTAATTTGATGCTCCTAAAAGTAACGTCGTAACTTCCGAGATGCCAGAAACACACCGTAAGCCAGCTTTTGATAGTGCGGATACCGCTGTTTTGATTCAGTTAGGACCTCACTGAGATAGTACGTCGGACGCTGCACCGGGTGTTCCTGTTTTTCCTCTGGTGTTTCCACCACCATTACGACACTGACGACCTTGTTTGTCGCAGCGAGATATAGCAATATCGGTTCATGAGGTTCCGGTGCTGCAAGGATAGGAGCGGACGAGATTACTGCTTTCAGGTCTTGTAGTGCAGCTTCAGCTTCATCAATCCAAACGAACTTTTTGGTCTTTTTCAGGAGCTTGTAGAGTGGTGCGGCTCTTTCACCGAGCCGGCTTACAAACCGACTGACTGCAGCAATGCAACCAGTTAGTCTTTGAATGTCCTTTCAGGCGAGCCAGCCTGGAAATATTGAGTATAGCCTTAATTTTGTCTCGGTTCACTTGAGACACGATGAAGTCTAACAATTTTCTGGCTGGTATTCCAAAGAAGCATTTCTTCAGGTTAAGCATTATGTTGTATTTTTATAGACTAGCGAATGTTTCCTCCAAGTCAAAAATTAAGGTTTCCTTCTTTTTGGACATCACCACTATGTCATCCACAAATGCATGTACATTGCGTCCGATTTGATCATGGAGGCAATGCTCCATAATGCGCTGGTACGTAGATCCAGCATTCTTGAGCCCAAAGGGCATCATAACGAAACAGAAGGTTCCGAAGGGGGTTATGAATGAAGTTTTGACTTTGTATGATTCCTTCATCCAGATTTGGTGATAACCGGAATATGCGTCAAGAAAACATATTAGTTCCAAGCTTGCCATAGAATTGATAACTTGATCAATGCTAGGCAGAGTGAACAGATCTTTGGGACAAGCCTTGTTCAAGGTGGTATAATCAACACACATCCTTAATTCAGTGGTGTCCTTTTTAGGGACCATTACAGGATTGGCTGACCACTCATTGTGTATGACCTCTTCTATCAATCCTGCTAACTCGAGTCGGGCTAGTTCTTTAGCTATTGCTTCTTGCTTTTCATTGCCGAAACATCGTAAGGACTGTTTGATGGGTTTAGCGTTTGGGTGTACATTTAGAGAGTGCTCGGCAAGTTCCCTAGGTACTTTGATCATGTCAGATGGTTGCCATGCGAAGATATCTTGATTTGCATGGAGGAACTTGATGAGCATGCTTTCCTATGCGCTATCTAAACCTACACCTATCTGGGTCACCTTGGAGGGGTCATCATCCTTCAACGGCGTCGTTTTTGTCTCTTTTGATGCCTTGAACTCCGAGTCGGCTTGGTTACCTCCTTCGTCGCAGGCATTTCGGACAGATCGATGGTCTTCTTGGAATCCTAGTACTCCTGGGCGTGTAGTACGGCTTCAGCAAAGGAGGTATTTCCGTCCTCGCACTCTCGTGCTTTCTTTAGGTCTCCCCTGATGGTGATCACGCCCTTTGGACCTGGAATTTTCATCATAATATAAATGTAACACGGACAAGCCATGAAAGCCCAGTAAGCTGGCCGTCCGAATATAGCATGGTATGCGCTCTTGAACGGGACCACTTCGAAGGAAAGTGCTTTCGTCCGGTAGTTCCTTGGAGTTCCAAAAGTAACATCCAAAGAGATCTCTCCTAGGGAATTTTCTTGTCTTCCTGGGACAACTCCATGAAAGATCACATAGCTGTGATTCAGCTGAGTTTCCGAGATCCTCATCCGACGCAGCGTTTCGATGTAGAGGATGTTGATGTCGCTGCCTCCGTCCATGATGGTCTTGGAGAAACCACAACCATCAATAAGTGGATTGACGACTAACGCGTATTTTCCTTGCCTATGCAACTTAGGCGGATGATCAGCATGATCAAAGGTGATTGTCACTTCTGACGAATCCAAGAATTGAGGGACAGCCAGAACAGTTGCATTGAGTTCGTGCAAAACTGCCTTCTTGAAATTAGCTGGTTGAGACCCAAGGAAAGTGACATAAGTGTCTTTCTTTGTTGGGAAGTTCTTCTTTCCATCCGACTTGGGATTTGAATGCTCCGCTTCCTCCATGTCGGAATCTTCCTTGGTCTCTTTTTCTTTTTTGGGATTCTTCCTTCCCTTCTTTCGCTTGGCCTTGTAGCTAGCGGATTCGTCTTTCTTGATGTCGTCATTGAAACGACACTCGGCGTTTGTGTGGGACGAGCCCCCATTGGCATCTAAGTGATGCACACACGGATTGTTGGCAATGTCGGCCCAGGAGTAGGTTTTGCAAGGCTGATGGTCTCCTCTACCCTGGACTCTTGACGTCCCACGGCTGCCTCCGCACCCTCCTTGTCCACTAGACCTGAAAGTAGCAGTGACAATTGCGGTTTCCACGTTGGGATTTTCTTCCGAGGTGTTCTTACGCTTCTGAGCTTATTGCTTTGGCTGTTTTGCCAACTGTGGTACAGCCAGGACGTTCAGTAGTCCTTCTGCATCATCATCGGCATTTGCGTATTTGCTTGCCGTCGCTATCATCTCTCCCAGATCAGTGACTTTGTCGCACTTTAAATGGTGACGTAGTAAACCAATTGGGAGTCCTGCAATGAAAGCTTCAATCGTAGTTTGATCATTTACCCCTTCGCAGGAGTTCTTGTTATTGATCCATCGTTCGAGATAATCTCAGCAAGTTTCTCCGGCTTTATGGGTGCAACGTTGTAGGTATCCTACCATACAGGGCCTCCGATATGTGCCTTTGAAATTCCGAAAGAACGCGTTTTGCATGTCATACCAGTTTTGGATGGTGTTTTCTGGAAGTTCATTGAGCCAGGATCGTGCCGTCTTCCTCAACATAAGTGGGAGATACCGGGTCGCGACCAAGCTATTTCCGCCTTTGGCGATGTAGAAAGCCTGGAAAAAATCCTGAAGCCAAGTATCTGGCCGGGCCACACCGTCGTAGGCATGAATGTGTCTTGAGACAGCAAATCCTTCTGAGAAGTGCGTTTGTCGAATGCGCGGTCCGAAGCATTTTGGACCCACATAGACATCATTGTTCTCGTAGCACCGCGCCTCTATGTTAGAGTTGATCCGGTGTCTCGCGTCACTTGGTGACAGGGAACACCGTCTTGGTTATTCGTTGTGGCTGCGGTGCCATGGAGCCGGACTTCTTCTTCTGCCACCACCACCTCCGCCACGACACCCTCCTTGATCTCCTCGAGAGCCGGTATGATGGCTGCTTGGCAGAGAGGGTGGTGCAGGTGGATTGTTTCCGGCTGAGTTTCGGCCTCCATCCAGAGCATCATTATAACAGTTCCGGGGAGGGTCTTGATTACGATGAGCCCCCTGCCAGCTTGACTCGGCACGGTGTCTGTCGTTCCTTCATCCGTCATTTCCCCCATTGTGGTGGGGTTCAGCCGGACAGCTTGTATGTCTAGGAAGTGGCATCCTTTGTCGGTCCTCCTCCGGACGTTGCTCTTTTTCGTCTTCCTTGTGATTGTTCGACTCTCTTTGGGGAGGGTGTCTCGGAACCAGTGCTGCAACTGCGTCTTGCTCTATGGCTGGGGCAACATTACTCCAGTCACGTGCGGCTCTGTGTCATTGCACTGAAGATCTGGTTCTTGAATGGTTATCTTCCCAAAGGTCATGACAGTGATGCTGTGATGGGTCCCGTCGGGGCCTAATATCATCCTAGGCTGGATCCGTGTGACATTGGTCAGACTTGGAGACCAGTTTTCCGCTTCCGGATTTTGCGGCCTTTTGTTGCTCCAGACCCTTGGTAAGTAGCTTTACGCCCAAAACTTGATCTGGGTTTTGGGTTGTTCACCAGGATATCTCGAGCTACAGCAGTGTTTTCTACTGGCATTCCATACACCGGATATCCCTTGCTATCTAGCTGAGGTTCTCCCTTCACGGCGTCATTTCCCTCAAAGTGGGTCTTCTGGACTTCTAGATTTTTGTTAGCCCACACGAGGCTATTCCGGATCTTCTGCTGCTGTAGGGAGTTGAACTACCCAACAGATGCAATGTGCTTCTTTTCTTCCATAAGGTTGTTAGCCTCATCTAGGAGTACTTGACGATGCGCTTCTAGGGCTTGGGCCCTTTCTTCCAATTCTGCAGATGTAAGCTCTGCAGTAGTAGGGATTGGAGTAGTTAACGTAGCATTGATGAGTTTACGGGCACCAGCTGTAACCACGTATCCATCCACCGGAGTTTCCTTTGGCTCGTCTGGGATTAGGGATCCATCTGAGTCTTCTTCGGATTCTTCGGCAACTACTTCCTCTACAGGGGGGTCTTTTGCCGGAGTCTTGTTTTTGTTCCTCTTCTTTGCCTTCTTGGCAGCGCCGGTAGCAAAGACAGCTTTGGGTCCTTTTCCCGGAGTCAAGCTCTGATTGGTACTTTTGGACATCTGGACGTTGGGATTATCTCTGAGATCCATGTCATCCTGTGCTTTGGGAGAGTTTTCTCCAGATTGCTCGTCCATGGCTTCTCCTTCTACAACTTTGGAGTTGAAATCCTCTTCATATTCCATGGAGAACTTTTGGAAATCCGTTGATGTCATTGAATCATTTGAAGATGTCGGTAAGTCGGTGTTTGTTCCGATCGCCTCCAGCACTGAGTCTTTGTTGTCTCCTGCATCGGCGGAGCTAGATCCGGATCCAACATATCCGACGAAGTGTGATGTGTGCATCCTCAGGTATTTGCGACTTTCCTCGTGGGCTTCCTCGAAACGTCTGATGGTCTCAAGAATTTCATCCACGCTAGCGTCTTGCAGCATCATACGCCTTAATGTGTACCTCAGGAAGGGTTTATCCGTTCCGGCTTTGGCACAGTCGGAACCAAAGTTGTTGTCTTGTTCCTCCTGGATTTTGACCTCGATGGGTAGATCGATCTGGGATTCGGGCTCCCTAGGGAGATCCACTCCAGATTCGACTTGCACCGCAAGATCTGCTTCAGGCTCAGCTTTATTCACTATCTCTGCGATAGGTGCGGGCTGGGTGGGATTAGGGTTTTCCGAGATCTGGAACTCTGCCGCCTCCATGGACAAAGTGGACCTAGAAACTTCTTCTGCCTCTATCATCACCACTAGGGTGGGTGGGGCAGGTTCAGCGAAACCGATGTAAACATTGATCTCACCAAAATACATGATGGTGTAGGAAGTCATGACCTCCCTAGCCGGAATCCAGGTCTCATCGAAAACGATGAGAGGGACATCACTGGCGTAGAGGACGCGACCAACAGCGATTGTCTTGCTGATTCCGATTCTTGCAGATTCCGCTCGGAACGCAGATCCGAAGCTCACTTGCCCTGTGCCAACTATTGTTGGATTGATGACAAGTACGCCATGTGGGGGTCCTCGAGGCGTGCGGAAGAGAGGGGTGTGAGATGTACGGTATTCCGGGATCGTGAGCATACAAGTTTACCCAGGTTTGAATCCGCCGGCTTTGTATGGATCCTACTCCTGCTAGCAATCCAGTAATACGGCAGAGCCGAAATATGGGTTACAAGGGTTTCGCCTGTGCGAGTTGAGATTGTAGACTATTGTGGGGTGCCCTAGAGGTTGGTCCCTAGGACGGCTTATATAGATATCTGGCCTAGGGTTTACAGGGGAGACCTATCTGGCTACGACTAAGAGTCGGTTACAGAGTACATCTTGAACTACAAGTAACACTATAGGCCTATGTCAGTAAGTCTTTTGGGCCTTCCCGTAGCCGGACTGGACTCCGTCTCTTCTCCCTGACTAGGCCGCCTGTGAAGCAAATCTCTAACCCGAAGTGGGCCACCCTAGTCAGTGAGGCACAGTGAGGATACTCGGAAAGTATATCCCCAATAGTCATCCCATATCACCCTGTTCTGAAAACTCTTTCTTGCTTGTGACCTTTTTAGAAGCCTTTCCAACCATCCATGACCGTGGACACGGCTTTTGAATAGATTTACACTCTATTGAGGTTGTACAGTTTACCCACACCATTCGGGTACCTTGCCCTGATCCTGCATGGATCGTGGGTCGAGTAACCAATCAAGACTCTCAGGATGCCACTCTAGTAAAGGCACCTATGCAATGAGTTCTTCCCCTCAACGCCGGGGCGTCTGGTACCAAAGACCATCCGGAGCGCATTTCCCCACTCCATCTAAAGTTTGCACTTTGAATGAGAGGCTCATAGTATCACCCGGCTACCTACAGGTAGTTCGTATTCTACCCTAGACCATTGCAACAACATATGGCTTTCCCCTAGAGAGAGACCTGACTTTGATGGAGATGATCCCTTATAAGTAGTTTAGAGGCATCCCATATTATAGTAAACAAACTTCAAGTCTAGCCCTATCCTATTTCTAGGCTAATGTGGTCACACTGTTGAGTTATTCTAGGAAACTACATAGAACCGGGTCTGTCTTTGTAAACATTTTTCCTTATTCTCCACTCTGGCACCACTTTGTAAAACAAAAACCCATTTTTTCTCAAACTCCTCTTGGCAAGGAAATCCTTACCAAGTTTTTACCATAAAAACTTTTTGTAAAAAAAATTCGAGCGCTTCCCAACCTATAGTTTTGCTCCAGCTACAACAAGGTCTCCAAGGGGTATGGTGTAATCCACCAACTTACGGTGCTAGGGGACAGGTATGTATCATCAAGGGTTGTACATGCATAAGTAAAATAGTAGTAAAATCTTATTAACGAGTAGGTGGATTGCCTGTAGTTAGGAATATGTCATTGGACTTCTTCGTAGAAAACCAATAATAATAATGATACCTTCTTCTCGAGATCATCCAATCTCAACTATCATCATAGAGTATACATGCAAACAAGCAAGATGCCACAATCAACACAAGGCAAACAAGCACAAATACAATACAACAAACAAGTAGACAAGACATCAATACACTAAGTAAGTTTTGATAGTTTGACCTTAAGGTGAATTGGAATTCTCTCATTTGGATTTGTAGAACTTCTTTTTATGATTTAAAAGCCAATAACAACTTAATTAAGAGGTTTAATACCAAAGTCAGGTTCTATGTGATACCAATGTACAAAAATGATATCAATAGATATGTATTGACATAACAAAGCCACCAGAAGTGGTTTCATTATTTTATCATTTTTATTTATTTAGTTATGAATTTTCTAGTGAGATAATATTTTGTTTTGGTGAGTAAATCACCAGAAAAGATCTGTAAGTCCAAAAGTTAATTCCTCTTAGTTTCAAGAAGAATTTTATGTGCTAGTTTACTAGGAGTCAACTTCACTTCAAAATATTTACCAGACTACTCTTGGGAAAATCCCCAAGGCAGTTCTACCAGAATATTTTTTTTCACCAGATGAAATCTACAGTCATTTTGATATGAAATCAAGGACACATTGTAGGTATTACAAATACCTTTATATAGAAATTGGATCACCATTTTTAAGGTGGTAGAACTCCTGGAATGATTTTATTAGTGCAACAACCACATGTAGATGGGTTTAAATTACAAAAATCACTATAGACTCTATAAATCATGAATTTCTAGGATTGGATAGATATGATAGTGCATGTGTACTAGGGGTTGTAATTAGGTCAAAACAATTTATATTTTAACCTGTAGACATTCTGAAAGGCATACCTAAATTGATTTTGTTATTTTTACCATAGTAATTCTATGATAATTTTTGGGGTGAGGCTAAGGAGACATGCAAGGTATTCTAAATACATCATAGTACAAAGTGGTTTCACCCTGTTTGGATTTACCAAACTCTATAGAGTAATTATTTGATGGAAAGGATACATCTTGGGGTTTATTTTACTAGGAAAATACTGGGCAATATTTGGTCAACCTTTTGGCCTACATGTTGTAGGAAACACACAGAGACCTAGGGAAAATTAATTTTATGCAATTGGGGTGTTTTACATATTTATTTTTAATTAAATCTAACTGATAGATCTCATATCTATGGAAAATAAATTAAAGTAAAAGAAACTAGGCCAGCTCTTAAACGATACTAGGTCACGCGGCGGAGATGTGGCCCAACCAGCGTCGCGGTGCGCGGGAGATCCGGCGTCTGAATAGCCACTGCAGGGCCCATCCATCAGCGGGACGGAGCAAGCGAAGAGGTAAGAGGCGCCCTTATCCATTCAATTATAACGAGATGAACGGTAGCATGGCCGTTGTCCAGCTCGTGTCGACAAGGCAATGATGAAACCCTAGTTGCAGGGCGACAGGGTAAGGGATCTCACCTAGGGGGCACGTCGGTGATGGAGGAGTAGCGGAGATGGAGCGGTTTGTGACGCCTGATGGATATGAAATATAGCCATCTACGTCCACATTTAAACTAGATATTATTCATATTTTTGATGAAATATCTCGCTAAACCCTGCCATTAATGCCTGATGATCAAAGGGGTATGCAATCCTTTCTTTCTATTTTTTGCTACACAGATAATGATGTTTCATGATGGGAATCACAACATTAAAGTCAAAGATACGAGATTTCCAACAACCCAAAGAAACCAGGAGTCATGAAGTGGAGACAGACGCTTTAATGACCAACTATACGGCGGGAATAAAATTTCATCCATATAGTTCAGGCCATATAGTTGCCATCGACACCGCTAGGTTAAACAGAACAACTTTTATGACGGGACCCCTATCTAAAGAGGCCTTGGGTGATGAGAAATGAGAGCTCTTTCCGATCACCGGCCACCCCCAGAACTCCATCCACAACACCGAAGAGCCGCCAGAGGTATATACTTATATCTAATCTCCAAACCCTTGTCCATCACCATAGCCATATTCCACCACTTGTAATAGTAGATATCATCTTTGATTGGCGACATTCTAAGACTATTTGCTATCAATCTCATGATTTCCATTACAATTCTTATGATTGTTGATCTCATCTCTATGTGTGAGTAATTCTCCTTAGGCTAAGGGCTTCAGCCTAGCCATGTAGCTTTTGTGCATGTTATTTATCATAGATAGGATCATGTATTAGTTTGTATGACATGATGATTATTGTATCCTCTCTTTCCTAAATCTAAGGACTTGTCAGGTACCCAACACCCTGAGGATTGAGCCAGGTATAGGGAGTATGAGTAATGACTAATCTGCAGGTTGGGAACCCTAGTGACAGAAGTGGTAGTACGGCTGTATGCGAGGGATTTACTTGGGATTAACGGTGATGTCACTATGCATATCATTAGTTCTCTTTCTTCTATGGGTGAGACTAGTAGGATATTGCTATAAGCGGTTGTGGAGGCAATAGCAATTATGGATGCACTGCCCACATATAATTTATCTAGCTCTAACAATTACATGCATACTTTATTATTATCTTTTATTCCCATCAGATGCTTTGCACAGCTACAGGTCAAACTGAAAACACTAGGCCCTCTCTCTCCATTAGCGACAACAACAAAAGACAACAAACTATTGGTCTAGTGAAACAAAAAAAGAATTCTAAAACTCCAGAATGTCCATTAAAGTAACTTAACTATGTTTTCTGCTTCCCGAGGATTTGATAAACCTAGGTCTACTAGGTAAAAAGAGCTATACTACATCCATAATTCAGATCAAAGGTATCAACTCTTTTTCTGGCGCTGTTGCCGGGGAAGCAATAGCTACCCTGGTGAGGTTAGTAGGAACCTTGCTAGTTTTAATTCTTGTTTTTAATTTTGTTAGTTTGTTTTCAGTATTTATTTGAAAAACCAAAAAAATAGTTTGTCCTTAAATTCTTGTTTTTATTATCATAAGTCTTTGTTTAAGAAAACCCAAAAACATAGGAAATATGGGTGAAAAGAAGCTTGGGGAGTTTACAACTCCCAACAATGATTATTTGCGTACTCCTATTACTCAACCAGCAATTGTTGCCCATGACTATGAAATTAAGCCCCATTATTTAAGTTTGGTTCAACAGAATCAATTGGGAGGCTCTACTATTGAGGACGCAGGTATGCACTTGAATACTTTCACTGAAATATGTGATATGATGCGCATAAAATAAGTTGACCCCGATGCGGTCAAATTGCGCTTATTTCCTTTCTCTCTTAGAGGAAGAGCAAAAGAATGGTTTCTATCATTGCCTAGAAATACTATTACATCATGGGTGGAGTGTACTTCTTTATTTATGACTAAATATTTCCCATCTGCAAAGACTATGCAACTAAGATCTAATACTACTGGTTTTAGATAGGAAGAGCGTGAGCCACTAGCGCTTGCATGGGAGAGGATGAAAGAATGCATGAGAAATTGTCCAAGTCATGGGATGGAAGATTGGTTAATTCTCCATTTATTTCATAATGCTCATAATCTTGTGTCTAACTCTATGCTTGATACTGCAGCTGGAGGAACATTTATGGGGAAACATATTACCAAAGCAAAGTAGCTGCTAGACAATATGCAAGATAACCATGCCCAGTGGCATGTGGATAGATCAAACACGAAGAAGGTGAACTCCGTCTCACCACAAGAAAATGAAGAACTCAATGCTAAGCTGGATGAGCTCATATTAGCCGTAAAAGGTAAGGAAAACCAGGTAAGAGCTATCCCAGAAACAAATATTGAAGAAATAGACTTCATAGCACGTAATGATTATAACCCTTGTTGGAAGAAGAATTATAATCCTAATTTTCAGAAACACTATTCTAGTCCTGCAGGTAACTCTAATAATAATATGGTATCAAGTAATGGTAGTCTCCAAGAAACACTTAAGTCCTTTATAGACTCACAAAATGAGCAAAATAATATCCTTGTTAAAATAACAAAGAACCATGATGATATGCTTGGTAAATTATCTAACCAAGCTGTAAGTTTGAGGAATTATTTGCAGGACCTCCCAGAAAGAACGAGGATTGTTGAGGCATAGCTAGGTAAGATAACCGAGAGTCAAACTCTCATTCTAGCTAAATTTGTAGGTAAAGCTGAGCCCAATCCTATTGAAGACCTCAATATTATGAGAATCCAAAGGGGGAGCCTGAAGAACTTGATTATAGTAATGCTCCTTCACCAAGTTACATCGTTGAAGATTTTGTAAAAAGGATCAACATCAATATTCCAGTAAGTGAAGGAAATGAGGAAGCTATGTATCAACACTTTGTTAATCAGGTAGCAATAAAGGTACGTGATCTCGAAGAAGAATATAAGAAAATTGCTGAAAACTTACCTGTTAAGCTTGATGATATATTTTAGCCTACTATTAAGATTAAAATTTGACAAATGAGATAGCTGCACTTTGTGATCTAGGTGCAAGCGTTTCAACAATTCCAAAAAGTCTTTTTAATAAGTTAAATATTGGCTCTTTTGAAATCACCGAGTTAAAATTACATCTTGCAGATTCTACGTACAAACAAGCTGTAGGGATTAAACAAAACACTTTAGTATACATTAAAGGTTATCCTGCTCTTATTGATTTTGTTATTGTTCACATGCCTAAAGATGCTACTTCTCCTATTATATTAGGTCGTCCATTCTTAAGAATTATTAGTGCTTTGATTAATCTATATGAAGGGAACATGAAGCTTCAAGCATGATGAGAAGGAGGACATCACTTTGAAGGCCAACTTTTTTGGAGTGGGTGTTCCACTCATCTGGCCTAAGTGAACAACATGAAGGTCAATTTATTGACCATAAAAGAGCGATGGATGGGAGGCAACCCATATGAAATAAAGGTTTGAGTTAAGTTTTTAAGTTTAAGTTTTATTTTTAATAAGGAGTGCTAGAAAGCTCTAGTTGAAGAGAATAAGTTCGGTAGTACTAAAAATCCTGCTTTATACATGCTATTGTTGGTCGACAATTTTTACTATCATTTTTCTGGAAAAAACAAGGTGTTTCACTAAGTTTCAGAATAAGAAATAATTCTCGAAGAAACGGAAATTTTTTGATGACTACAGAAGGTTTAACGACCAACTATACGACGGGAATAAAAATTCTGGCCGTATAGCTCTGGTCGTATAAATATCTTTGCCATCCATAATTTTTCTTTCCCAGGTACTGATGGTTTAACGACCAACTATACGGCGGTGATGTCTACGCACTTCTATTATTCTAGACAGATGTTGGGCCTTCAAGTGCAGAGGTTTGTAGAAAAGCAACAAGGTTTCCCTTAAGTGGATCACCCAAGGTTTATCGAACTCAGGGAGGAAGTGGTCAAAGGTATCCCGTCTCAAGCAACCCTGCAATCAAGATACAAGAGGTCTCTTGTGTCCCCAACACACCCAATACACTTGTCAGGTGTATAGGTGCACTAGTTCGGCGAAGATATAGTAAAATACAAGTGGTATGGATATAAGACAGCGGTGCCAGAAAATAGGTTGATGGCATGGAAGAGACTAAAGGCAAACTGAATAAAAGACGGAAACAAGCAAACATGTAACATATCTAGTTGCAAATGGTGTTTAAATGTTTAGAAACAAGGCTAGGGATCATACTTTCACTAGTGAACACTCTCATATAAATATCTTCTCTTTATGATACTACTCTAAACTACTCTCCGGTTGGACACTCTAATCCATGGTAGAGCTATAACAACACACCTCAAAGTAAGCCTTTCCCATCTAGATAACCCCACACTGTCACCTTGAGCTCTAGATAGTTCCAACAAACACCACAATTTCATAGAAACATCCAACTCCAAATATAACTCATAACATGTATTTGTAATCTCTAGCCTAAGTGCCACCATGGTGTGCACGCTCACTTGAGTAGCAAGGTAGATTTATAGATTACAAGCTCATGATCACAATAAGATCATGCATAGAGAGAGAGATGAACACATAGCTACTGGTAGAACCCTTAGCCTCGAGAGAGAACTATTCCCTCCTCATCATGGGAATCAGCAACGACGATGGAGATGGTTGTGGAGATCGATGGAGATGGCTCCGGGGGCACTTCCCCATCCCGCCAGAGTGCAGGAACAGAGACTTTCTGTCCCCCGAATCTCCCCTTTGGTGGCGGCGGTGCTGCGGAACATTTTGTGGCTGGAGGCTATTCGATTTAGGGTTTTTGCGTCGGGAGGCATCTTATAGGCGAAGAGGCAAGGTCGGTGGGCGGACAGGGGGCCCACACCATGCCCTGGCGTGGCCTAGGGCTGCCCGCACCAAGGGGTCGTGTGGCCACCCTGTGGCCCCTCTCCTCTCGTCTTCTGGCTCTGTGAGTCACCGTGTAAAATATCGACTTTGGCTTTTTTCCGGTCCAATTCCGAGAATATTGATTTTCTGACTTTCCTGGAAGAAAAAACAGCAGAAAACAGGCAACTGGCACTTGTGTCATCTAGTTAATAGGTTAGTCCCAGAAAGTGTATAAAAAAACTCCAAAGTGTGGACAAAACATAAGAAAGTATATAAAAACCAAGCATGGAACATCAAAAATTATGGATACGTTAGCAACATATCAACATCCCCAAGCTTAACTTCTGCTCGTCCTCGAGTAGGTAAGTGATAAAAAGAAACAATAATTTTTTAGGTGACATGCACCATCATAAACTTGATCAAAGTATTTGTAAAACATTGATAGCTAGGATCATAGTACTTCAACATAGCATGAAAGAAAAAGTTCTAACAATAAGACATAACAACTATGTTGTAACATGAAAAGGCACAAACAAAAGATTCATGAATAACAATGCTTTGCAAGACGTTTGTTTGTTTCACATAAAGAAAATATAGCATAGTGGCATTCATCTTGTCCCTCATAGAGTGGCAAACATAAATGCATAGGACACCTTCAAAGTTCATAAGAGTGACTAGATACAAATAGTTTAAGAACAAGCAATATCAAAATTATGAATCAATCAGCAATTCTTGGGACAATCCACATAGAACTAAGAATGGTCACTATGCTCTCTCAATAGGTGCATAAAGATAGAAGGTGGAGACTCAATATAAAAGTGGAAGAAAGGCCTTCATAGAAGGAAGTAGGGATTCAAGTTTCATAAAGAGCTTCCAAAAATTATGGTACTTATTAGCTTCCATCTCTCATTGCCCCTATCATAAGCATCTTTAGGTGATTAAGGTTAAAGTGAACAAACTATGGAGTATATGCTTGACAAAGTATAAGATGGAAATCTCATGTCCCTTGAATACGAGGGCCGCTCCTCATGCTACTCAAGTTTAGTTAGCGGTAAGTTCTTGTCATAGTAAGTACATGTGTATCATAGAGAACCGCCAACGGGGTACCCCTTGGCCGATGATACGGAAGAATCCCCATATCAAAATGACAAGGCAAGCATACAACGAGCATCTTAGCAATCTTATTTACCATGGGAAAATGGTGCTTTTTTCTCTCTTTCCTCTTTTCTCATATCTCTTTTTTTCTTTTTCTCTTTTTTCTCAATATTTGACTCTTTTTTTATAAGAAGAATGCTTCATAGACAGCTCATTATGGTTACGCTGCAGGTTTCCACCATGACAACATGGATTAGACCAGCGGCCCAGGCGTTTCTCTAACACACATACATAACTCTGTGGACTTACAAGCTCCCCTTTCATTTCACACCGACGACATCCATAGACAGAAGAGCATGATATCAACTAGGTACAAAGTACAAGTGCAATGTTGAAAGCGTTCCCCATGATAGCATGGTTCTGCTAATCCCCGACATATAAGTGCAAGCATATACAACATAGACGACACAATGGTTCAAGTTTATTAAGGGCAAGAAAAGTAAAGTGTGCCATCAAGTTCGTGAGAGCTTTAATCACTAGTTTTCTCATAACAAGTTTAATTCGGAAGGTAGATAAAAACATGAATATACTTGGAATAGCATATGCTAATAGGTAGGTATGGTGGACTCTTTGGAATAACTTGGTTTTAGGAGTTGGATGCATGAGTGGAACACATACTTGGTTATGGAGGCTAGCAAAAGACTGGGAGTGACCAACTAAGAGAGCAATAATGGCCATAATCATGCAAAGCGACAAAACATCATTAATTAAAGCATAGAGTGATATTACAAGTCAAAAACTAAATGATCATCGAGGCTATGGTGACTTGGGATAGTCATAACATGGTGTGAGCATGCGCCAAGTCAACCCAAACAAAGCATCAAAGGAGAATACCACAATATTATGCTTTTGTATGCTAAAACAACACATGATTCTTTCAAGGCACATTAAGCAATCTCAATTGTTGTGAACAAGTCATGATACAGCAATAATCACTAAGCATAAGGTCAAAGCAACATCTAGCATGACATGATAAAGTCTAAGTCACAGTCAAAAACAAGCTCCCTTTATACCACTTAAGCATGAAATTTCCTACTCTTTTCCAATCCAAACCAAACTATTTGAAAACTCACAAATATAATAATAAATAAAGATCAGTGAGCTTGTCTCACAAATCAACAAAGAAGAACTAAAAAGTTCTAGGCTGAAAGCACAAGAAAACTAAGGCTAAACATAGTGCTAGCAAAAGAAACACTCACAAAACAATAAGAATGAAAACTAGAGTGTTCTAAACAATGAAAAACGGGGTGTGTCTCTCTCCAAAAGAAGTGTGTTGGTATCCAACCAATTTATTTAAGCAAACCAAACAAAAGAAAACTAAAAACAAAAACAAAGACGCTCCAAGAATAACACAACTATGCATGAAATAATAAAAATGAAGTGTTTGGAAGAAACCTGAGATTTTTATTGATGAAGAAGGGGATGCCTTGGGCCTCCCCAAGCTTTGACGCTTGTACTTATTGAATATTTCTTGGGGTGACACGGGGTGGCATCCCCAAGCTTGAACTTTAGTCCATTCTTCATCTCATTACATCATTTTCTCCATACACCTGAAATTTTTACTTCATACAAAACTTCACACGATCTTTATTAGCAACATTAGTGCACTCAAGATAATAATTCTTTGGGTTCAGTTTCAACACCAATAGAACTTACACTAAAACACAAGCTACTGAAGCACTTCCCTCAAAAAGATCAATTCCCCAAAGAGAACCCAAAAAGGAACCAACAAGAAGCAAATGCAAATAATGGCAGAAATCTGTCAAAACAGACCAACAGGTAAAAACCAATTTTTTCGAAGACCTTCTGTTGCTCAAATAGAAAAGTGTTGAACTAAATAAAGTTAGATAAGAACCTGGGGCAGAAGCACAAAAATTGACGCCTCAAAATGACTCACAAAGATTTTACAGGAATTTTTATGGTGAAGCACAAAAATCTGTTTCGGGACAACAACTTTCCCAAGCATTACTTCTCTCTCATTAGAGGTTACTCTTGGCACAAAAAGCAAATATAAAGGATAAGGAGAGGTTATTACTGAAGCAATAACTTCCAATACTCAAATAAAACTTTTGGGTTATCTCCCAATAAGTACTTTTCTTTAACGCCTTTAAGTTAGGCATGATAGTTTGAGAAGATACTCACATAAGAAATATGAATTGAAGTAAAAGAGAGCACCAAGAAGCAAATTCAAAGCACATTTAAGTCTAACCCACTTCCTATGCAAAGGAATCTTGTAAAGAAACAAGTCATGAAAGCACAAAGCAATAATCATAGTAAAGAAAAACAAGTGTAATTCCAAGACTTTCAACATAAAGAGGGGAAACTTAATATTATTGAGATGCATAAAACCATGTTTTCCTCTCTCATAATAACTTTCAGTAGCATCATGAATAAAATTATCAATATAACTATCACATAAAACATTCTTATCATGATCCACATGCATATTATCATTATTACTCTCCACATAAGCATTGTCATTCTTACTAATTGTAGTGGGAGCAAATTCAACAAAATAGCTATTATTATTCTCATCACCATAATCATCAAATACAGGAGGCATATTGTAATCATAATTAACTCTCTCCTCAATAGTAGGTGGACTTAAAATATCATATTCATCATTGTCATCATCATATATTGGAGGTTAGTATCATCAAAGTAAATTTTCTCCTCCATGCTTGGGGGACTAAAAATATCATGCTCATCAAAACCAGCTTCCCCAAGCTTAGCTTTTCCATAGCATTAGCAATAATGGTGTTCAAAGAATTCATACTAATAACATTGATATTAGCATGCAAATAAAGTTCCATGGGTTTTTTAATTTTCTCTTCAAACACTTGATGTCCTAACTCAAGATAAATACTATAAAGCTCTCTAATTTTGTTGTTGTTTTCCATTAAGACTAACTAGTGAAAACAAGAAACAAAAGACAAAATTGTAGAATCTAAAGGAAATAACTTCGAGCACTCACACCGGAGGATGTGAGTACCTTTTACCTTATCTCCCCGGCAACAGCGCCAAAAAATAGCTTGATGTCTACGCACTTCTATTCTTGTAGACAGTTGTTGGGCCTCCAAGTGCAGAGGTTTGTAGAATAGCAACAAGTTTTCCCTTAAGTGGATCACCCAAGGTTTATCGAACTCAGGGAGGAAGTGGTCAAAGGTATCCCCTCTCAAGCAACCATGCAATCAAGATACAAGAGGTCTCTTGTGTCCCCAACACACCCAATACACTTGTCAGGTGTATAGGTGCAGTAGTTCGGCGAAGAGATAGTAAAATACAAGTGGTATGGATATAAGACAACGGTGCCAGAAAATAGCTTGATGGCGTGGAAGAGACTAAAGGCAAACTGAATAAAAGACGGAAGTAAGCAAACATGTAACAGATCTAGTTACAAACGGTGTTTCAATGTTTAGAGACAAGGCCTAGGGATCATACTTTCACTAGTGAACACTCTCATATAAATATCTTCTCTTTATGATACTAGTCTGAACTACTCTCCGGTTGGACACTCTAATCCATGGTAGGGCTATAGCAGCACACCTCAAAGTAAGTCTTTCCCATCTAGATAACCCCACACTGTCACCTTGAGCTCTAGATAGTTCCAACAAACACCACAATTTCATAGAAACATCCAACTCCAAATATAACTCATAACAAGTATTTGTAATCTCTAGCCTAAGTGCCACCATAGTGTGCACGCTGTCACTTTCACAGACATGGGGAGAGTAGAGATCTATTAAAGCACTTGAGTAGCAAGGTAGATCTATAGATTAAAATCTCATGATCACAATATGATCATGCATAGAGAGAGATGAACACATAGCTACCGGTAGAACCCTTAGCCTCGAGAGAGAACTACTCCGTCCTCATCATGGGAATCAGCAACGGCGATGGAGATGGTGGTGGAGATCAATGGAGATGGCTCTGGGGGCACTTCCCCGTCCCGGCATGGTGCCAGAATAGAGACTTTCTGTCCCCCGAATCTCCCCTTCGGTTGCGGCGGTGCTGAGGAACGTTTCGTGGCTGGAGGCTGTTTGATTTAGGATTTTTGCATCGGGAGGCATCTTATAGGTGAAGAGGCAAGGTCGGTGGGCGTCCAGGGGGCCCACACCATGCCCTGGCGTGGCCTAGGGTTGCCCGCGCCAAGAGGTGGTGTGGCCACCCTATGGCCCCTGTCTATCTCGTCTTCTAGCTTCGTGAGTCTTCCGGTAAAATATTGACTTTGGCTTTTGTCCGGTCCAATTCCAAGAATATTGATTTTCTGACTTTCCTGGAACCAAAAACAGCAGAAAATAGGCAACTGGCACTTGTGTCATCTTGTTAATAGGTTAGTCCCATAAAGTGTATAAAAATACTCCAAAGTGTGGACAAAACATAAGAAAGTAGATAAAAACCAAGCATGGAACATCAAAAAATATGGATACGTTAGCAATGTATCAGGCGGGAATAAAAATTCCGGCAGTATAGTTCCGGTCATATAGATATCAATGCCTTCATAAAATTTCTTTTCAGATACAAAAAGTTTGACGACCAACTATACGACGGGGATGAAAAACCATGGCCGTATAGTTATGGTCGTATAGCTACACCGCCAGGTGGAAACCCGAATTTTTGACAGCAAACCAACTATACGGCGGGAACAAGTTGTTCTGGCCGTATAGTTTAGCCGTATAGTTGCGTCTGACCACAAAATCGCCATGGGAAGGTACCTCCAACCCCAAAACTTCAATCCTTTTTTTCTCTTCTACATCCAAACTCTCTCAAAACCTTAAGAGATCTTCATCTCTACTCAATTTCGTTCGATTTCCTCGCACACAAGTGATCTACCTATGTTTCTCCTCTGATCCTCCAATTACTTTTTGTAAATTCATCTTTGATTTGTTGTCATTATCAATCTAGGGTGAGACCTACTATGAACTAATTGCCATGATTCTCTTGCCTAGATTATTATTTTGAGGGGCTTCTTTAGTGTGGTATGATGAGGAATATGTTATGCTGATTATTGTTGGATCAAAAAGTTTTATTTTTATCTTTCCTTGTTATTTTAGATGATGAACACAAGGGGCCAAACTCGTGCTTGTGCCGCCTCTAGCGCTTCTCAGGGTGTCGCTCAAGAACGCATGGGGATACGATTCAAGGATGAGCGCCAACGTGATCGCTTCAACATGATCAAGAAGCGAGAAGTGAAGGCAACCAAGTGGGCTTGCTCCATTATATTGAATCAACTCGGTATTTCTAATGACTTCAATTTACTTTGCAATAGGGTAGGCCTGCAAAACTTTGTATTCAATCATGTGCCTACTTATCGCCAGTTAACTCTTGAATTTCTAAGTTCTTTGCAAAGCACCGTTAAAGCATGGAATGGAGAAGACATGATTTCTTTCTGACTTATGAACAACAATTATTCTCTATCACTAGATGAATGGTGCGCATGTTTTAATTTTCCAAACAATAATGATAATGACTTACATGCATCCTTTACTGGCTTAGACCCTTCCCCGGAACAATATTATAATGGAATGAGCTTTACTAATAGAATAAGTAAGGGGAAAAATATTCAACATCCTGCAATTCGCTATTTTTTCTATGTTATTGCTAACACTTTGCAGGCACGGAATGAGTTCAGGAGACTCAATCAGGAGGACATCTTAGTCCTTGCAAAGGCTGCTTTCAACAACACGAACTTTTCACTCATCTTGGGTGCAATTCTTATGCGCTACCTGGAGCACCAATCCTCCCAAAGCCAAGGACCAGTCACAGGTGGAGGCGTCATCACCGTGCTTGCCATTGCCGTAGGCATCAACCTAGGAGAGTTGCAACCAGTGCTAGCTGAGCGATGTGTTTGTTTCTCTACTTTAAAAGCTTGTGGAATGCTCACTAGGAGAGGTGGTGTTTATTACTTGCATATTGCTGGAGTTCGGCGTCTCTACCCTGCTCCTTTGCCTAATGGTCTTTTCTCTATCGAGGAAGGACGTTTGCTATATGACTTGTAGGTTGAACAAAACCAACCCGAGGAGGAGATTCCGGATGAGGATTAGGACTAAGAAGAGGACTAAGAAGAGGAGAAGCCACCAACCCGGTTCGCTACATACCAATACTTTCAAGAACTTGGAGAAACTATGGAGAGAATGCAAAACCTCTCCTTGAACCTCCGAGAAACCACTAGTAATTTATCAACTCAATTTGCAAATTGGAGTTACAACTTTTTTCCGCCACCACAATGATTTGAAGGGCTTGCAAAAGCCTAATCTTGGGGAAGTTTCCTCATTATCTCTATTTGGCATTCATTTGTTTTTATTTTTTCGAGCTTATGTTTTTAATTCGAGTTTATAAGCACTCGTGTTGGTTTCCCCAACACTTTATCTTTAGTTACTTTTATTTGTTTTCGAGATTTTCTAGCTGAGCTTTGCTGCCAATTTTCTATTCTTTAATTTCTTCTCTTAAAAACAATAAAAAGATTTTTCCATTTATCAATATTTTTCCCTTCCTTCTTTTCTATTCTCCTTGTGGCTTTCACATATTTGCAAGAGAGTGATCGACTTCAAGTTTCCAAGAAGCAAATAAAAAGGGAAGAGAGAAGTGGAACCAATCATGAGACATATGCCTTAAGACTCCCCACTTTTAAAATTTGAGAAACCCATGCTAGTTAGTAGTAAATGATAAGATGTTATATTGGTGAAGTGAGTCTTTGTATTGTAGTAAAATTTTGTTTGCATGGGTATTTAGTTGGTTACGTTTTGTTCCAGCTCTTGTAGTTAACCAAGTCTTGCCTAAAAATTTGCTAAACAATTATAATAATAAAAAGTCTCACAATTGAAGGCTTGGGTGTTGTAGTGTTTTGTCTTGAAGGCTTATTTCTAGAGACACTCAACACCACAGAAAATAATGATTGACTTGATAGCTCCCTTTAAAAGGATTTGTTCGATTGAATTAATGTTTAGCGGTTTTTGTGAGCATTTCAAAGTTTGACATGTGAATCATAAGAATGATATAGCTTTATGCGTGTTAAACTTCATGGGATGCCAACAACTCTGCTAGCCTACGGACGATTCATGGAGGTAACTCCTAGATTTTGGCTATGAGTTGATTAAACATATGTAGCAGCAATACTATAATGGGTAAGATTCTTGGCATTCCCGGGTAGCTATGTTCATGATGGAATCACTCCTCTAGCTCTTATGAGTAATCATTGTACAAAAGGAACAAAAAACTTGGCGATGCCACGAGTGTCCATCACAGTCTGATAAACTAATTAAAATCTTTGGCATGCTCTGAATTACTTAAGAACTGAAATTCTTGAAGGACAATTAATAGAAAAGCAGTGCTTGAAGAGTCTTGATTTATTGATGTGGGAGAATTGAGATACTCTAGTGTATATGTTTTTCATGACAAACCCTCACACTCTCAATTTTACATGATTATAATTTATTGTTCAAAGGCAAGCCTATGAGTTGATTACATGACATGGAATAAGATTTACTCATTTGAATCATCCATGTTAACAATAATTTTGCTGCACTATAAGGATGCATAAAAACCCGTATGATATGCTTGCCATTACTCTATCTATGCTGAAGTTTTTCAGATTTATAAAGTGGAGGAAACTTGAGACTACCAATCATAAGTAAGATTATCATCTCGTTATTTCGGTTTAAATGATGAGTTCCTTTTTGATTTTGGTTTTCTTGCTTGAGGACGATCAAGTTTAAGCTTGGGGAGGTTGATGGCTATGAAATATAGCCATCTACGTCCACATTTATACTGGATATTATTCATATTTTTGATGAAATATCTCTCTAAAGCCTGCCACTAATGCCTAATGATAAAACGAGTATGCAATCCTTTCTTTCTATTTTTCCCTGCGCAGATAATGATGTTTGATGATGGGAATGAAAACATTAAAGTCAAAGATACGAGATATCCAACAACCCGAAGAAACCAGGAGTCGTGAAGTGGAGACAGACGCTTTAACGACCAACTATACGGCGGGAATAAAATTCCGGTCATATAGTTCCGATCATATAGTTACCATCAACCCCGCTAGGTCAAACAGAACAACTTTCGTGAAGGGACCCCAATATAAAGAGGCCTCGGGCGACGAGAAATGAGATCTCTTTCTGATCACCAGCCGCCCCCAGAACTCCATCCGCAACACCGAAGATACCCCGGAGGAATAGACTTAGATCTAATCTCCAAACCCTTCTCCATCACCATAGCCATATTCCACCACTTGTAATAGTACATATCAACTTAGATTGGTGACATTGTAAGACTATTTCCTATCAATCTCATGATTTCCATTACAATGTTTATGATTGTTGATCTCATCTCTATGTGTGAGTAATTCTCCTTAGGCTAAGGGCTTCGGCCTAGCCATGTAGCTTTTGTGCATGTTATTTATCATAGATGGGATCATGTATTAGTTTGGATGGCATGATGATTATTGTATCCTCTCTTGCCTCAATCTAAGGACTTGTCAGGTACCCAAGATCCCGAGGATTGAGCCAGGTATTGGGAGTATGAGTAATGACTAATCTACATGTTGGGAACCCTAGTGACAGAAGGGGTAGTGCGGCTGTATGTGAGGGATTTACTTGGGATTAATGGTGACATCACTATGCATATCATTAGTTCTATTTCTTCTATGGATGAGAGTAGTAGGTTATTGCTATAAGCGGTTGTGGAGGCAATAGCAATTATGGATGCACTACCCACATATAATTTATCTTGCTCTAAGAGTTACATGCATACTTTATTATTATCTTTTATTCCCATTAGATGCTTTGCACTGCTACAGGTGAAACCGAATGCCCTAGTACCTCTCTCTCCATCATCGACAACAACCAAAGACAGCAAACTATTCGTCCGATAAAACACAAAAAGAATTCTAAAACTCCCGAAGGTCCATTAAAGTAACTTCACTATGCTTTGCGCTTCCGGAGGATTCGATAAACCTAGGTTTACTAGGGAAAAGAGCTATACTACATCCGTAATCCGGATCAAAGGTATTAACCCCTACCTCAATGATGGGTGACACGGCCATAGTTTCCTCTAGTAGAGGACTCGCACGAAGATGGCCGAGGTGAACTCATCGAAGCTCGACGGCGGCATCAGCTGAGGCATCCCTGGGCAAAAAAGGGGCTAGGATTAGATATCTCTCACCGAGAGGAGCAGATGCACACGAAGGGGGGGGAAGGGAGACACTCGGGATTGACCGCAACCTTCTCGGCAAGCTTGCAACACCATGGAGGAGATCTCCTTCTCCTCAGCTATAGAGAGGGAGAGGGGACTATGGCGTCTAGGGGTGGAGAGAGAAGAGGTTGGGTGGTCTAGGGGATATATACTCGAGGACTTCGGTTCATGGTGGACCTTGTCCAAGGAGAGCCATGGGAGCATGCTAGAGCTCGGATTGGGCAATGGGGACGGTGGAGTGGTCATGTAAGGGCCACTGGTGGATAGAGAGAGGTGGGTGAGTAGTGTGGTGCAAGCTCTCTCTCTCACTTTCTTTACAATCTCAAGAAATAAAAAATGGAGTGCGGTGGGTTGCTAGGGTAGGGATTGGGGAGGGAGGTGTGGTGGAAGCAAGGGTGTGGGTCATGTGCACGACCACATAGAGAGAGTAGGCCTGCTGCAGCTACTAGGCACTTTAAAGTAGGGAATAGGGTAGGATTCGCACCAATAGTTATTTGTTCATGTAAAGACATAAAGAGACAAGGGGGAGGGGGCTTGGTAATGTAGTGCTACGGGTAGGTGTCTACCGGATAAGAGGGTAGGGTGTTGTGGAGATTAAACAAGAGATTTAGTGAAGGTTTAAGGATTTTATTTAAGTGTTACTTGAATAGAAGCTTTTGTTTTAGTTTGAAAAAGTCTCAATTTGTTGCATGATCAACAGTTAATGGATGAGTGATGAGGTTGGACATGATTAGTGGTGAGGAAGAATCCTGATGAGAATCACTAAGTTGACTTGAAAAGAACTTAGTTTGAGGAAATTGGAGTTTGGGTGATTTTAGTGATCTAGAGTTTATTATTTTCATACCATCTTAAACAAGCTTTAGTAAGTGGCTCAAGAGTCTATTTGGATCATGGGGCACATGGGTGGATAGACTAAGTGATGTAGATCACCATGGTACAGAAATTTGGTATTGATCATGATTGAGGGTTCCTAGAATTGATGCCAAACTTGGTTGAAAATAAGTTTGTCAGAACAAATTATTATTTAGCCTCAAAACCTAGGTGAGTTTAAGAAGTACAAAGCTCCAACTAAAACAAGGAGGGTATGGGTGATAGAAAAAGTGGAGGGGGTCACAACCATGCTAAGAGTTTGCCAATTGAAGGTAAGAGGGAGTTGGGAGCTTCTTCCAAAGTAGGCATGATAAGATTTGCAGAAACCGATTATTTTCTTGGCTGCAAAATCATCAAGATCAAGTGGGTCCAAGACTAATTTAACCAACGGCAAGATTGGGGGTTGGAATTACTTATGATGGTTTACAACATAGTTCAAGTTAATTTACAAAAATGCACAAGGGTTACTATAGATAGAGACTAAAAGAGCTCGTCATCATTCGGAAAATTGAGAATTTTCATTCCTGATAGTTGTAAACTCACACCGATGATATTGTTTACTACGAGAAAATGCACCGATCTACCTGTGAAAAGACATTTAATTCAAGAGAAATCTATCGCGCTTACTTGTATGTCAAGTTTGACCTAATTTTGTTAAATTGACAAGAAGTCATTGAAGTGTGCGAAGTTAGTTAGGAATCTTGAAAAATCCTAGTACTAAAAACATGGGTATTACATATAACAAACGGTGGTCCAGTTTGTGTGATAACTCGGGCGGTTGCATTTTATTTTAACTGTGGTAGGTCTCGTAGGAGCGAGCTTCATGAGAGTTAACATGGTCGGTGGAAGTACAAGTTACATAAGGGACCTCATAAAAAATGAAAATTGCATCGAAGTCCATGCATTTAGCACAAGTACCCTGAAACTGAGCAATGAAGTGTGTGTTTTGAGGTTTGCGCATACTAGCATTCATCATGCTAAAGACTATTAGTAGAATCTTTGTAGATGCTAAGAATTAAAAAGAAGATCTAACGGTTAGCAATGTTTGGATTTGCTAGTCTTGATCAAACGGTCAATGTTTCGTAGACTATATAGTGGTATGCTATTGTAAGAGATAAGACAAGATAAATATAAGATAATAAGTACTGCGAATGTCTGATCTAATGGCAGGTCTCATAGGAGAAAGGTGCTTGAGAGTTAACACGGTCGGTGGAAGTACAAGTTACATCAAGGACCTCATAAAAATGAAAATTGCATCCAAGTCCATGCATTTAGCACAAGAACCCTAAAACTGAGAAATGAATTGTGTGTTTTGAGGTTTGCGCATATATACTAGCATTCATCATGCTAAAGACTATCGATGGAATCTTTCTAGATGCTAAGAATGGAAAACAAGATCCAACGGTTAGCAATGTTTGGATTTGCTAGTCTAGATCCAACGGTCAATGTTCAAAGTTAATCCGTATGACACTATACAGTGGTATGGTATTGTAAGAGATAAGACAAGATAAAGATAAGATAAAAAGTACTACGAATGGCTGATTTAGTGGTAGATCTCGTAGGAGCGAGGTGCTTGAGAGTTAAGACGGTTGGTGGAAGTACAAGTTACATCAAGGACCTCATAAAAAATGAAAATTGCATCCAAGTCCATGAATTTAGCACAAGGACGCTGAAACTAGGAAATGAAGTGTGTGTTTTGAGGTTTGCGCATACTAGCGTTCATCGTGTGAAATACTATCAGTAGAATCTTTATAGATGCTAAGAATCAAAAATAAGATCCAACGATTAGCATTGTTTGGATTTGCCAGTATTAATCAAACGATCAATGATCCCTACACTATATAGTGTTATGGTATTGTAAGAGATAAGACAAGAGATAAAGATAAGATAAGAAGTACTACTGCGAATGGCCGATCTAATGGTAGGTCTCATAGGAGCGAGTTGCTTGAGAGTTAACACGGTTGGTGGAAGTACAAGTTACATCAAGGACCTCATAAAAATTAAAATTGCATCAAAGTCCATGCATTTAGCACAAGGACCCTAAAACTGAGCAATGACGTGTTTATTTTGAGGTTTGTGCGTACTAGCGTTCATCGTGCTAAAGACTATCAGTAGAATCATTCTAGATGCTAAGAATGGTAAAGAAGATCCAACGGTTAACAATGTTTGGAATTGCCAGTCTTATTCAATGGTGAATGTTCAGAGTTAATCGTACACTATGCAGTGGTATGGTATTGTAAGAGATAAGACAAGAGATAAAGATAAGATAAGAAGTAATGTGAATGGCCGATCTAATGGTAGGTCTTGTAGGAGCGAGATGCTTTTGAGTCAATACGGTCAGTGGAAGTACAGGTTACATCTAGGACCTCATAAAAATGAAAATTGTAGCCAAGTCCATGCATTTAGCACAAGGAACCTGAAACTGAGCAATGAAGTGTGTGTTTTGAGGTTTGTGCATACTAGCGTTCATCATGCTAAAGACTATAAATAGAATCTTTCTTGATGCTAATAATGGGAAAGAAGCTCCAAAAGTTCGGAATGTATGGATTCGCCAGTCTTGATCCAACGGTCTATGTTCAAAGTTAATCCGGACACCATATGCAGTGGTATTGTATTGTAAGAGATAAGACAATAGAGAAAGATAAGATAATAAGTATTATGCATGGCCGATCTAATGGTAGGTATCGTAGGAGAGAGGTGCTTGAGATTTAACACGGTCGGTGGAAGTACAAGTTACATCAAGGACATCATAAAAAATGAATTTTTTATCCCAGTCCATGCATTTAGCACAAGGACCTTGAAACTGAGCAATGAAGTGTGTGTTTTGAGGTTTGTGCATACTAGCGTTCCTCGTGCTAAAGACTATCAGTAGAATCTTTCTAGATGCTAAGAATGTAAAAGAAGATCCAACGGTTAGCAATGTTTGGATTTGCAAGTCTTGATCCAATAGTCAATGTTCAAGGTTAATCTGTACACTATATATGAAGTGGTATGGTGTTGTAAGAGATAATACAAGAGATAAAGATAAGATAAGCAGTACTGTGAATGGCTAATCTAATGGTAAATCTCGTAGGAGCGAGGTGCTTGAGAGTTAACACGGTCGGTGGAAGTACAAGTTACGTCAAGGACCTCATAAAAATGAAAATTGCATCCAAGTCCATGCATTTAGCACAAGGACCCTAAGACTGAGCAATGAAGTGTGTGTTTTGAGGTTTGTCCATACTAGTATTCATCGTGCTAATGACTATCAGTAGGATCTTTCTAGATGCTAAGGATGGAAAAGAAGATCCAACGGTTAGCAATGTTTGAATTTGTCAGTCTTGCTCCAACTATCAATGTTCAAAGTTAATCCTTACACTATATGGACTAGTATGGTATTGTAAGAGATAAGACAAGATAAAGATAAGATAAGTAGTACTGCGAATGGCCGATCTAATGGTAGGTCTCGTAGGAGAGAGGTGCTTGAGAGTTAACACGGTCGGTGGAAGTACAAGTTACATCAAGGAACTCATAAAAATGAAAATTCCATCCAAGTCCATGCATTTAGCACAAGGACCCTGACACTGAGCAATGAAGTGTGTGTTTTGAGGTTTGCACATACTAGCGTTCATCGTGCTAAATACTATGAGTAGAATCTTTCTAGATGCTAAGAATGGAAAAGAAGATCCAACGGTTATCAATATTTGGATTTGCTAGTCTTGATCCAATGGTCGATGTTCAAAGTTAATTACACTATGAAGTGGTATGGTATTCTAAGAGATAAGACAAGAGATAAAGATAAGGTAAGAAGTACTACGAATGGCTGATCTAATGGTTGGTCTCGTAGGAGCGAGGATCTTGAGAGTTAACACGGTCGGTGGAAGTACAAGTTACATCAAGGACTTCATAAAAATGAAAATTGCATCCAAGTCCATGCATTTAGCACAAGGACCCTGGAATTGAGCAATGAAGTGTGTGTTTTGAGGTTTGCACATACTAGCGTTCATCGTGCTAAAGACTATCAGTAGAATCTTTGTAGATGCTAAGAATGGTAAAGAAGATCCAACGGTTAGCAATGTTTGGATTTGCCAGTCTTGATCCAACGGTGAATGTTCAAAGTTAATCCATACATTATATGCAGTGGTATGGTATTGTAAGAGATAAGGCAAGATAAAGAATATATAAGTAGTACTGCGAATGGCCGATCTAATGGTAGGTATCATAGTTGTGAGGTGCTTGAGAGTTAACATGGTCGGTGGAAGTACAAGTTACATCAAGGACCTCATAAAAATGAAAATTGCATCCAAGTCCATGCATTTAGCACAAGGACCCTGAAACTAAGAAATGAAGTGTGTGTTTTGAGGTTTGTGCATACTAGCGTTCATCGTGCTAAAGATTATCAATAGAATCTTTCTAGATGCTAAGAATGGAAAACAAGATCCAATAGTTAGCAATGTATGGATTTTCCAGTCTTGATCCAACGGTCAATGTTCAAAGTTAATCCGTACACTATATGAGTGGTATGGTATTGTAAGAGATAAAGATAAGATAAGGTAAGATAAGAAGTACGATGAATGGCCGATCTAATAGTAGGTCTTGTAGGAGCGATGTGCTTGAGAGTTAACACGGTCGATGGAAGTACAAGTTACATTAAGAACCTCAAAAAATGAAAATTACTTCCAAGTCCATGCATTTAGCACAAGGACCATGAAACTAAGCAATGACGTATGTGTTTTGAGGTTTAAGCATACTAGCGTTCATCGTGCTAAAGACTATCAGTGCAATCTTTCTAGATGCTAAGAATGGAAAAGAAGATCCAACAGTTAGCAATGTTTCGATTTGCAAGTCTTGATCCAATAGTCAATGTTCAAGGTTAATCTGTACACTATATATGAAGTGGTATGGTGTTGTAAGAGATAATACAAGAGATAAAGATAAGATAAGAAGTACTGCGAATGGCTAATCTAATGGTAAATCTCGTAGGAGCGAGGTGCTTGAGAGTTAACACGGTCGGTGGAAGTACAAGTTCCGTCAAGGACCTCATAAAAATGAAAATTGCATCCAAGTCCATCCATTTAGCACAAGGACCCTAAGACTGAGCAATGAAGTATGTGTTTTGAGGTTTGCGCATACTAGTATTCATCGTGCTAATGACTATCAGTAGGATCTTTCTAGATGCTAAGGATGGAAAAGAAGATCCAACGGTTAGCAATGTTTGAATTCGTCAGTCTTGCTCCAACTATCAATGTTCAAAGTTAATCCTTACACTATATGGACTAGTATGGTATTGTAAGAGATAAGACAAGATAAAGATAAGATAAGTAGTACTGCGAATGGCCGATCTAATGGCAGGTCTCGTAGGAGAGAGGTGCTTGAGAGTTAACACGGTCGGTGGAAGTACAAGTTACATCAAGGAACTCATAAAAATGAAAATTCCATCCAAGTCCATGCATTTAGCACAAGGACCCTGACACTGAGCAATGAAGTGTGTATTTTGAGGTTTGCACATACTAGCGTTCATCGTGCTAAATAGAATATCAGTAGAATCTTTCTAGATGCTCAGAATGGAAAAGCAGATCCAACGGTTATCAATATTTGGATTTGCTAGTCTTGATCCAATGGTCGATGTTCAAAGTTAATTACACTATGAAGTGGTATGGTATTCTAAGAGATAAGACAAGAGATAAAGATAAGGTAAGAAGTACTGAATGGTGATCTAATGGTTGGTCTCAGAGGGAGCGAGGATCTTGAGAGTTAACATCGGTGGAAGTACAAGTTACATCAAGGAACTCATAAAAATGAAAATTGCATCCAAGTCCATGCATTTAGCACAAGGACCCTGGAATTGAGCAATGAAGTGTGTGTTTTGAGGTTTGCACATACTAGCGTTCATCGTGCTAAAGACTATCAGTAGAATCTTTCTAGATGCTAAGAATGGTAAAGAAGATCCAACGATTAGCAATGTTTGGATTTGCCAGTCTTTATCCAACGGTGAATGTTCAAAGTTAATCCATACATTATATGAAGTGGTCTCGTCTTGTAACAGATAAGGCAAGATACACAATATATAAGTAAATCTTGAATGGCCGATCTAATGGTAGGTATCATAGTTGTGAGGTGCTTGAGAGTTAACATGGTCGGTGGAAGTACAAGTTACATCAAGGACCTCATAAAAATGAAAATTGCATCCAAGTCCATGCATTTAGCACAAGGACCCTGAAACTAAGAAATGAAGTGTGTGTTTTGAGGTTTGTGCATACTAGCGTTCATCGTGCTAAAGATTATCAATAGAATCTTTCTAGATGCTAAGAATGGAAAACAAGATCCAATAGTTAGCAATGTATGGATTTTCCAGTCTTGATCCAACGGTCAATGTTCAAAGTTAATCCGTACACTATATGAGTGGTATGGTATTGTAAGAGAAGATAAAGATAAGATAAGGTAAGATAAGAACGATGAATGGCCGATCTAATAGTAGGTCTTGTAGAGCGAGGTGCTTGAGAGTTAACACGGTCGATGGAAGTACAAGTTACATTAAGAACCTCAAAAAAATGAAAATTGCTTCCAAGTCCATGCATTTAGCACAAGGACCATGAAACTAAGCAATGACGTATGTGTTTTGCGGTTTAAGCATACTAGCGTTCATCGTGCTAAAGACTATCAGTGCAATCTTTCTAGATGCTAAGAATGGAAAAGAAGATCCAACAGTTAGCAATGTTTCGATTTGCCAGTCTTGATCCAATAGTCAATGTTCAAAGTTAATCCGTACACTATGAATTGGTATGGTTTTTTCAGAGATAAGAAAAGATATAAACATAAGATAAGTAGTACTACGAATGGGCAATCTAATGGTAGGTCTCATAGGAGATAGGTGCTTGAGAGTTAACACGATTGGTGGAAGTACAAGTTACATCAAGGAACTCATAAAAATGAAAATTCCATCCAAGTCCATGCATTTAGCACAAGGACCCTGACACTGAGCAATGAAGTGTGTATTTTGAGGTTTGCACATACTAGCGTTCATCGTGCTAAATAGAATATCAGTAGAATCTTTCTAGATGCTCAGAATGGAAAAGCAGATCCAACGGTTATCAATATTTGGATTTGCTAGTCTTGATCCAATGGTCGATGTTCAAAGTTAATTACACTATGAAGTGGTATGGTATTCTAAGAGATAAGACAAGAGATAAAGATAAGGTAAGAAGTACTACGAATGGCTGATCTAATGGTTGGTATCTTAGGAGAGAGGATCTTGAGAGTTAACACGGTCAGTGGAAGTACAAGTTACATCAAGGACTTCATAAAAATGAAAATTGCATCCAAGTCCATGCATTTAGCACAAGGACCCTGGAATTGAGCAATGAAGTGTGTGTTTTGAGGTTTGCACATACTAGCGTTCATCGTGCTAAAGACTATCAGTAGAATCTTTGTAGATGCTAAGAATGGTAAAGAAGATCCAACGGTTAGCAATGTTTGGATTTGCCAGTCTTGATCCAACGGTGAATGTTCAAAGTTAATCCATACATTATATGAAGTGGTATGGTATTGTAAGAGATAAGGCAAGATAAAGAATATATAAGTAGTACTGCGAATGGCCGATCTAATGGTAGGTATCATAGTTGTGAGGTGCTTGAGAGTTAACATGGTCGGTGGAAGTACAAGTTACATCAAGGACCTCATAAAAATGAAAATTGCATCCAAGTCCATGCATTTAGCACAAGGACCCTGAAACTAAGAAATGAAGTGTGTGTTTTGAGGTTTGTGCATACTAGCGTTCATCGTGCTAAAGATTATCAATAGAATCTTTCTAGATGCTAAGAATGGAAAACAAGATCCAATAGTTAGCAATGTATGGATTTTCCAGTCTTGATCCAACGGTCAATGTTCAAAGTTAATCCGTACACTATATGAGTGGTATGGTATTGTAAGAGATAAAGATAAGATAAGGTAAGATAAGAAGTACGATGAATGGCCGATCTAATAGTAGGTCTTGTAGGAGCGAGGTGCTTGAGAGTTAACACGGTCGATGGAAGTACAAGTTACATTAAGAACCTCAAAAAAATGAAAATTGCTTCCAAGTCCATGCATTTAGCACAAGGACCATGAAACTAAGCAATGACGTATGTGTTTTGAGGTTTAAGCATACTAGCGTTCATCGTGCTAAAGACTATCAGTGCAATCTTTCTAGATGCTAAGAATGGAAAAGAAGATCCAACAGTTAGCAATGTTTCGATTTGCCAGTCTTGATCCAATAGTCAATGTTCAAAGTTAATCCGTACACTATGAATTGGTATGGTTTTTTCAGAGATAAGAAAAGATATAAACATAAGATAAGTAGTACTACGAATGGGCAATCTAATGGTAGGTCTCATAGGAGATAGGTGCTTGAGAGTTAACACGATTGGTGGAAGTACAAGTTACATCAAGGAACTCATAAAAATGAAAATTCCATCCAAGTCCATGCATTTAGCACAAGGACCCTGACACTGAGCAATGAAGTGTGTATTTTGAGGTTTGCACATACTAGCGTTCATCGTGCTAAATAGAATATCAGTAGAATCTTTCTAGATGCTCAGAATGGAAAAGCAGATCCAACGGTTATCAATATTTGGATTTGCTAGTCTTGATCCAATGGTCGATGTTCAAAGTTAATTACACTATGAAGTGGTATGGTATTCTAAGAGATAAGACAAGAGATAAAGATAAGGTAAGAAGTACTACGAATGGCTGATCTAATGGTTGGTCTCGTAGGAGCGAGGATCTTGAGAGTTAACACGGTCAGTGGAAGTACAAGTTACATCAAGGACTTCATAAAAATGAAAATTGCATCCAAGTCCATGCATTTAGCACAAGGACCCTGGAATTGAGCAATGAAGTGTGTGTTTTGAGGTTTGCACATACTAGCGTTCATCGTGCTAAAGACTATCAGTAGAATCTTTGTAGATGCTAAGAATGGTAAAGAAGATCCAACGGTTAGCAATGTTTGGATTTGCCAGTCTTGATCCAACGGTGAATGTTCAAAGTTAATCCATACATTATATGAAGTGGTATGGTATTGTAAGAGATAAGGCAAGATAAAGAATATATAAGTAGTACTGCGAATGGCCGATCTAATGGTAGGTATCATAGTTGTGAGGTGCTTGAGAATTAACATGGTCGGTGGAAGTACAAGTTACATCAAGGACCTCATAAAAAAGAAAATTGCATCCAAGTCCATGCATTTAGCACAAGGACCCTGAAACTAAGAAATGAAGTGTGTGTTTTGAGGTTTGTGCATACTAGCGTTCATCGTGCTAAAGATTATCAATAGAATCTTTCTAGATGCTAAGAATGGAAAACAAGATCCAATAGTTAGCAATGTATGGATTTTCCAGTCTTGATCCAACGGTCAATGTTCAAAGTTAATCCGTACACTATATGAGTGGTATGGTATTGTAAGAGATAAAGATAAGATAAGGTAAGATAAGAAGTACGATGAATGGCCGATCTAATAGTAGGTCTTGTAGGAGCGAGGTGCTTGAGAGTTAACACGGTCGATGGAAGTACAAGTTACATTAAGAACCTCAAAAAAATGAAAATTGCTTCCAAGTCCATGCATTTAGCACAAGGACCATGAAACTAAGCAATGACGTATGTGTTTTGAGGTTTAAGCATACTAGCGTTCATCGTGCTAAAGACTATCAGTGCAATCTTTCTAGATGCTAAGAATGGAAAAGAAGATCCAACAGTTAGCAATGTTTCGATTTGCCAGTCTTGATCCAATAGTCAATGTTCAAAGTTAATCCGTACACTATGAATTGGTATGGTTTTTTCAGAGATAAGAAAAGATATAAACATAAGATAAGTAGTACTACGAATGGGCAATCTAATGGTAGGTCTCATAGGAGATAGGTGCTTGAGAGTTAACACGATTGGTGGAAGTACAAGTTACATCAAGGAACTCATAAAAATGAAAATTCCATCCAAGTCCATGCATTTAGCACAAGGACCCTGACACTGAGCAATGAAGTGTGTATTTTGAGGTTTGCACATACTAGCGTTCATCGTGCTAAATAGAATATCAGTAGAATCTTTCTAGATGCTCAGAATGGAAAAGCAGATCCAACGGTTATCAATATTTGGATTTGCTAGTCTTGATCCAATGGTCGATGTTCAAAGTTAATTACACTATGAAGTGGTATGGTATTCTAAGAGATAAGACAAGAGATAAAGATAAGGTAAGAAGTACTACAAATGGCTGATCTAATGGTTGGTCTCGTAGGAGCGAGGATCTTGAGAGTTAACACGGTCAGTGGAAGTACAAGTTACATCAAGGACTTCATAAAAATGAAAATTGCATCCAAGTCCATGCATTTAGCACAAGGACCCTGGAATTGAGCAATGAAGTGTGTGTTTTGAGGTTTGCACATACTAGCGTTCATCGTGCTAAAGACTATCAGTAGAATCTTTGTAGATGCTAAGAATGGTAAAGAAGATCCAACGGTTAGCAATGTTTGGATTTGCCAGTCTTGATCCAACGGTGAATGTTCAAAGTTAATCCATACATTATATGAAGTGGTATGGTATTGTAAGAGATAAGGCAAGATAAAGAATATATAAGTAGTACTGCGAATGGCTGATCTAATGGTAGGTATCATAGTTGTGAGGTGCTTGAGAGTTAACATGGTCGGTGGAAGTACAAGTTACATCAAGGACCTCATAAAAATGAAAATTGCATCCAAGTCCATGCATTTAGCACAAGGACCCTGAAACTAAGAAATGAAGTGTGTGTTTTGAGGTTTGTGCATACTAGCGTTCATCGTGCTAAAGATTATCAATAGAATCTTTCTAGATGCTAAGAATGGAAAACAAGATCCAATAGTTAGCAATGTATGGATTTTCCAGTCTTGATCCAACGGTCAATGTTCAAAGTTAATCCGTACACTATATGAGTGGTATGGTATTGTAAGAGATAAAGATAAGATAAGGTAAGATAAGAAGTACGATGAATGGCCGATCTAATAGTAGGTCTTGTAGGAGCGAGGTGCTTGAGAGTTAACACGGTCGATGGAAGTACAAGTTACATTAAGAACCTCAAAAAAATGAAAATTGCTTCCAAGTCCATGCATTTAGCACAAGGACCATGAAACTAAGCAATGACGTATGTGTTTTGAGGTTTAAGCATACTAGCGTTCATCGTGCTAAAGACTATCAGTGCAATCTTTCTAGATGCTAAGAATGGAAAAGAAGATCCAACAGTTAGCAATGTTTCGATTTGCCAGTCTTGATCCAATAGTCAATGTTCAAAGTTAATCCGTGCACTATGAATTGGTATGGTTTTTTCAGAGATAAGAAAAGATATAAACATAAGATAAGTAGTACTACGAATGGGCAATCTAATGGTAAGTCTCATAGGAGATAGGTGCTTGAGAGTTAACACGATTGGTGGAAGTACAAGTTACATCAAGGACCTCATAAAAAATGAAAATTTCATCCAAGTCCATGCATTTAGCATAAGGACCCTGAAACTGAGCAATGAAGTATGTGTTTTGAGGTTTTTGCATACTATTGTTCATCATGCTAAAGAATATTAGTAGAATCTTTCTAGATGCTAAGAATGGTAAAGAAGATCCAACGGTTAGCAATGTTTGGATTTGCCAGTCTTGCTCCAATGGTGAATGTTCAAAGTTAATTCATACACTATGCAGTGGTATGGTATTGTTGGAGATAAGACAAGAGATAAAGATAAGATAAGAAGTAATGTGAATGGCCGAACTAATGGCAGGTCTCGTAGGAGCGAGATGCTTGAGAGTTAACACGGTCGGTGAAAGTACAAGTTACATCAAGGACCTCATAAAAATGAAAATTGCATCCAAGTCCATGCATTTAGCACAAGGACCCAGAAACTGAGGAATGAAATGTGTATTTTGAGGTTTGTGCATACTAGCGTTCATCGTGCTAAAGAATATCAGTAGAATCTTTCTAGATGCTTAGAATGGAAAAGCAGATCCAACGGTTAGCAATGTTTCGATTTTCCAGTCTTGATCAACCGGTCAATTTTTAGTAGACTATACAGTGGTATGGTATTATAAGAGATAAGACAAGATAAAGATAAGATAAGAAGTAGAGTACTATGAATGGCCGATCTTTTGAATAAACTTCCCTCCTGATGTATAGCAAGCAAGTGAAAATTTCAAAAACCGGAGAAGTTTGAATTTTTGTGCCGCCAAGGACCAAAGTGATTTCCTTCCTATGTACTCCTCGACCATAATCCACACCAACGCATGGCTGCCGAACACGCCAGAGACATAGAGCCACCATACCAAGGCACACGTGCGCAGCACCATACTGTGGACGCGGGAGAGATCAGCTGGGCCGGTGCGCGAGGGGAAAGGGGAGGAGAGATGGAGGATAGTGAAGGTGAGAGAAAACACAAGATTTGTTTTGCGCGCATAGGTCCTCAAATTTACTACTAGTAGTGTGGTTGTAGGAGTACCTCGTGTCAGGAACCCATTATAACTTTGCTCTAACATGGAACCGACTTTAACTCCTCTTCGATGCTGCCCTCTTCCCCTGCCAACGTTTTATTCTCTCAGCATGTACAACGTGTGGACAGAGGTGAGCATATGTCTAAGCAAAGAAATATACTACTCCCTGAATCTGTAAAAAATCACACCTTAATCAAGCCTAGTATGTGGCCTACAATTTCATAGCAACCTACAATTTACTTGTAGTAGTTCAAATTTGACCTAATTTCGATAAATCGACATAAACTCATTCAAGTGGGCGGAGTTAGCTAGGGAGTTTGAGAACTCATAAACCACGGGAAATCATAAGTACTACATGTTGTCGGTCCACTATATATGTGTGAAAAAATGGCTTGTGGCATTTAGAACCAATATTCTTCGTAGTTCCTTTACGGGTGAGAACGATCTCGTCATCACATTCGGAAAATTGAGAATGTACTTTCTTCGTAGTTGGACACTCACACGGATGACACTTCTTACTACACGAAGTTGCACCCATCTACCTCTTCAATGGCATTTAATTCAAGAGAAATCTATCGCGCTTACTTGTAGCTCAAGTTTGACCTAATTTCATTAAACGGTTAGGATGCAAAATCTTAGCAAGAAGATGTACCTATCGTCAAAACTCTCGGTGGTTTCTGGTATATATTAATTGAGGCCCCCGATGGGTACCTCCAAGATCTTTTTGTAAAACAAAGCAACCTACAATTTACTTGTAGTAGTCGAAAGTTTACCTAATTTCGATAAATTGACATAAAATTATTCAAGTGGGTGAAGTTAGCTAGGAAATTTGAGAAATCGTCAAACATGGGAAATTGTAAGTGAATCATGTTGCTCCACTTTATATGTCCGAAAACTTGGCTTGTGGCATTCAGATCGATAGTCTACGGAGTTTCTTTATGGGAAAGAACAATCTTGTCATCACTCGGAAAATTGACAATGTTCTTTCCTAAGATAGTTGGAAATCACACTGGTGGCATTGTTTACTGCAAGAAGATACACCTATATCTACCTCTAAAAATACATTTAATTCAAGAGCAATCTACCGCGCTTACTTGTAGCTAAAGTTTAGCCTGATTTTGTTAAACTAACAAGATGCAAAATCTTAGCAAGAAACTTGTTGTCAAAACTCTCGTTGGATGGTTTCTCATATATTAATTGTGACCCCGTGATGGGTACCTCCAAAAGCTTTTTTGTAAAACTTTCAAAGCAACCTACAATTACTTGTAGTAGTTCAAATTCGACCTAATTTCGATAAATTGACAGAAAGTCATTCAAGTGGGCGGAGTTAGGTTGGGAGTTTGAGAACTCATAAAATAGGGAAATCATAAGTAGAATATGCTCGTGCACTATATATATATGTGAAAACTTGGCTTGTGGCATTTAGATCAATATTTTTTGGACTTCCTTTATGGGAGAGAATAATCTCGATATTACTCAGAAAATTGAGAATGTTCTTTCCTGATAGTTGGAAACTCACATAGACGACATTGTTTACTACAAGAAGATGCGCCCATCTACCTCCGAAAAGACATTTAATTCAAGAGCAATCTATCACGCTTACTGGTAGCACAAGTCTGACTTAATATCTTTAAATTATCAAGGTGCAAAATCTTAGCAAGAAGTTGAACCGTACCTATCTTCAAAACTCTTCGTGGTTTTTGATATATTAATTGATCCCCTCCCCTGATGGGTACCTCCAAGATATATTTCGTCAAACATTCAAAGCAACCTATAGTTTACTTGTCTTAGTTCAATTTTTACCTAATAATTTTGATAAATCGTCATAAAGGCAATCAAGTGGGCGAAATTGGCTATGAGGTTTAAGAACTCATAAAACATGGGAATTTGTAAGTACAACATGTTGGTCCACTATATATGTCTGAAAACTTGCCTCGTGTGTCATTCAGATCCATATTCTCCGGATTTGCTTTACAGGAAATAAAAATCTTGTCATCAATCAGAAAATTGAGAATATTCTTTCCTAAGATAGTTGGAAGATCATACTGATGGAATTGTTTACTACAACAAGATGCACATATCTACCTCTAAAAATACATTTAACTCAAGAGCAATCTATCGCGCTTACTTGTAGCTCAAGTTTGACCTTATTTCATTAAATTGTCAAGATGCAAAATCTTAGCAAGAAGTTGAAACTATCGTTAAAACTCTCAGTGGTTTCTGATATTTTAATTGTACTGTGAACCCCTAATGGATACCTCCAAAAGATTTTTCATAAAACTTTCAGAGCAGCCTAAAATTTACTAGTAGTAGTTCAAATTTGACCTAATTTCGATAAATCAACGTAAAGTCGTTCAAGTGGGTAGAGTTAGCTAGGATGTTTTAAGACTCATAAAACATGGGAATCATCGGTACAACATGTAAGTCCACTATAAATGTATGTAAACTTGGCTTGTGGCATTCAAATCCAATATTCTTTGGACTTTTCTTTACAGAAAATTACTACCCTACTCGTCATCTCACTCGAAAAATTTAGAATTTTCTATCCTAATATAGTTATAAACTCACACTAATGACATTATTTACTACAAGAAAATGAACCCATCAACCTCTGAAAAGACATTTATTTCAAGAGCAATCTATCGTGCTTACTTGTAGCTCAAGTTTGACCAAATTTTGTTAAAATGTCGATATGCAAAATCTTAGCAAAAGTTGAACATGTCATCAAAATTCTCGGTGGTTTATCATATATTAATTGTGACCCTCGGATGGGTACCTCCAAAAGATTTTCCATAATACTTTTAGAGCAAAACATACAACTTTGCTTATAGTTTGAAATTGGACCTAATTTTGATAAATCAACATAAATTCATTCAACTAGGTGGAGTTAGCTAGAAGTTTGAAAACTCATAAAATATGGGAATTGTCGGTACAACTTGTTGGTCCTCTATATATGTCTGTAAATTTGGCTTGTGGCATTCATATCCAATATTCTTCGGACTTTTCTTTACGGAAAATAATGATCTCATCATCACCCAGAAAATTGAGAATGTCCTTTCCTAATAGTTGGACGTTCACACCGACGCCATATTGTTTACGACAAGAGAAGATGCACCCATCTATCCTGAAATTAAATTTAAATCATCAAGCGCAATCTATCACGCTTACTTGTAGATCAAGTTTAACTTAATTATGTTAAACTGTCAAGATGCAAAATCTTAGCAAGATGTTGAAGTTGTCATCAAAACTCTCGGTTGTTTATGATATATTAACTGACCCCCTGATGGGGGATTGTTTGTTTGCGGTACCAAACTTCCCGGGCGAGTGCATCCCAGTACCCGAGTTGTCATCAATCTCGCGGAGGGGCCGTAGTAGAATCGCCAATTGTCCAGAAGGGCCATATGAGGGTGAATACAAATCTAACGACCAAACGATCGTTTGAACTAGACGAAAAACGGTTGAACTCCAATACCGCCGTTAGGTCAACTCTTCTTGGCCCCCCCTGTCAGTATTCCCTGTTATATTTTGCGGTCGTGGACTAGTTTACCCCTGCATGGATGAGATCCCTGAGTGGACCAGATCAATTTGTTTACTCTGCTCTGCTCTTCTCCCCTGCTCCCCTCCCCATAACATTTGCTCAGCTTCGGTTGATCATCTCAGATCGGAGCTCGCACTTGCTCTAATTTGCATCCCCGCAATCTTCGGTCAACCTCCCACGCCTCTAATCGAAGCTCGCAGCCATCACCGTCGCATCGTCCGCCGTATCGGAGCTTCGTGTCCCCAGACTAATATCTCACCTCTGGCTAGTCCTTCTCGCATGGCGGAGCGCGTCCCGTCGGGCGATCCTAGTCGGCGACCGGCCTCGGGTAGTTGCGTGATGCCGTGCACCCTAGGCATGGTAGCCCTAGCACAGCAGTTTGACGGCCATGCTCTCATGGCCACCGTGCTGGGCGTCCGTCCCGCCGTGTCAGCGGCAAAGTTGCTGTCGACTTTCAGGTCTCGTTTTGGGATCAGACGAAATGAGGTCAAGATTGAGGTATGCATGCTGCCATTCAATTTTTCGTCTGGTTTGAGCACAACTCAGAGACCGAGTGCGTTCTGCATTCTTCCCGTTCTTTCGAGTGCTGCAGGGAGAAAATGAGCTTTATGTGTTGGCATCGCGCCTATTGGTGGGACGATCTCTTGGGGCAGCTTCATTTCTTCTCCAAATTCAGCTTTGATGGCCTACCATTGGATGCTTGGGAGCCAGAGGCCCTCAAGCAGGTCATCAGTAGCCTTGGCGGCGAGTTGGTGGAAATCGTGCCACCAAGCGACAGATGGGTCATCAAGGTAAAGGTGTGGCTGAAAGATCCTGATGCCGTTCCTAAGATGTACGAGGTGCATATTCCAAGCAGGGCAGGGCGACAGCTTTGCTGGAAGCACCTAGTCATCATCCACCTGGAGGAGGTTCTAGAATCGGTACATGGCATTTAGGGCCCTGAAGAGGCTGCCATAAAGCATCCTCGTCACCTGCAGTGTTGGCCTGGAAGGATCGATGGCACTGAACCACCACCATTTCGCGACGGTGCACACAGTTTCGGTGGGGAACTAGGCTTCGACAAGCTGGTGGTTCTAATTTCCCTCGAGTGAATAGAGAGCTCTAGTGAATTGTCGTGGTATGTGTGGCTAATGAATTTGTAGTATGGAGAGCGTAGCAGGAAGTTAGCATCGACAAAAAATGTGTAATAGTTTGAATCGATGTAGTACGCGTGGGTAATGAATTTGATGTAGTATGTGTGTGTAATAGTTTGAATCGATGTAGTATGTGTGGGTAATGAATTTGATGTAGTGTGTGTGTGTAATAGTTTGAATCGATGTAGTTGAACACCGTGCTTTATAATTTCTATGAATAACCAAGGACAACCTCATGAAAAGAGGGTGGTCTGGCAATGAGCAATGTCAATTCTGTGGATGCCAGGAAAATATAGTCCATCTCCTCTTCAAGTACAAGGTAGCTATATTTGTAACACGTTAAACTGCAGGACCATTTTGCAGACAACACAAGACAAAGGAAAAAATGGTTTACAGCACAGACAGCAGACGCAAAATCTGTAGCTTGGGATAAAAAATGCCAGTTAACTGGATTTAACCACGACTAGTAATTGAAGGAAACAGATACTTGATAGTATTTGCTTACAGCAGTAGTACTTCCATACAAAAGGGTCATATACCTGCACAAAAGTGGGCTAAGCTTCCTACCAGTTTATAGAACAATTCATCAGCATTTCATCTAAAAAAGCCATTCTTTAGTCTGAATTTAACTATTCTACGCTGAAGAAACTGCAGATCTCCACTAGAAAAGTTGGCTAGCCAATTGCCTTGAGAGGACATAAGTTCTTTGATCATTTAACACAAACTGATCTATTGCCTTCCCGCCAAACTACAAGAAATCTGTATCGTTCATGCACGACCGCTTTGCGTGTGCCAGTCCCGGTTCAGTTGGACCATCCGCGCTGCCACAACGATTTCTTCGAAACTGAAATTCGGCATCTTCTTCTTGGGATCGTAGGTCCGTGTGAACTGGAACCTCAATACCAGCGCTAAGCTGATGCCCGCTACTGGCTCCGACTGTCGAACAATCCAGCATGCTGAGTGTAGACGCTTGGTCGCCGCCATGGTACATCCTCCGACGGTGCGTTGGATGGAGTGTCTTTGCTGCAGACGGCGTGTTCCTAGCCTCCCCCACCACGGTAAGGTAGCCCGCGCTGAAGCATGGACGCGAGAGTTCCTAGACCTTGGTGCTGCCCTGTTCGAGGGTGCGTACCCTCGGTGGCATGCTCTCGTGAATGATTTGATACATACCTTGTTCCCACTGCCTAGAGCACGCCATAATGCCGCCGCGCGATTTCTCCACATCGCTCTCTTGGCCACTTGCTTGTCAGCCTCGCCGACGCTTGACATGGCATTTTGCGATCATTGACAGGCAATGGGAGACCGGACTTGAAGTAGATCTTCATGGCCTGCCTTAGAGGGTCTAAATACCCCAGTTTCGACGGCTGTCGCGGCGGCAGCTACTTAGGCGGGGCCATGTTACCCTAGGTGGTGCGGCGTGGATGAGCTGCGCAAGGTGAACTGTGGTTTTTCGGAGAAGGGGAGTGACAGACTGACAGTATGTTTGGACTACGAGCATGCGTGAAAATAACCATCTCCCATTTCCTTAGAGGGTAATAATTCGACACTCCTTGGATTGAACACTCAATCTTTATTTCCCTTCTTAGCATAAGAGTGTGAACGTATTAAAAAGATCGGTCGTGGCTATCTACCTCATTGGGCAATGTACCAGGACTGGTAGGAGACCGGGTTTCATTTTAGAAATGTTGACGACTGTGCCCTTATGTTTATACGATATTATTTATATGCCACTATGTACCGTCGAATTGTAGCAACACCGTCAGAAACAGGGGATGACGACATGGCGTGTTTTCTTTTTTTAAAGGGCAATGGAAACAAGGGATGACGACGTGGCATGTTATCTGACTGGTGGGCCCGCCTCCTCCACCTTCGACGGCGCGCATCCCAGGTTCGAGGGCTGGTGCTGCCCACCAACACATTATTGTGCAATTTTCCATGTTTTGTCGCAACCAGCTCCACTCCGCTCCGCACCTCTGCTCCTGCCGCCGCTCCTCCGTTTAGTCGTGCACCACTCTAATCCTCCCCTTGGGCCGTCGTCCTCCCGCCCTCCCCTCCCTGCCATCCACTCACGTCCCCTCCCCTCCCTACCCGGTCTCCTTGCTGCTGTCCACCGCCCAGGCGCGTCTAGAAACAAAAACTAAGAGTCGGTCGTTGGGTTAGGCTCCCAACGATGTTGGTGATCCGGATCCCGCTCGGAGATGGATCCTGCGAGGCTTGAGAACACGGAGATGGGTCCTGTGCGGCTAGAGAGCATGGAATCTCCTTCAAGTATGGAGAGCATAGAGGAGAACGAAACAGGGGAAGAGGAAGCGGGTGCAGAGCTTTGGAGGTATGGAACCCAGAGAAGGTGCCATGCGTCCACATTGAAGGGTAAGAACTGTGATTCCTTTTCTGCATACCCCAATTAGCGTTTCTATTCTCGTGGTGATGGCAAGGATATGTGTTGGTAACCGCAGGACATTTGTACAACTTGTCCTTGATCGTGGTGGTTTGTCAAGTGAGCATGAAGACACTGAAATGTGTGGCGGTGCGGATGATGATGAGAAAGCATATCCAGACGTGGTTGCTGACCCTGATAGGATGGAGAGTAGGGAATATTTGGTTGATTCGAACTTTGAGCCTGACTATGGGACTGATGAGGAAGAGGAATGTGAAGATGTGGAAATGGGATGTAGATACGACGATGAAGACGAGGACAGGCCAGTGATACACTTTGAAAGGGACAATCCTACAATTGATGAGGGGGCTGTCTTTGAGAATGTGGAGGACTGCAGATATGCAGTTGCAACCTATGCAATCAGAGTTGGGTTCGAATTTATCATTGAAAAGAGCGACCAAAATAGATTTAGGGTGCATTATAGGGAAAGTAATGTGTGTAAATGGAGATTACATGCATCTCCAATGCGGGGTGGACACCCATTTCAGGTTGCAATAGCTACATTTAGTTTCAGTCTTTCTCATATTTATTCTACTGATAATTAGCTCTAAATTATTTGGATTCTTATTGAATGCAGATCAAAGTAAACACGAAGAAACACAACTTCCCTAATACTTATTTAAGTGATAAAATTAGACCGGCGACTACCAAGTGGATTGCTGCTACTGTACTTGACTGGGTGATGCAGGATCATAGCATTGGACCTACTGAACTCAGAGCAAAGATTAGCAAAAAGTTTAACATTATGATTCCTTACCACAGAGTCTTTGATGGGAAGGAGATGGCTCTAGACTTCATTCAAGGCAAGTGGAATGAAAGTTTTCACATGTTGTATAGTTTCAAAGCTCAGGTAGAGAAAACATCACCTGGGAGTGTTGTTGACATCGATTATGAGGTTATGAAAGGAAGAGAATAGGTCTCGAGGGGGGTCAGGTATAAGCAGGCAGATAAGAAATGCTTCAGGAGATGTTTTGTCTGCCTGAAGGCATGCTGGAAGGGGTTCCTAGACGGATGCAGGCCATACTTGGAAATAGGCGCAACTTCATTAACAGGGAAGTTCAGGGGACATGTTGCTTCTGCTTGTGCTTTGGACGCGCATAATTGGCTTTTACTCGTAGCTTATGCTGTTCTTGAGGGTGAATCAAATGAAAGCTGGACATGGTTCATGTAGAGACTACGTGCAGTAATTGGACACCCTGAAGGCTTGGTGATACACACTGGTGCATGCGAGGGTCTTGAGAATGATGTTGATGCTGTGTTTCCTGGGGTTGAGCATAGGGAATGCATGCGGCACCTCGCTACTAACTTCACGAAGAAGTTCAAAGGAAAGATTTTTGAATAGGACTTGTGGCGATAAGCATACACATACACTCCAAGCGTGCATGCTACTTACTTGAAGAACATGTATGTAGTGCCAAAGGTGAAAAAATACCTTGAAGAACATCACACCAAGCTATGGGCCAGAAGCAAGTTTTCTGAGTTAAGAAAGGTGGATTTTGTTTTACAATATTTTGGTAGAGAGTTCCAAGGATAAGATTTCGAGCATGATGACACTTGGAATTGTTATTATGTTGGATGCAATAAGACAGTGCATAATGGTGAAGACAGATTTAAGGCAAAGAATTTGTGCAAGAAAATTTTAGGCCATAAAATAGTTCCAAAGGTGGTTATGTTACTGAATGCAAGAACCAGGGCAATGAGAACAATAAAGATGAGGATGGTCAGAAGTTCCAGAACATTGGCTGAGGTTTATGCAGAATACAAGCGTGGAAGTGAACGGAGGTACACTATAGACATTGGAAACAAGACTTGTTCATGCAGGTAGTGGCAGATTACTTGTCTGCCATGTCACCATGCAATGTACTTCATCTTAAAGCTTAGAGGTAGCGAAGCTGAAATAGAGAACTATGTCGACAACTATTTCTCCATGGACAAGTTTGCTGCAACTTATGCAGAAAACATACCACCTATGGCTGATGAAAATGATTGGGAGATTGTCGATCCAGGGTTCAAACTTCAACCACCAGTTCTTAGGAGGCCACCTGGGAGGCCTAGAAAGCTAAAGATCGAAGCCTCCACCGATAAAGGTTCAAGGTTGGGAGCTAGGAAAAGGAAATGCAAACGTTGTGGCAGATTTGGCCATATCAAGAGGTTGTGCAAAAACCCAATTACACATGATCTTGTCCCTATTCACACCTCGGTGGCAGAAAATGAGGCTTCTCAGCCGGAACTGGAGGAAGAGTAGCGCGAAGACGAAGAACTTGAGGAAGTGTAGTAGGTGGAGGAAAACGGTGGTGAGCACTCGGAGGAAAACGTATGTAAGTAGCCAATTTATGAAGAAGTGGAGGTGCCAGCGAGAAAAGGGTGTTAAAAGAAACAAAAGGGTAAGCGGAACAGGGAGGAAAGGGCAAATAATGGAGGTGTATTAGAATATGAAGAAGTTGCAGGGGCGATTGAGGATGTTCTAGAGGATCTTTCGGCTAACTACAGGAGAAATAATAAATCCCTGCCAATTTCATCTTTGTACGGTTCTCCAAATGAAAGGTAAGCTTAAAAATTGTTTTATTTGCCATTTTGTCATTTTTTATCCTCATCAACTATTGCTTAATGCAGCGTGGGCTAGCAGACTAATAAGAGGAGCAGAAAGATGCTGGCACAGTAACATCGTATGTTGAATTATATCATTGAAACTAAACTAGTCATGTCGTCTTTATTTATATCTGGCACGTGCAACGTGTCTGTGATGGGGTCATGTGGACCAGATTATAATTTTTTAAATATTATTACATTAATTTTTTACCTGCGTATGGACGCAGCTACTAGTTCCCATCTCCCTTGGATTCCCATCTCCTCTGGCGCACTCCAGAATTATTGTTGTGCCATCAAGTAGCAGAGTCAGCGTATTGTCCCATCAGATGTGAATGCAATGACTTTGTTTGTTCAGAATTTGACGACATTTGATTAGTTTGAAAGACAGAGAAACCTAAAACATGTATCCAGACATGTTTTGGGTATAGATACATTTAATATCTAAAAAAAGCTAAGTCATTTATATCTGGAAAGGAGTAGTACACTATTACAACACGCTCGACCCCTTCTCCTCTGGCACACTCCAAATTATGGCTGTGCCATCAAGTGCTGGGAGCAGAGTCAGCGTATTGTCCCATCCGATATGCCAGGAACGCGCGAACTTTATTTTCAGGATCGGATGAGTTTCGACTAGTTTCAAAGACAAAGACAACTAAAACATGGCCAACATATATAGATTATGACGATAATTGACTATGACTCAAGTGACCCAGATCCAAAGAGGGCATTAAGATACCGTACATAGATTTAATTACTGCTTAGGTGGCCCTAATCGACTATGATGCTCCCATAGTCTCCATCATCGACGATGTTGTCCACGTTGCCGCAAGCCTCCTCCACGTCGGAATCGATGCCGATGTTCCTGGCAGCATTCCTCCTCCTCATGGATTCTTCACGGCGTGCCGCATCGATAACGGTGGAGGTCGTATGCACAGGCACTGCCCAGAAGCACCGCCTCCCTTCGGGGTTGCGCAGATCCAGGTGGATATCCCACCAGTGGGTTCCGCACAGCTCAATCAACGCAACCCGCTCCTTCTTGAACAACTTTCGCCAGCACGCACTCGTGCGCGAGTACTGTGCCATTGCCCTGTTCCGCACCGGTAGGTGGTGGCAGCGCTCCTCGATCTGCCTCACCAACGCGTTGTCATGCAAGAGTGGAGCGACAGGAACCCCGACGTAGATGAGCTCGAAGCCGGCCGAAAGCCTCGCGAATGGTGGGGCGAGTATGTCGTAGTGGGCGAGCATTTGAGCCTCGTGCAAGCTGAGTTTGGGCCTCTCCCTCTCCATGGCGATGAAGGAACACAATCTGAGCTTCGGCCCCGAGGTTAAAGGGATAATGGCAAGGACGTAGGCCTAGCGTGGTTCCCACTGCCAATCAGCTTGCAGAATAGACTTCTCGCGGATCACCCTGACGAAGGACATCCTTAATATCCACGCACCCCAATCCAACGGCTCCTAACAATCGGGGATCGGGTCTTCTAGAAGCCCGGAGAGGTTGTTGGTTAGCTCTGCATCCCGATTGTTTGTGGCCAATGGCTGTCGTTGAAAAGAATACACATTTCAATGACAATGGTGGTTCCATATGTGGTTTGTAAAAAGAACAGACATGCAATGACTCTAGTTGTGGTCATTGAAAAGAACACACATGCAATGACACTGGTGGATCCATATGTGGATTGTCAAAAAAGAACACACATGCAATGAACTTTGCTGGATCCTTATGCAACGACACTTGTGGATCCATATGTGGTCTCTAAAAGGAACACACATTTCAATGACACTGGTGGATACATATGTGGTTTGTGAAAAGAATATACATCCAGTGACTCTAGCTATGGTTAATGAGAATAACACACATGCAATGACACTGGTGGATCCATATGTGGTTAATGACAATATCACACATGCAATGACTCTAGTTGTTGTTAATGAAAACAACACACATGCAATGACACTGGTGGATCCATATATGGTTTGTGAAAAGAACAGACATGCAATGCCACTGGTGGATCCATATGTGGTATGTGAAAAGAACACACATTTCAATGACACTAGTGGATCCATACGTGGTTTGTGAAAACAACATACATCGACTGACTCTAGGATTGGTTAATGAGAAGAACACACATGCAATGCCACTGGTGGATCCATATGTGGTTTGTGAAAAGAACACACAAGCAATGACTCTAGTTGTTGTTAATGAAAAGAACACACATGCAATGAAACTGGTGGATCCATTTGTGGTGTGTGAAAAGAACACACATGCAATGACACTGGTGGATCCATATGTGGTCTGTGAAGAGAACACACATGCAATGACACTGGTGGATCCATAGGTGGTCTGTGAAGAAAACACACATGCAATGAACTCTGGTGGATCCATATGTGGTATGTGAAAAGAATAGACATGAAATGACTCTAGATGTGGTTAATGAAATAATACACATTTCAATGACAATGGTGGTTCCATATGTGGTCTGTGCAAAGAACAGACATGCAATGAATCTAGTTGTGGTCTTTGAATAGAACAGACATGCAATGACACTAGTGGATCCATATGTGGATTTTGAAATGAACACACATGCAATGAACTCTGGTGGATCGATATGCAATGACACTGGTGGGTCCATATGTAGTCTCTGAAGAGAATACACATGCAATGAACTCTGGTGGATCCATATGTGGATTGTGAAAAGAACACACACGCAATGAACTCTGGTAGATCCATATGCAATGACACTGGTGGATCCATATGTGGTCTCTAAAAAGAACACACATTTCAATGACACTGGTGGATCCATATGTGATTTGTGAAAAGAATATACATCCAGTGACTCTAGCTGTGGTTAATGAGAATAACACACATGCAATGACACTGGTGGATCCATATGTGGTTAATGAAAATAACACACATGCAATGACTCTAGTTGTTGTTAATGAAAACAGCACACATGCAATGACACTGGTGGATCCATATGTGGTTTGAGAAAAGAACAGACATGCAATGACACTGGTGGATCCATATGCGGTCTGTGAAAAGAACACACATTTCAATGACACTGGTGGATCCATATGTGGTTTGTGAAAACAACATACATCCATTGACTCTAGGTGTGGTTAATGAGAAGAACACACATAGAGTGAACTGGTGGATCCATATGTGGATTGTGAAAAGAACACACATGCAATGAACTCTAGTTGTTGTTAATGAAAAGAACACACATGCAATGACACTGGTGGATCCATTTGTGGTTTGTGAAAAGAACAAACATGCAATAACACTGGTGGATCCATATGTGGTCTATGAAGATAACACACATGCAATGACACTGTGGATCCATAGGTGGTATATGAATAAAACACACATGCAATGAACTCTGGTGGATCCATATGTGGTCTGTGAAAAGAATAGACATGAAATGACTCTAGATGTGGTTAATGAAATAATACACATTTCAGTGACAATGGTGGTTCCATATGTGGTCTGTGCAAAGAAAAGACATGCAATGACTGTAGCTGTGTCAATGAAAGAACACACATGCAATGGCACTGGTGGATCCATATGTGGATTGTGAAAAGAACACACATCAATGAACTCTGGTGGATCCATATGCAATGAAATTAGTGGATCCAAATGTGCTCTCTGAAGAGAACACACATGCAGTGAACTGGTGGATCCATATGTGGATTGTGAAAAGAACACACATGCAATGACACTAGTGGATCCATATGTGGATGGTGAAAAGAACAGACATGCAATGAACGCTGGTGGATCCATATGCAATGACACTGGTAGATCCATATGTGGTCTCTGAAAAGAACACACATTTCAATGACACTGGTGGATCCATATGTGGTTTGTGAAAAGAACATACATCCAATGACTCTAGATGTGGTTAATGAGAAGAACACACATGCAATGACACTAGTGGATCCATATGTGCTTCATGAAAATAACACACATGCAGTGACTCTAGTTGTTGTTAATGAAAACAACACACATGCAATGACACTAGTGGATCCATATGTGGTATGTGAAAATAACAGACATGCAATGACACTGGTGGATCCATATGTGGATTGTGAAAAGAACACACATGCAATGAACTCTGCTGGATCAAAATGCAATGACACTGGTGGGTCCATATGTGGTCTCTAAAGAGAACACACATCCAATGAACTCTGGTGGATCCATATGTGGTTTGTGAAAAGAACATACATCCAGTGACTCTAGCTGTGGTTAATGAGAAGAACACACATGCAATGAAACTGGTGGATCCATATGTGGTTTGTGAAAACAACACACATGCAATGACACTAGTGGATCCATATGTGGTTAATGAAAATAACACACATGCATTAACACTGTGGATCCATATGTGGTCTATGAAAAGAACACACATGCAATGACACTGGTGGATCCATATGTGGTTTGTGAAAAGAACAGACATGCAATGACATTGGTGGTTCCATATGTGGTTTGTGAAAACATACATCCACTGACTCTAGGTGTGGTTAATGAGAAGAACACACATGCAATGAACTGGTGGATCCATATGTGGATTGTGAAAAGAACACACATGCAATGACACTAGTGGATCCATATGTGGATTGTGAAAAGAACACACATGCAATGAACTCTGGTGGATCCATATGCAATGACACTGGTGGAACCATATGTGGTCTCTGAAAAGAACACACATTTCAATGACACTGGTGGATCCATATGTGGTTTGTGAAAAGAACATACATCCAGTAACTCTAGCTGTGGTTAATGAGAAGAACACACATGCAATGACACTGGTGGATCCATATGTGCTTAATGAAATTAACACACATGCAATGACTCTAGTTGTTGTTAATGAAAACACCACACATGCAATGACACTAGTGGATCCATATGTGGTCTCTGAATAGAACAGACATGCAATCACACTGGTGGATCCATATGTGGATTGTGAAATGAACACACATGCAATGAACTCTGGTGGATCGATATGCAATGACACTGGTGGGTCCATATGTAGTCTCTGAAGAGAATACACATGCAATGAACTCTGGTGGATCCATATGTGGATTGTGAAAAGAACATACATGCAATGAACTCTGGTAGATCCATATGCAATGACACTGGTGGATCCATATGTGGTCTCTAAAAAGAACACACATTTCAATAACACTGGTGGATCCATATGTGATTTGTGAAAATAATATACATCCGGTGACTCTAGTTGTGGTTAATGAGAATAACACACATGCAATGACACTAGTGGATCCATATGTGGTTAATGAAAATAACACACATGCAATGACTCTAGTTGTTGTTAATGAAAACAGCACACATGCAATCGCAATGGTGGATCCATATGTGGTTTGTGAAAAGAACAGACATGCAATGACACTGGTGGATCCATATGTGGTCTGTGAAAAGAACACACATTTCAATGACACTGGTGGATCCATATGTGCTTTGTGAAAACAACATACATCCATTGACTCTAGCTGTGGTTAATGAGAAGAACACACATGCAATGACACGGGTGGATCCATATGTGGTTTGTGAAAAGAACACACATGCAATGACTCTAGTTGTTGTTAATGAAAAGAACACACATGCAATGACACTGGTGGATCCATTTGTGGTTTGTGAAATGAACAAACATGCAATGACACTGGTGGATCCATATGTGGTCTGTGAAGAGAACACACATGCAATGACACTGTGGATCCATAGGTGGTATGTGAATAAAACACATATGCAATGAACTCTGGTGGATCCATATGTGGTATGTGAAAAGAATAGACATGAAATGACTCTAGATGTGGTTAATGAAATAATACACATTTCAATGACAATGGTGGTTCCATATGTGGTCTGTGCAAAGAAAAGACATGCAATGACTCTAGCTGTGGTCAATGAAAGAACACACATGCAATGAAACTGGTGGATCCATATGTGTATTGTGAAAAGAACACACATCAATGAACTCTGGTGGATCCATATGCAATGACACTAGTGGATCCATATGCGCTCTCTGAAGAGAACACACATGCAATGAACTGGTGGATCAATATGTGGATTGTGAAAAGAACACACATGCAATGACACTAGTGGATCCATATGTGGATTGTGAAAAGAACACACATGCAATGAACGCTGGTGGATCCATATGCAATGACACTGGTGGATTCATATGTGGTCTCTGAAAAGAACACACATTTCAATGACACTGGTGGATCCATATGTGGTTTGTGAAAAGAACATACATCCAGTGACTCTAGTTGTGGTTAATGAGAAGAACACACATGCAATGACACTAGTGGATCCATATGTGCTTCATGAAAATAACACACATGCAGTGACTCTAGTTGTTGTTAATGAAAACAACACACAAGCAATGACACTAGTGGATCCATATGTGGTCTGTGAAAAGAACAGACATGCAATGACACTGGTGGATCCATATGTGGATTGTGAAAAGAACACACATGCAATGAACTCTGGTGGATCGATATGCAATGACACTGGTGGGTCCCTATGTGGTCTCTAAAGAGAACACACATCCAATGAACTCTGGTGGATCCATATGTGGTTTGTGAAAAGAACATACATCCAGTGACTCTAGCTGTGGTTAATGAGAAGAACACACATGCAATGAAACTGGTGGATCCATATGTGGTTTGTGAAAACAACACACATGCAATGACTCTAGTTGTTGTTAATGAAAACAACACACATGCAATGACACTAGTGGATCCATATGTGGTTAGTGAAAATAACACACATCCATTAACACTATGGATCCATATGTGGTCTATGAAAAGAACAGACATGCAATGACATTGGTGGATCCATATGTGGTCTCTGAAAAGAACACACATGCAATGACACTGGTGAAACCATATCTGGTCTGTGAAGAGAACACACATGCAATAAACTCTGGTGGATCCATATGTGGTATGGGAAAAGAATAGACATGAAATGACTTTAGATGTGGTTAATGAAAGAATACACATTTCAATGACACTAGTGGATCCATATGTGGTCTGTGAAAAGAATAAACATGCAATGACACTAGTGGATCCATATGTGGTCTGTGAAGAGAACACACATCCAATGAACTCTGGTGGATCCATATGTGGTCTGTTAAAAGAATAGATATGAAATAACTCTAGATGTCGTTAATGAAAAAAATACACATTTCAATGACAATGGTGGTTCCATATGTGGTCTGTGAAAAGAATAGACATGTAATGACTCTAGTTGTGGTCAATGGAAAGAACACACATGCAATGATACTGGTGGATCCATATAGGGATTGTGAAAAGAACACACATGCAATGAGCTCTAGTGGATCCATATGTGGTTTGTCAAAAGAACATACATCCAGTGACTCTAGCTGTGGTTAATGATAAGAACACACACGCAATGAAACTGGTGGATCCATATGGTTTGTGAAAAGAACACACATGCAATGACTCTAGTTGTTGTTAATGAAAACAACACACATGCAATGACACTGGTGGATCCATATGTGGTTAATGAAAATAACACACATGCATTGACACTGGTGGATCCATATGTGGTCTGTGAAAAGGACAGACATGCAATGACACTGGTGGATCCATATGTGGTCTGTGAAAAGAACACACATGAAATGACATGTGGCATCACGCAAAACCACTACTAGAAAATCGCGTTGTTTTTGTGCATTGCATCATCATGACCGCATGCTCATGTCATCATGCCACATTGCATTTGAGCATCGTCATGTCATCATGCATATGTTTGTCTAAAAGTATTTTGCTAAAAGCCTATCTTTGTCTTCCAAATATCTCCGTCTTAATTTCAAATCAAAACTCTGGTCTTTTTCGGGTCTTTTATTTGTCTAAAAACTATTTACAAAAGTCTATTTTAAATTAAAATAAAAGTTTACATTTTTTTAGGAGCCAGCCAGCCAGGCCCAAAAGCCCAGCCGGCCACCTCCAAAAACTAACCTAGACCTAACCCTATTTGACCTACCCTTTTTCCTCCATCCCTCTCCCTGCCAACCACGCATCCCTCTCATCCTCACACCAGCCACACACTGCTGGCGCCACGACCACACCTCACAACCCCACCTGATGCACCGTATCTCCTCGCCTTCGCCACCAAGCCACACAACGCCGCGCTCGCCACCGCCTCCTACCAGCCTGGCCCACCCACCACCAACCCACCGCCACTCCACCGACCGACCACACCCACCTGGGCCCAATCCCCTCGCCATCCCAGCCCCTGCCTGCACACACACGCACGCGACCACGCCACGCAGCCCCACCCCACGACCCGCTCTCTGCCTCCTCATCCCCGCTCCTCCCTAGATCCCACCAACCGCCGCCGCCGCTGCGCTCTCCTCCGGCCGCCGCCGGCCAAGCTCCGCCACCGCGTGTCGCCCGCTCCCTCCCGTCCTCGCTAGGGCTCGAGGCCCCATGCCGCCATCGAGCCGCCCTCATCCTCACCGTTCTCCCACCGACAGCGTCGCCGTCGGCCACCGTTCGCCTCCCCCGCTCTTCTCCGGCAACCGCCGTCTCCCACACCGTCTCCACCACTCGACCTCGCACGTCCGCCTCGCCTCCGCCAGAACAGCGGGGTGCCACCGATCCCCACCTCGCATGGCGCGCCGCCGCTCTCTCCTCCGCCGGCCGCTGTTGCCAGGGCGCCGCCAGCAAGCCCCGTATGTTGCGCCGCCATGGAAGGCCCCTCCTCCCTGCAGCACAGACGTCGGCGCCCTTCTGCCCGGTCCCCTCCCGCATCAAGCTCGCCAAGGACGACCTTCTCCGGTCGCTCCTCCCTGTGCTGCGCCGGCGCATATCCTCGCTCGGGACCTCGCCACACACGCACCTTCGGTTCCGCGAGTACCGATGCTTCCCCTGTATGCCGCTCAAAGTGGAGACAAAAGACCGATGAGCCTCGTTGGTGCTCGTTGAGTGCTTTATCTCGTCTGTGTATGCCCATGTGTGTTGATGTTGTGAGCTACCGTCGTGTTTGGCGTTCCGAGGGATTAATCCTGTGTGTCCAAGTTGGCCCCGACAAGATCTCCTTCACGGTTTCGAAGCCTCGAGCTCTCCCTCACGAACGCCATGATCTCTCGTCCAAGGCGGCTAGCTGTACCAGGACCACGCCAAGTTCGATAGTGATGAACCGTCGGCACCGATCCAAGTTCTTCACCAACCACAAGATCTTCTCGGAACCCGAAGACCGACCCCGCCGAACCCCTCGGCACGCCAAGTTCTCCCTCACCGATCCGAAGCCCCGATCCCGGAGTTCGAGACTGAACCCGAACGACATCGAACCCCAAGATCTTCGACCCCTAAAGTGTGATCCCCTTTTTCGAGACCTCTATTTTACAATATATAACATATATCTTGTTGCATATTAAATGGCTCATGCTTGCATACATATTGTGGTTATTGGGGGTCTTCTATCGATTCATCTAATAAATAAATATGAAGATTATATGCGGGCTATATTTGTCTCATATCGCCTCCATTTAAATTTTGCCTAGCGAACTGATGACATGCTTTGCATTGATTAATCAACATTTAAATTGTGGGGTATCTAAATAACTTGAACCGTGTAATTAATTATCGGGACCCTGCTCGCTTACCGCTTAATTGCATCGTGATCTGCCATGCCATGCATCATATCATAAGCATGCCGGATCTTCTGTCGTAGTATTAAATATTGTATCCGGTGTTTCTGCTAGTGTTTGCTTCTTCGCGGATTAGACCGATGAGTGGATGCGGATACCGACAAGTTCTCCGGATTTGATCCGTCGGCAGTGTTTTCCCAGGCGAGCATCTCTCCCCCTTTCTACCTATTTTGCATTTATAGTCTTTATTTCCTACTATTGATCTATTGCTATCCGTGTCGCGATGCTTTAGTTTCCGTACACCGGTTATATCCCGTGCAGCCTCTATATTGCCTTGGACACCTCCTACTACCTGTGTTTGGTAGATAGCTGGCCTTGCGAGTCGTAGTTGCTTGCTCAGGTGCGATCTCGTGTTGTCAAGTACCACAGTTGTTGGAACGCTGGCAGATGTTTATGGTGGAGATGATCATGACTTTAAATACAACTATTAAAATGCTAGATATAACTAATGCAGAGGCATCGGTGGGCAATAGATGTTATTTGGTTCTTCCATGATCACTTGTGTCCCGTAGGACCCCGAGTACTTGATACCTGTTCCTTGACTATTCGCACTATCCACATCCGGGAGGCCTTATGGACCCCCTGAGCCAGAGCTTGATTCATTTCTATTTCTTGGGGCCACAAAGTAGTTTGGGGATTTATTACTATCATGTACTTGTGGCATGTTACTGCTTTATTTAAGATTGTGCGTGGAGCACCTGTACTGTTTTGGATCGCGCCACGTTTTCGCGGTATCGACAAGCCCAGTCACACTTTCGGGTTCCTAGTCGTTTAAATGCCGCAAAACCCAGGTCCGTTCGAGCAACTTAACCGTTGGTAGCTTAGTGGGGTGGCCCCCTGAAATATTTTATGAATCCTATGATTGCTTTGTTGTGAATGCCTCGTTGGGTTTTGACTTGGTTTTTCCGAGGTGGATCGAGTGGGTGTTGCTATTTGTGCACCCCTGCAGGGTAAAAGTTTCTGAAATCCATGTCCGCGGTTATGGACGACTTGGAGCACAGTATCTCGATCATAGACAAGCATAACTAAAGTAGTGTTATAAACTTGACTTAAGTTATGGCTAGTAATCAGATTCAACTATAACGGAATGGATATTAAAAATGCCAACAACTGCTGGATCTGGGTTGTTTTGTTATATATGCCTAGTAAGTATTGCAACTCCAATGGAATGAAATAAAAGTGCCAACAACTGCTGGGTTTTGGGATTCCTCAGGACAATTATATCTAACTAGTAAATGTTCCAACTACAACGGAATGTTAACTAAAACTGCCACTACTTATGCTATCAAGATGACTCATGCTATCTATATCTGATTAGTAATTGCTGCAACTATAACGGAATGAGTAAAATTGCCAACTGTGTGAGTTCCTTGGTCCGACTTCGTCGTTTGGTCTCGAGGGGGAAATACCAGGATGGGTTTGTTTGATGTTAGCTTCAGGTTGGATCCGAATAGGTCTTTCTTATCCCTCTCTGATAACCGCCAGTTGTATCGAGTCTCTATAGATTGTTTAGTGCCCCTGCGCTGCCGCTTCAGCCCACCATACCTATGTAGGTGAGAGCCGCCGAATTCTAGCCTCGCCATGTACTGGCCTCAGTACTGACGCTCCTCTTTTTCCTTTGCCCTTTGTCGGCACCCCTTTTGTTTTAGCAGGTTTGAGATCGTCGTGGTTAGCAGGGTTACCCTTCCAGCTTGGCCTGGGAAGGGTTATGGACGCCATTGGTTATTCTTCAGTGCTCTTAGCCCCATTTGCATCTTGTCCGTAGTCGGACGCTCTATCGTTTTCAAGGTGATTTGGATCTTTGTATAGTATATCTGTATTCTTGACTCATGGAGTCGTTGTTGTATTTATATCTGTTCCGAGGGTCCCATCAAGGACTATTGTGTAATGGTATTACTTCGTTTTCCACCCGCACGAAAGTGCCTGGTGGGCGTCCTTAAATCGTTTCTATGCGAGTTTGGCGTAAAGGGCTAAAACTTGCATAGGGCGGATTTGAGGGTGTTACATGACACTAGTGGATCCAAAGGTGGTCTGTGAAGAGAACACACATGCAATAAAATCTAGTGGATCCATATGTGGTATGTGAAAAGAATATACATGAGATGACTCTAGATGTGGTTAATGAAAGAATACACATTTGAATGACAATGGTGGTTCCATATGTGGTCTATGAAAAGAACAGACATGCAATGACTCTAGCTGTGGTTAATGGAAAGAACACACATGCAATGACACTGGTGGATCCATATGTGGTTAATGAAAATAACACACATGCAATGACTCTAGTTGTTGTTAATGAAAACAACACACATGCATTGACACTGGTGGATCCATATGTGGTTTGTGAAAAGAATCAGACATGCAATGACACTGGTGGATCCATATGTGGATTGTGAAAAGAACACACATGCAATGAACTCTGGTGGATCCATATGCAATGACACTGGTGGGTCCATATGTGGTCTCTGAAGAGAACACACATGCAATGAACTCTGGTGGATCAATATGTGGTTTGTGAAAAGAACATACATCCAGTGACTCTAGCTGTGGTTAATGAGAAGAACACACATGCACTGACACTGGTGGATCCATATGTGGTTTGTGAAAATAACACACATACAATGACTCTAGTTGTTGTTAATGAAAACAACACACATGCAATGACACTAGTGGATCCATATGTGGTTTGTGAAAAGAAGACACATGCAATGACACAGGTGGATCCATATGTGGTCTGTGAAAAGAACACATATGCAATGACACTAGTGGATCCATATGTGGTCTATGAAGAGAACATACATGCCATGAACTCTGGTGGATCCATATGTGGTCTGTGAAAAAAATAGACATGAAATGACTCTAGATGTGGTTAATGAAAGAATACATATTTCAATGACACTCGTGGATCCATATGTGGTCTGTGAAAAGAACACACATGCAATGACATTGGTGGATCCATATGTGGTATGTGAAGAGAACACACATGCAATGAACTCTAGTGCATCCATATGTGGTCTGTGAAAAGAATAGACATGAAATGACTCTAGATGTGGTTAATGAAAGAATACACATTTCAATGACAATGGTGGTTCTATATGTGGTCTGTGAAAAGAACAGACATGCAATGACTCTAGCCGTGGTCAATGGAAAGAACACACATGCAATGACACTGGTGGATCCATAGTGGATTGTGAAAACAACACACATGCAATGAACTCTAGTGGATCCATATGCAATGACACTGGTGGATTGACACATTGCAAATGTATCTATAAATTTTGATGTTCCATGCTTGGTTTTATCTACTTCCTTGTGTTTTGTCCACACTTTGGAGTACTTTTCATATGATTTATTGGACTAACCTATTAACAAGAGCCACAGTGCCAGCTGCCTGTTTTCTGCTATTTTTGGTTCCAGGAAGTCAGAAAATGAATATTCCCAGAATTGGACGGGACAAAAGCCTAAGTTGCTATTTTACCGAAAGCTATCTGGAGCCATAATACGAGACGGAGAATGACGAGGGTTTAACTCATCAATACCCATTGTTATGGACTTGGGTTTTGGAGAAGGAGGGAGCGTTGGAGACATTATCGGCTAGCAAACAAGCACACAGGGGACTCAAAGATTTACCCACGTTCAGGCCTCGTAGAGGTCCCTACTCTTGCTTGTCTGCTCGTGGAATTATCGAAGGAATCGAAGATTACAATGGTGCGGAGATGCAATCTGGCGAGGGTTGTGGAAACTAGGGTTGCGTGTGTCTCGGGAGATCGTAGATCTGTCTATTGGGTGAGTTGCGATGGAGAGGTTACCTTCTTGTTGGACCCTCCTAGCCTTTATATATGGGGAGGCTAGGTCTCAGGTACCAATACGAGTTGGTTACAAGTTAGATTCAAACTCCAGTCTTGAGGTTTCCTTGTCTTGTGCGTTTGAAAGTCCGTTTCCATATGAGCTTCATACCACTCGAACCGTCATAGGCGTCGTGGACCTTGGCAATTCGTCGAGTGGGCCTTCCGTAGAGCCGCACCAGGTAGGTTGTAGTCGAGTGCCTATTGGGCACACCCATGTCAGTAGCCCTCGAGTGTCCATGCGAATCATAGATTCGGGTGGAGACTCAGAAGTCTTCATCTTTGCATTAGGATGTCGGAGTCGACAATTGTGTCGAGTGCGAAGCACTTCACCCGGAAGTTCAGCGGGTCAGTCGAATTTGTAGTTGTTTCATAGGGATGATGGTAAAATGTGCCTGGTGCGCTCGATGGATCAGGACCAGTTAATTGCTCTAGCACAAAAAAAACCGCTAGCTACTCAAACTCGAGTCCTCGGACTCGAATTCGGAAATTGCTGGTGTAATTCGACTCAGGCCGCGGAGGTCTTATAGAGTCGAATCCCAGTGTATAAGTGTGAGCACTCGACGCGTCCGTCAAGGCTTATTCATCGTACCTGTAGGTACGGATTATTCCTGGTAGAGCGCAGCAGATGCGTTGCTAGGCCTTATTCAGGTCTTATCTTCACGTTATAAGCGGGGCCTCCGAATTTTGTCATCGCCAGAGATGATTCAGGTGACCCAGGAGACGCAGTATCTTTGCAGGGAAAATATGAGGCGGAGTCGCCGAAGCTTTCGAGTGTGGATGTTATCGACACACAGTACGATGTACAAGAATAAATAATCATAGGGTGCACGACCAGCGCTCTCTATGGGAGTAGCCCCCGAGTGCCTATTCGAGTCGCAGACTCGAGTGGGGACTAAAAACATTTTGCGACTGCTGTCATCTTTTGTTGCTTGTTTCATTCGAATGTGCTTTCAGCGCTCCCTATGGGAGTAACCCGTATTCCACAATCGAATCGTTGATTCGAGTGAAGGGTTTTCGTGAAGCTTTTATTTCTGCATAAAAAATTCTTTCGGGTGCACGGCTAGCGCTCCCTATGGGAGTAGCCCCCCGAGTCCTTAGTCGAATCGTGGATTCGAGTGAGGATTCAGAGCGTGTCACTCGAGGATCTTGTATATGCACGACCAGTGCTCCAGTTTGGAGTAGCCCTCGAGTGTCTGGCGGAGTCGTAGACTCGGGCAGAGACTCGAGTCTTCTATCTTGCAGTGGTAGTCGAAAATCATGCGAGAAGAAACCACTGACCCGGAAGTGCATCGAGTTAGTGTGTCATGCATAAGGAGCTTGAATCGACGATGCAGTTGGACTGGACACAGTCACTTCTGTCGGGTGCGTCACTAGCACCGCGTCTTTGTAGCATCAAGCGATGCAACCATCCGAGGAGGAACTCAACTCGGGTCTTGAGTATATGGCGCAGTCAGTTGTTTCATCGACTCCTGTTGGAGGACTCAATAGAATAGCTCGGTGTAGTCCGGCATCCTTGTAAGCTGTAGAAAATGCAAAAAATTGTGAATTATCTATATCTTCTAAAGAAAATTTGCTTGTTGTCTTGTAATGTAAAATTCTGGTGCCAATTGAGTCGACACTTTTGCACTATATGCTAGGCCTTTTCGTTAGCCTGATTACCCTTAGTCTCAGTACCTTGCCGAGGTACTCGGAGTTCAAGGATTCGATGATCAGGCAAAATCAGCTACTCGGGTTGTCACGTATGAGGTGCTTGAGTGCGTGTAATCGATGGCACATTAGGTTACTCGAAGAGGGCACAACCCCCGAGTGTTTCGAGTGCAAGTTAAAATAAGGAAGAAATCATCTATGAGTAGAGAACTTAGCTTTATGGGTAGTTGTCGTGGATGAAATTGATGCGGTCGTAGATGTAATCGACATGACAGCGGGTCACATGGCAGAGTCGAAGATTGTAGCGGGTCGCTGTCGCGGGAGTCGCGGGAGCCCCCGAGTAACCCGATATGAAGACCGCAACCGGTCTTTGAAGCTGAAGACCACGGTGGGTGGCCGAAGCGGATGGAGCCCCCGAGTCGCTGGAGCTGAAGATCACAGCGGGTCTCCGGAGCCGAAGGAGCCCCCGAGTGTAGAGCCAATGCAATGGACATGTATTCAATGTAGTGGTCGGAGTCGACATGGAGGCCAGAGTAGACGTGTAGGACGGAGTCGTCGGATTTTTATTTGAAGGGAGTCAACGCGGCGGCGAGTGGTGCATCGGCGAATGGTCGAAGTTGATGAAATTTGAATCCCAAGAGAGGCGCTCCGTGGGGGTCGATCCTGCGCCTCGATGGCCGAGTCGGAGTGGTGGACATGGTCGACGCCGCGGCCAGGGTCATGTGGTCGCAGTGAATGATCAATTAGGTAGTTAGGCGGCACAAACTCGAAAAAATGTTGAGCGAGGCAGAGGATTTATCTCATGATCATAAATTTAAAATAATATTGAAAATAAAGACTTAGCTGTTTAACTGTAGCCAGTGTTTGTCGAGTGGTCGGCGAAGTTAAAACCGGTGCGTCCGTTGACCGCGGCGAGCCACCGTGCCGTGTAGCCGAGCACGGAAGTCGGTGTCGATCGCGTGATCAGGAGTCTCCTAGTAGACGAATTAGTCGCATGCCGTGGACATGTATTCTTGCTGGAAAAAATCATGCACGTAGCTTCTCTTTCCTGGACAATCCATGCATGCATTGAATGCCTCAATTCCTTTATCCATGTGAGCTTTGCTAAATCTGGTAGTACTACGCCTAAACTTAGTACTTTGGCTGGTATTGGTGCAGTAACAGATGGTGTCGTGCAGCCACCGCCCACAAACTTTGATTTTTTAATTGCATCAGCGGGACTTGACGACTAGGTGTAATCAGACGCGGATCTGATCGACGCTGTCCTTGGACGCTCCGCGCTGACAACCACACACGTGGTCCTGCCGACAGTGAATCTCGATCGATGTGGTTGTGGAAGCCTACGCGTGTTGGTAAAGAACACCAAACATCGAGGCTGGGCTAGCGCGGCGATGTGAGTTTGCGCCAGATAAATCTAGAAATTGATGTATATATTCAGCCGGATATTTGTTGACGGAGATGCTCATCATGATCTTGACGCGAGCCGTGCAGATACGATGTTGTCGCCCATGAAGATTGGATCGGAACGGTTGGAGCCGCCGAATCCATGGCTCCAGCGTGCACATGTGAACGGTGAAGGCGAACGCACCGAAAAGCTGGCGAATCTCTGCTGTTGTGGAGTTGTAGATCGTGGTTGATCGGGCCGAAGAAGCCGTGACATCAGCACTCCCAATTCCCACAGACGGCGCCAATTGACGAGGGTTTAACTCATCAATGCCCATTGTTATGGACTTGAGTTTTGGAGAAGGAGGGACACTGGAGACATCTATCGGCTAGCAAACAAGCACACAGGGGACTCAAAGATTTACCCAGGTTCAAGCCTCGTAGAGGTCCCTACTCCTGCTTGTCTGCTCATGGAATTATCCAAGGAATCGAAGATTACAATGGTGCACAGATGCAATCTGGCGAGGGTTGTGGAAACTAGGGTTGCGTGTGTCTCGGGAGATCGTAGATCTGTCTAATGGGTGAGTCGCGATGGAGAGGTTGCCTTCTCGTTGGACCCTCCTAGCCTTTATATATGGAGAGGCTAGGTCTCAGGTACCAATATGAGTTGGTTACAAGTTAGATTCAAACTCTAGTCTTGAGGTTTTCTTCTCTTGTGCGTTTAGAAGTCCGTGTCCATATGGGCTTCATACCACTCGAACCATCATAGGCGTCGTGGACCTTGGAAATTCGTCGAGTGGGCCTTCCATCGAGCCGCACCAGGTAGGTTGTAGTCGAGTGCTTATTGGGCATACCCATGTCAGAGAGGGTGCAGGGCCCGCCATACCACTCCGCATGTGCCAGGCCTGCCGTGCAAGGGTGGTCTGCCAGCCAGCACCCTCGGCCTCTCCTTCCACCTATATTTCCTCGATCGGAAACCCTAAGTACCGATCAAAATCCACGAAAGAGTTCAGCCACCGTCATCTCCATCCCTAGATGGGAGGGATGAAGCTCTTCAAGACCTCTAGGAGAGAATCATACGGAGGACTTCTTCATCATCATGCAAGCCTCCGGTGTGATGCGTGAGTAGTTCATCTCTGGACTACGGGTCCATGTTGTAGCTAGATGGCTGGTTCTCCTCCTTTGTGCTTTCATGTATAGATCTTGTGAGCTCCGTTCATGATCAAGATCATCTATTTGTAATTCTGCATGTTGTGTTTGCGGGGATCCGATGGATATTGAGATGCTATTTCAGATTGATTATTGATTCTATCATGTCTTTGTTATTTGTGATCTTGCATGCTTTCCATTGTAAGTAGCTATCTTGGCCAAGTAGATGCTAGCAACTCCAAGAGTTAGTATTTATGCTCGATAGTGGGTTCATTCCTCTGGTAATCGGGGGAAGTGACAGAAATATCTAAGCTACTAGATGTGTTGTTGCTACTAGGGTGAAAACAACAATCCTTTGTTCATAGAACAATCATATTGTTTACTTTACATGCAATTCGTAAAGCAATAATCTGTTGCTTGCAACTTAATACTGGAGGGGGTTTGGATGACAACCTGAAGGTGGATTATTAGTCATAGATGCAGTTGGATGGCGGTCTATGTATAATGTTGTAATGCCCAATCAAGTCTCAAAGGAGTCAAGATGATTAGTATATGATTTTATGCTTTCTCGATGTTTGTCAATTGCCCCTCTGTAATTTGTTCACCCAGCATGTTATCTATCTTAAGGAGAGCCACCTCTAGTGAACTATGCACCCTGGTCCTTTCTTTTACATTCAATCTACAAACTGTTTACTGCTTTATGTTTACTTTCTACAAACTATTTCTTCCTTCCATTTGATACGTTTAATCCTTTGTTTTCAACAAAACCGGTGAGATTGACAACCTCGTCGCAAGTTGGGGGCAAAGTTCTATGGTTGTGTTGTGCAGGTCTCCACGTTGCTGCTGGCACCGATAGTGCGCCCTGCCAATGTTCAGCTAGCTACACCTTTGGGGTGTTTCCTTGCTCCTACTGGATTGATAACCTTGGTTTCATACTGAGGGAAAACTTGCTGCTATGCTCATCATACCTTCCTCTTGGGGTTCCCCAACGAGCTCGATCCATCATGGATCCATATGTGGTTAATGAAAATAGCACACATGCAATGACTCTAGTTGTTGTTAATGAAAACAACACACATGCAATGACACTGGTGGATCCATATGTGGTCTGTGAAAAGAACAGACATGCAATGACACTGGTGGATCCATATGTGGATTGTGAAAAGAACAGACATGCAATGACACTAGTGGATCCATATGTGGATTGTGAAAACAACACACATGCAATGAACTCTAGTGGATCCATATGCAATGACACTAGTGGATCCATATGTGGTTAATGAAAATAACACACATGCAATGACTCTAGTTGTTGTTAATGAAAACAACACACATGCAATGACACTGGTGGATCCATATGTGGTCTATGAAAAGAACAGACATGCAATGACACTGGTAGATCGATATGTGGATTGTGAAAAGAACAGACATGCAATGACACTGGTGGATCCATATGTGGATTGTGAAAACAACACACATGCAATGAACTCTAGTGGATCCATATGCAATGACACTGGTAGATCCATATGTGGTTAATGAAAATAACACACATGCAATGACTCTAGTTGTTGTTAATGAAAACAATACACATGCAATTACACTGGTGGATCCATATGTGGTCTGTGAAAAGAACATACAATGACACTGGTGGGTCCATATGTAGATTGTGAAAAGAATAGACATGGAACAACACTGGTGGATCCATATGTGGTCTGTGAAAAGAACATACATGCAATGACACTGGTGGATCCATATGTGGTATGTGAAGAGAACACACATGCAATGAACTCTGGTGGATCCATATGTGGTCTATGAAAAGAATAGACATGAAATGACTCTAGATGTGGTTAATGAAAGAATACACATTTCAATGACAATGGTGGTTCCATATGTGGTCTGTGAAAAGAACAGACATGCAATGACTCTAGCTGTGGTCAATGGAAAGAACACACATGTGATGACACTGGTGGATCCATTTGTGGATTGTGAAAAGAACACACATGCAATGAACTCTGGTGGATCCATATGTGGTCTCTGAAGAGAATTGTGGGGCCCTCGGATTAATCCTCCGAGAATCCATGTTATGCATACAACCACAATCCCATGATCAGTTAGTCGTGGCACATAACTGACAAGTATCATTACAACATCCGAGATATACCGAAATATAAGACTTACATAAATGCCATTATGGCTATGCCAACTTCAGTAGCGGAACATTATCACATGCAGAGCCCAATCATGCCTCAACCTATAGGCAACTGACTGGGAATACGTCCTAGCTCGCATAGTCATCCACTTCACCTCTTCTTGATATCTGACCAAGTTAATAGCTAGGGACAATGCTAGTGAGTACTTATAATGTACTCGCAAACCACCTTAATAGAATAATAAAACAAGAGGATATGCAATATAGTTGTGGCAGTAGGTGGGCTCCAAGGGAGGTTCTTTTCTCAAATAGTTTCTCTTGTAGATATAGCATCTACATATCTTTGTTGAAAACTTTTGTAAAACATTTTGGAAAATGTTTTGAAAAGTTTTGGAAAACACTAGGACTAGGTCACCCATTTGTTCCTTTCTTCCGGTCGTCCCACGACCAAACTCCTTCCACCCCTTTCTGACCATCCCATGGTCAAAACAGGGATCCTTTCCGACCATCCGATGGTCAAAACATTTCCAAAGCCATTTCTTTTCAGAAATCCTTTTTTTTAAAACCAGCATCGCTCTACAGCAACTTTCCCAACCGTCCATGACCGCGGACGCGACTATTCGAATAGATTTACACTCTGCAGAGGTTGCGCACTTTACCCACACCATCCGTGTACACTACCCTGATCTTCACCGATCGTGGGTCGAGTAACCGATCAAGACTCTCCGGATGCCCACTCCAATATAAGTGCCTACCCTATGAGTATTGTTCCCCTCAACACCGGGACGTCGGGTACCGAGGACTAACCGGAGTGCATATTGCACGTCCCACGTGCGCGCTTTCAATGAGGGGCTCATAGTAACACGCAGAGGTTTGTAGACCCTTCGTTCCTTCTCCCGGTCGATGTCTCACATGGACCGTTGTCCAAAGATGGCCCACCCTCTAGGGAATTTCATCCCCTGTAGGAGTTGCGAGGCAGCTTATACCAGAATAGACAAACATCAAATCCAGCCTTGTCCCATACCAGAGTAATGTGGTTGCACGGGTTAATTGTTCTAGCAAAACTGCAAAGAACTGGGTGCGTTTTTGTAAACCTTTTTCCTCCATGTTTCCTTCAGCATATTGTAAAACAAAACTTTCTTCTTTTTCAACATCTCTTGGGAGGTCCCACCTCACCAAGGTTTTATCATAAAACATTTGGTAAAACTTTTTCCGGGGTCTTCCCATCCTCTAGCTTTGCTTCGGCTAAATCGGGGTCTCCAAAGGGGTATGGTGTATTACACCATCTATTCTACCAGGGACAAGTAGGTGTCTCCAAGGGGGTTGTACTTAATAGTACCAAAGTGTAATAGTTCGGAGGAGCCAAACCACTACCATATATACAATAACATGTAATAAAACAATGCAGTTTCATAAATAGTAGATAAAACATGCATAAGTATACCATAGGCTTATGAGCAAGAAGGTGGCTTTCCTGATGATCAGCAATATGGCAATATGTCCCTAGAATTATTCTTATAAAACCATAGTAACCATTAAAAACCATCTTCTTCTGCTCTCCGATATAATCGCAACTATTGTTGATAAGGGACACATGCAGACAAGCAAAAGGGCACAATCAATACAAGGCATACAATCACCAATACATACAGCAAACAAATGACAATACAAGTTTACAAATTAGTAGGTCTTAGGAAGAAGGGATTTGATAAGATTGGTCTTGTCTTGGGAATATGGAAGAAAATCCCCTTAGGATTTTAACCGAGGAACTACCTAAGAGGGGGTTTTGGACTACGGACATTTTCTGTATGACACCATTGTGTAAAAATGGTAATGACTGATAGGGGTTGATAAAATGAAACCAACAAAAGTGGTTTCACTATTTTATCACCTACCAAAGATTTATAGTGATTTTTATAGTGAGAAATACCCTAGTTTTAGGAGATAAATCACCAGAGAAGGTCTAGAGCTCAAAAAATTATTTCCTTGGGTGGTTAGGTAGGTCTTGATGTACTTGTTCAATGATATTTGGAATCACTCCAAAATAATTACCAGAATGCCCTCAGAAAATTCCCAAAGGCAGTTCTATAGATAACTTGTCTTTTTAACCAGATTAAATCTACAGTATCTCTTGAGTTGATTCAAAAGATACATTGTAGGTATTGAGGATACCTTTATGTAGAAATTGGAATCAACATTTTTGGATTAGCAGAACTACTGTAGTGAATTCAGAGGTGAATAAACCATGCACAGAATAGTTTAATTCACAGAACAATATCCAAGGATCAATAAATTATGATCTCCTAGGGTTTTCTAGATATGGATGTATCTCAACCAAGATAATTGGAATTGGTTCAATTGGACCCATGGTTTGGTGTAGGGAATTTTCTAAAGTCATAAATGAATTGTTTTTGTTATTTTTACTCAAGCTAACCTACTGTTCACCTTGGCATGAGACCAAGGTCCAGAGATGGGTACATTCAAAATCTACCAGTGGCACTTGATTTCATTCCATTTGGAGAGGTGAAGCTAACCGAGGAATTTAATTAGTGGGATAGACACATTTTGGTGGAAATAATGCCCGTAAATAATGAAAATTACTTTGGGCAAATGACCAGTTCTGTATGTTGCAAAACATACTAAGGTAGTTGTTAAAATTTGTGATCTGGGCAAAAGGGGTAATTTCCAATTTTATATTGAATTAAACCAAGCAGCTTAATAAACAGATCTGGAAAAGGAGTTAATAAAAAGGAAATAGGCCAGGTGGCGGGCAGATCTGGTGGCAAGGCCAACGCTGATGCCCAGTTAGGAGGGCGGCGCGGAGAGGATTGAATCCTCCGGCGGGGCCATGGTCACGAACCAGCGGTAACAGGTATTGGCGGATCTTGGTCGTTCGATTAAAACGAGATGGACGGCCTGAGGCCGTCGTCTCCAATTCGAGCTAGCGCGTGTTGGGTCCGCAGCATAGAAAACAAAAAATTTCCTACGGTATGAACTACACGCCAAGATCTATCTACTAGGTACAAAGCAACGGATGGACATACATCCAACGAGAACTTACCCTCGTAAACAACGAGCTTTGTTAACGAGTAGGAACTCGTGGTTGATGTATTCGTACACTTGCCGATCTCAAGATCGTGATGAAGTCTAGCAGGTCTGGCTCCAGCACATCCATCAGATCCAGCTCCAGCAGCACCAAGTCTAGCACCGCATAGCAGCGGTGCATCCGTGATCGCACACACATCCGGTACCCCGACAACCTCCGTCCCTTGCTCCAGCAAAGCAGCGGAAGCAGCAACTCCTTTCCAGATAAAGCCACCGGGAACATGTATCTCGCTAATCTGAGACCATGGGGAAATAATACTAGAGGGGGAGAGAGATCCTTCAGAAGGAGATGTGAGTGAGAAGTGAGGAGGGGGTGGCCTTTTATAGGAGGAGGGGGGTGCCCCTCCTTCATGGCCGGCACATGGAGGGGGTGACCCTTCACCTCCTCCATTCATGTGGTGGTAACCCCTCCACATTAAATGCCCCTTTCCATTCTCTTTTAAAGTCTCCACTTTAAATGCATAAAATTTCTCCAAATTTAATGCTCTCTCATTTAATAAAACTCTTTTATTATTTTTATTCAGAATTTTGTTAATTACTTTAATTAACAAACATTCACATAAAACCCCCTGCAACATTTCAATATTACATGCAGAACCAATTTCAGCAATTTCACCCGAAACAGTTTTGGTGTCTATTGAAATAATTCCAGCGCTTTCTTAAATCTTTATCTGAAACATATTTGCTCCAAATGGTGTCGGTATCCCTTAAGTGTGTCACCTTACAGTTCGCGAATAATGCAGACATGATCGAGACCCCTCTCCCATAAATAATCAGTTGGACCGAGATCCATCGACTCCACATTCAACGATGACTTCGTGATCGTGAGAACCTTTAACGCCGTAACTAAATCCCTTTGTCCCGCGATATATTACATGTCGAGATTCGATCATCGGTGTCTCCATACCTAGTTTGATCTCGATGACATGCACTCTTTTCTCGTTCCCGTGATATAACATTCTAGTGATCACATCACTTGCTTGCAAGCTATTTCAATGTGATATCACCGAGAGGGCCCAGAGTATATCTATCCGTCATCGGGATGGACAAATCCCACTCTTGATCCATGAGCCTCAACATAACACCTTCGTAGCACTGAACCCACCTTTATAGTCACCCTGTTACGGTGTGATGTTTGATGTTATCAAGATACTCTTCCGGTGTTAGCAATTAACATGATCTCATGGTCTAAGGATAAACATTACTTTGTATGATGTTATAGCAATATAAACATAATGAATTTGATCGTAATGCTATACTTCGGATGAATGTTCATCACATCATTCCACCAACGGTGTGACCATGTTATTAACAACATCCAATGTCCATGATCAGGAAACCTTGATCATCTTGTTAATCAACAAGCTAGTCTATAAGAGAGGCATAACTAGGAACCCTTTTTGTTTATTAAACACACATGTATTGATGTTTCCGATCAATACAATTCTAGCATGTAAAATAAACATTTATCATAAACATGGAATAAGATAATAACCACTTTATTATTGCCTCTCGGGCATATTCCCTTCAGCGCGGCGGGTTGGAACCCTAGCAGAGGCGGGGGAAGTGGTGGGAGCTCACCATGGGGACGGAGGTAGACGACGAGGAGGCAACTGGGCGACGCAGAGCGACGAGGTGGTCCTGGAGAGGGGCGGCGAGGTAGGGTTTGGCGCCGGGAGGAGTCTGGTGGGACGGCCACCATGACGACCTCATCGGAGCTCCCTGGCGGCGGTTGTAGAGACGGTCCTAGGCAAAACAGATGTTAGGGTTAGACGTAGGGGACATGGGGGTCCGGGAAGCTAACATGCAGAGGAAGGGGAGCGGAGGGGAGGGAGCTTAGCTCAAATCCATGGAGGAGGCCGACGTGCTTCTCTCTCCTTCTCTCGAGTAGGGTAGAGCAAGGGAGGAGGAGAGGGGCTCTGGGGAGGTGAGTGGAGGGGAGGAGAAGCAAATGGAGGGAGTAGGGCGTGATGGGAGGGCCTCTGGCCTACTTATTCCGAGGGGTAGGGATCTAGGGTGAGAATGCCCATTTTGGACATGGGGGAGGGGTGGTGCTGGCCTGGGATTGGCTCAGAGGGCGGTGAGGAGGGATAGGAGTGGTTTTGGTTGTGCTGGATCTCAGAGAGGGAGGAAGTGGCAGCTATTGTAAATAACCTCACATGCTTGTCTCTCTCTCTCTACTTCCCACTTCCAAGCACATGGGACAAAGGGGTTGCTACAGTAGCTTAGCTACAGTGATGGTCGACCAGAGGAGGGGTGAATGTTGTGGTGCATTGCTTTGCAAGATTGGTGGTGGTTTGATCTTGATTTGACTCAATATTAGCTAGATTTACTAATTTGAGTAAATAGGTGGTTGTGAAGGAAGTTCTAAATTTTGCATAGGATAGAGTGGGGATATGGTACTGGTGGGTAGATGAGGTCATGGTAGACTCCTAGGCTTTATTTGGGATTTTTCTAAGGATTTTAAGTCCACTTAAAATCATTTATTCAAAAAGTACAGAAATACTTTCTAGAAGATCATTTGATAATTTTACATTGGATAGGTGGAGTTTTTGATGTGAGATGGTCCCAAATGGGAATAGACACTTAGGGAAATTTTCCCAAGATTTATTGGGGCTTAAAAGTATTTAAAACATTTATTTTGTTGTTTCTGCCATTTAGGAAAAAAGGGCAAAAATAATTATTAAAGCTCTTCAAAAATATTTATTTTTGAAGTTTGAATATAGGGTATGATACATGGGCCTCAAAAGTGCTTAGAGTTGGGGAAGTGTTTTGGCAAAAACCAAACTTTCCTTTATGGAGGAAGTTTTGGACATTGTGACTATTAAAGAGATTTATTAGATTTGGAGCCCTAATAATTATGGAAAATATTTGATATATCTTGATGATCAAGGTAGATGATGTAGACAAAGGATATAAAGCATTTGCAACCTTGGGATTTGGGAATCCAAGTTGATTTTGGTGAAAACTAGAGATTTGAGGATCTTGGGTAGGATTGTTTTCATGCCACCAAAACCTTGTTGGATCTTGGAGTTCAAGGCTCCCCTTGGGGCATGGGATATATGAAAGGATAGAACAAGTGATGTAGATTTCAATGGTGTAGGGTTTTGATCTTGATCCTGCTTGAGCTCACCAAGACAAGCTTTCAAACTTTCAATAAAATAAGCCTGCCAAAGTAGATTATCATCTAGCCTTCAAAACCTTGTGGGTTTAAGACGCACAAAGATCCACTTGGAACAAGTGAAGTATATATTGATAGACCTATATGATTAGAACACAACCATGCAAAGAGTTGGTCCATATAAGGTTGGATGAGGGTGTGAGCTTCTATCAAAGTAGGCATGTTGACTAGATTTGCAGGAAAAGTTATTTTTGTGCCTGCAAAACCATCAAGAACAAGTGGGGTGGAGTATGATATAACCAAGGGAAAGAGTGGGCCTTGGTAGTACTTAGGATTTTTAACAAGATGGTTCAAGTGCATTACCAAAAATGCACAAGGGTTGAGAAAGGGAGACATTCAAAAAGGTGATGTTGAAACAGATTCCAGACTTAGCCAAATTTGGCAGATTTAGGGATTTTGACTAGAGTATGAGAGGGGATGTTTTTGATGAGGTGCAAGGTACCCAAGCATCATAAAGTGGATGATGTTGAAGTTTGTATTTAGTAGGAAGGATCCTTTCTTGATTTTGGTCTTCATTGACTTGGAAGCTTCTAGAAGGGATCACTTCAGAAGGGATCTGGTTAGGGTTTTAGAGGATCACCTAGTAGCTAGAGATCAGATCTAGGTTGGTACTATGGCTTAGGGTGTGATGATTTGGAAGCATCTTTATCCTAGTGATGAGCTCCTAAAGTAGCTCATACTACTTCTAAGTAATCAGGTCAATGAGCAGATCAAGGCAATTCATTAGACAACAGATCAAGGCAACTCATCTTACAAACAAATCAACTACTTCTAGGGTTACCATCAAACCTAGCCTGAGGTAAGGTTGATGCATTTTGAAGAGGTTGGGTTTTGAATGGGATGAGAGTCCTTGGTATCTCTACCAAGAGTAGAATTCAAAATCTTACTAAAAGGAGGTTTTGGGAAACCTAGAGATAAGAGTAGTTGAAGGCTCTGTCTTGCAAACATAAGGAGATTCTATTATATATCTCTCCATAGTTTTGTCCGTAGAAACTACAAAGATAGTTTTGGTTACATAAGCATCTTTGCTCATGTTTTGAAATGCCAGAACATTTGAGAATATATAAAATGAGCTGGGATAGTTTTGTTAAATGGCTTTTTGACAACAGAAGCTGAGGTAAGGGGTATATCTTCTAATACACAATCATAATCATAAACACAGTCAAACAATAGGCAAACACTTCATCCTAAACAAGAAAAAGTTTTTGTTCCAACTAATCAGGGTTGCTGAAATTGGGATGTTACAAGAATACACATCCAATGAAATCTGGTGGATCCATATGTGGATTGTGAAAAGAACATACATCCAATGACTCTAGCTGTGGTTAATGAGAAGAACACACATGCAATGACACTGGTGGATCCATATGTGGTTAATGAAAATAACACACATGCAATGACTCTAGTTGTTGTTAATGAAAACATTACACATGCAATGACACTGGTGGATCCATATGTGGTCTGTGAAAAGAACAGACATGCAATGACACTGGTGGATCCATATGTGGATTGTGAAAAGAACAGACATGCAACGACACTGGTGGATCCATATGTGGTCTGTGAAAAGAACATACATGCAATGACACTAGTGGATCCATATATGGTATGTGAAGAGAACACACATGCAATGAACTCTGGTGGATCCATATGTGGTCTATGAAAAGAATAGACATGAAATGACTCTAGATTGGTTAATGAAAGAATACACATTTCAATGACAATGGTGGTTCCATGTGTGGTATGTGAAAAGAACAGACATGCAATGACTGTAGCTGTGGTCAATGAAATGAACACACATGCAATGACAATGGTGGATCCATTTGTGGATTGTGAAAAGAACACACGTGCAATGAACTCTGGTGGATCCATATGTGGTTTGTGAAAAGAATATACATGCAATGACACTGGTGGATCCACATGTGGTCTGGGAAAAGAACACACATGCAATGACATTGGTGGATCCATATGTGGTATTTGAAGAGAACACACATGCAATGAACTCTGGTGGATCCATATGTGGTCTGTGAAAAGAATAGACATGAAATGACTCAAGATGTGGTTAATGAAAGAATACACATTTCAATGACAATGGTGGTTCTATATGTGGTATGTGAAAAGAACAGACATGGAATGACTCTAGTTGTGGTCATTGGAAAGAACACGCATGCAATGACACTGGTGGATCCATATGTGGATTGTGAAAAGAACAGACATGCAATGATACTGGTGGATCGAGATGTGGATTGTGAAAACAACACACATGCAATGAACTCTGGTGGATCCATATGCAATGACACTGGTGGATCCATATGTGGTTAATGAACATAACACACATGCAATAACTCTTGTTGTTGTTGTTGATGGAAACAACACACATGCAATGACACTGGTGGATCCATATATGGTCTGTGAAAAGAACAAACATGCAATGACACTGGTGGATCCATATTTGGATTGTTAAAAAAATACACATGGAATGAACTCTAGTGGATCCATATACAGTGACACTGGTGGGTCCATATGAGGTCTCTGAAGAGAAAACACATGCAATGAACTCTGGTAGATCCATATGTGGTTTGTGAAAAAGAACATACATCCAGTGACTCTAGTTGTGGTTAATGAGAAGAACACACATGCAATGACACCGGTGGATACATATGTGGTTTATGAAAACAACACACATGCAATGACTCTAGTTGTTGTTAATGAAAACAACACACATGCAATGACACTGGTGGATGCATATGTGGTTTGTGAAAAGAACAGACATGCAATGACACTAGTGGATCCATATGAGGTCTCTGAAAAGAACACACATGCAATGACACTGCTAGATCCATATGTGGTCTGTGAAGAGAACACACATGCAATGAACTCTGGTGGATCCATATGTGGTCTGTGAAAAGAATAGACATGAAATGACTCTGGATGTGGTTAATGAAATAATACACATTTCAATGACACTGGTGGATCCATATGTGGTCTGTGAAAAGAACACACATGAAATGACATTGGTGTATCCATATGTGGTCTATGAAGAGAACACACATGCAATGAACTCTGGTGGATCCATATGTGGTCTGTGAAAAGAATAGACATGAAATGACTCTAGATGTGGTTAATGAAAGAATACACATTTCAATGACAATGGTGGTTCCATATGTGGTATGTGAAAAGAACAGACATGCAATGACTCTAGTTGTGGTCAATGGAAATAATACACATGCAACGACACTGGTGGATCCATATGCGGATTGTGAAAACAACACACATGCAATGAACTCTGGTGGATCCATATGCAATGACACTGGTGGATCCATATGTGGTTAATGAAAATAACACACATGTAATGAATCTAGTTGGTGTTAATGAAAACAACACACATGCAATGACACTGGTGGATCCATATGTTGTCTGTGACAAGAACAAACATGCAATGACACTGGTGAATCCATATGTGGATTGTGAAAAGAACAGACATGCAATGATACTGGTGGATCCATATGTGGATTGTGAAAACAACACACATGCAATGAACTCTGGTGGATCCATATGCAATGACACTTGTGGATCCATATGTGGTTAATGAAAATAACACACATGCAATGACTCTAGTTGTTGTTAATAAAAACAATACACATTCAATGACACTGGTGGATCCATATGTGGTCTCTGAAAAGAACATACATGCAATGACACTGGTGGATCCATATGTGGATTGTGAAAAAAACAGACATGCAACGACATTGGTGGATCCATATGTCGTCTATGAAAAGAACACACATGCAATGACACTGGTGGATCCATAGGTGGTGTGTGAAGAGAACACACATGCAATGAACTCTGGTGGATCCATATGGTTTCTATGAAAAGAATAGACACGAAATGACTCTAGATGTGGTTAATGAAAGAATACACATTGCAATGACAATGGAGGTTCCATATGTGGTCTTGAAAAGAACAGACATGCAATGACTCTAGCTGTGGTCAATGGAAAGAATACACATGCAATGACACTGGTGGATCCATTTGTGCATTGTGAAAAGAGCACACATGCAATGAAATCTGGTGGATCCATATGTGGTCTCTGAAGAGAATACACATGCAATGAACTCTGGTGGATCCATATGTGGTTTGTGAAAAGAACATATATCCAGTGACTCTAGCAGTGGTTAATGAGAAGAACACACATGCAATGACACTGGTGGATCCATATGTGGTTAATGAAAATAACACACATGCAATGACTTTAGTTGTTGTTAATGAAAACAACACACATGCATTGACACTGGTGGATCCATATGTGGTCTATAAAAAGAACAGACATACAATGACACTGGTGGATCCATATGTGGATTGTGAAAAGAGCACACATGCAAGGAACTCTGGTGTATCCAGATGCAATGACACTGGTGGGTCCATATGTGGTCTCTAAAGAGAACACACATGCAATGAACTCTGGTGGATCAATATGTGGTTTGTGAAAGAACATACATCCAGTGACTCTAGCTGTGGTTAATGAGAAGAAAACACAGGCAATGACATTGGTGGATCCATATGTGGTTTGTGAAAAGAACACACATGCAATGACTCTAGTTGTTGCTAATGAAAACAACACACATGTAATGATATTGGCGGATCCATATGTTCTTTGTGAAAAGAACAGACATGCAATGACACTGGTGGATCCATATGTGGTCTATGAAAAGAACGGACATGCAATGACACTGGTGGATCCATATGTGGATTGTGAAAAGAGCACACATGCAATGAACTCTGGTGGATCCATATGTGGTATGTGAAAAGAATAGACATGAAATGACTCTAGACGTGGTTAATGAAAGAATACAAATTTCAATGACAATGGTGGTTCTATATGTGGTCTATGAAAAGAACAGACATGCAATGACTCTAGCTGTGGTCAATGGAAAGAACACGCATGCAATGACACTGGTGGATCCATATGTGGATTGTGAAAACAACACACATGCAATGAACTCTGGTGGATCCATATGCAATGACACTGGTGGATCCATATGTGGTTAATGAAAATAACACACATGCAATGACTCTCGTTGTTGTTGATGGAAACAACACACATGCAATGACACTGGTGGATCCATATGTGGTCTGTGAAAAGAACGAACATGCAATGACACTGGTGGATCCATATTTGGATTGTGAAAAAAATACACATGCAATGAACTCTAGTGGATCCATATGCAGTGACACTGGTGGGTCCATATGTGGTCTCTGAAGGGAAAACACATGCAATGAACTCTGGTGGATCCATATGTGGTTTGCGAAAAGAACATACATCCAGTGACTCTAGCTGTGGTTAATGAAAAGAACACACATGCAATAACACTGGTGGATCCATATGTGGTTTCTGAAAACAACACACATGCAATGACTCTAGTTGTTGTTAATGAAAACAACACACATGCAATGACACTGGTGGATCCATATGTGGTTTGTGAAAAGAAAAGACATGGAATGACACTAGTGGATCCATATGAGGTCTGTGAAAAGAACACACATGCAATGACACTGGTGGATCCATATGTGGTATGTGAAGAGAACACACATGCAATGAACTCTGGTGGAGCCATATGTGGTATGTTAAATGAATAGACATGAAATGACTCTATATGTGGTTAATGAAAGAATACACATTTCAATGACACTGGTGTTTCCATATGTGGTCTGTGAAAAGAACACACATGCAATGACATTGGTGGATCCATATGTGTTCTATGAAGAGAACACACATGCAATGAACTCTGGTGGATCCATATGTGGTCTGTGCAAAGAATAGACATGAAATGACTCTCGTTGTTGTTAGTGAAAGAATACACATTTCAATGACAATGGTGGTTCTATATGTGGTCTGGGAAAAGAACATACATGCAATGACTCTAGCTGTGGTCAATTGAAAGAACACACATGCAATGACCCTGGTGGATCCATATGTCAATTGTGAAAACAACGCACATGCAATGAACTCTGGTGGATCCATATGCAATGACACTGGTGGATCCATATGTGGTTAATGAAAATAACACACATGCAATGACTCTAGTTGTTAATGAAAACAACACACATGCAATGACACTGGTGGATCCATATGTGGTCTGTGAAAAGAACAGACGTGCAATAACACTAGTGGATCCATATGTAGATTGTGAAAAGAACACACATGCAATGAACTCTAGTGGATCCATATGCAATGACACTGGTGGTCCATAAGTTGTCTTTAAAGAGAAAACACATGCAATGAACTCTAGTGGATGCATATGTGGTTTGTGAAAAGAACGTACATCCAGTGACTCTAGCTATGGTTAATGAGAAGAACACACATGAAGTGACACTGGTGGATCCATATGTGGTTTGTGAAAAGAACACACCTGGAATGACTCTAGTTGTTGTTAATGAAAACAACACACATGGAATGATACTGGTGGATCCATATGTGGTTTGTGAAAAGAACAGACATGCAATGACACTAGTGGATCCATATGTGGTCTGTGAAAAGAACACACATGCAATGACACTGGTGGATCCATATGTGGTCTGTGAAAAGAACACACATGCAATGACACTGGTGGATCCATATGTGGTATGTGAAGAGAACACACATGCAATGAATTTTGGTGGATCCATATGTGGTCTATGAAAAGAATAGACATGAAATGACTATAGATGTGGTTAATGAAAGAATACACATTTCAATGACACTGGTGGATCCATATGTGGTCTGTGAAAAGAACACACATGCAATGACATTGGTGGATCCATATGTGTTCTATGAAGAGAACACACATGCAATGAACTCTGGTGGATCCATATGTGCTCTGTGAAAAGAATAGACATGAAATGACTCTAGATGTGGTTAATGAAACAATACACATTTCAATGACAATGGTTGTTCCATATGTGGTCTATGAAAAGAACAGACATGCAATGACTCTAGCTGTGGTCAATGGAAATAATACACATGCAATGACACTAGTGGATCCATATGCGGATTGTGAAAACAACACACATGCAATGAACTCTGGTGGATCCAGATGCAATGACACCGGTGGATCCATATGTGGGTAATCAAAATAACACACATGCAATGACTCTAGTTGTTGTTAATGAAAACAACACACATGAAGTGACGCTCGTGGATCCATATGTGGTCTGTGAAAAGAACAGACATGCAATGACACTGGTGAATCCATATGTGGATTGTGAAAAGAACAAACATGCAATGATATTGGTGGATCCTTATGTGGATTGTGAAAACAACACACATGCAATGAACTTTGGTGGATCCATATGCAATGACACTTGTGGATCCATATGTGGTTAATGAAAATAACACACATGCAATGACTCTAGTTGTTGTTAATGAAAACAATACACATGCAATGACACTGGTGGATCCATATGTGGTCTGTGAAAAGAATAGACATGTAATGAAACTGGTAGATCCATATGTGGATTGTGAAAAGAACAGACATGCAACGACACTCGTGGATCCATATGTGGATTGTGAAAACAACACACATGCAATGACACTGGTGGATCCATAGGTGGTGTGTGAAGAGAACACACATGGAATGAACTCTTGTGGATCCATATGTTGTCTATGAAAAGAATAGACATGAAATGACTCTAGATGTGGTTAATGAAAGAATACACATTGCAATGACAATGGTGGTTCCATATGTGGTCTGTGGAAAGAACAGACATGCAATGACTCTAGCTGTGGTCAATGGAAAGAATACACATGCAATGACACTGGTGGATCCATTTCTGGATTGTGAAAAGAGCACACACGCAATGAAATCTGGTGGATCCATATGTGGTCTCTAAAGAGAATACACATGCAATGAACTCTGGTGGATCCATATATGGTTTGTTAAAAGAACATACATCCAGTGACTCTAGCTGTGGTTAATGAGAAGAACACACATGCAATGACACTGGTGGATCCATATGTGGTTAATGAAAATAACACACATGCAATGACTCTAGTTGTTGTTAATGAAAACAACACACATGCATTGACACTGGTGGATCCATATGTGGTCTATGAAAAGAACGGACATGCAATGACACTGGTGGATCCATATGTGGATTGTGAAAAGAGCACACATGCAATGAACTCTGGTGGATCCATATGCAATGACACTAGTGGGTCCATATGTGGTCTTTGAAGAGAACTCACATGCAATGAACTCTGGTGGATCAATATGTGGTTTGTGAAAAGAACATACATCCAGTGACTCTAGCTGTGGTTAATGAGAAGAACACACAAGCAATGACACTGGTGGATCCATATGTGGTTTGTGAAAAGAACACACATGCAATGACTAGTTGTTGTTAATGAAAACAAGACACATGCAATGACATTGGTGGATCCATATGTGGTTTGCGAAAAGAACAGACATGCAATGACACTGGTGGACCCATATGTGGTCTCTGAAAAGAACACACATGCAATGACACTGGTGGATCCATATGTGGACTGTGAAGAGAACACACATGCCATGAACTCTGGTGGATCCATATGTGGTCTGTGAAAAGAATAGACATGAAATGACTCTAGATGTGGTTAATGAAAGAATACACATTTCAATGACACTGGTGGATCCATATGTGGTCTGTGAAAAGAACACACATGTAATAACATTGGTGGATCCATATGTGGTCTGTGAAGAGAACACACATGCCATGAACTCTGGTGGATCCAAATGTGGTCTGTGCAAAGAATAGATTGTTAATGAAAGAATACACATTTCAATGACAATGGTGGTTCTATATGTGGTCTATGAAAAGAACAGACATGCAATGACTCTAGCAATGGTCAATTGAAAGAACACACATGCAATGGCCCTGGTGGATTTATATGTGGATTGTGAAAACAACGCACATGCAATGAACTCTGGTGGATCCATATGCAATGACACTGGTGGATCCATATGTGGTTAATGAAAATAACACACATGCAATGACTCTAGTTGTTGTTAATGAAAACAACACACATGCAATGACACTAGTGGATCCATATGTGGTCTGTGAAAAGAACAAACATGCAATGACACTGGTGGATCCAAATGTGGATTGTGAAAAGAGCACACATGCAATGAACTCTGGTGGATCCATATGCAATGACACTAGTGGGTCCATATGTGGTCTTTGAAGAGCACGCACATGCAATGAACTCTGGTGGATCAATATGTGGTTTGTGATAAGAACATACATCCAGTGACTCTAGCTGTGGTTAATGAGAAGAACACAAAGGCAAAGACACTAGTGGATCCATATGTGGTTTGTGAAAAGAACACACATGCAATGACTAGTTGTTGCTAATGAAAACAAGACACATGCAATGACATTGGTGGATCCATATGTGGTGTGTGAAAAGAACACACATGCAATGACACTGGTGGATCCATATGTGGTCTGTGAAAAGAACACATATGCAATGACACTGGTGGATCCATATGTGGTCTGTGAAGAGAACACACATGCCATGAACTCTGGTGGACCCATATGTGGTATGTGAAAATAATAGACATGAAATGACTCTAGATGTGGTTAATGAAAGAATACACATTTCAATGACACTGGTGGATCCATATGTGGTCTGTGAAAAGAACAAACATGCAATGACATTGGTGGATCCATATGTGGTATGTGAAGAGAACACACATGCAATGAACTCTGGTAGATCCATATGTGGTCTGTGCAAAGAATAGACATGAAATGACTCTATATGTTGTTAATGAAAGAATACATATTTCAATGACAATGGTGGTTCTATATGTGGTCTGTGAAAAGAACAGACATTCAATGACTCTAGTTGTGGTCAATTAAAAGAACACACATGCAATGACCCTAGTGGATCCATATGTCGATTGTGAAAACAACGCACATGCAATGAACTCTGGTGGATCCATATGCAATGACACTGGTGGATCCATATGTGGTTAATGAAAATAACACACATGCAATGACTCTAGTTGTTGTTAATGAAAACAACACACATGCAATGACACTGGTGGATCCATATGTGGTCTGTGAGAAGAACAGACATGCAATGACACTAGTGGATCCATATATGGATTGTGAAAAGAACACACATGCAATGAACTCTAGTGGATCCATATGCAATGACACTGGTTGGTCCATATGTGGTCTTTAAATAGAAAACACATGCAATGAACTCTGGTGGATGCATATGTGGTTTGTGAAAAGAACGTACATCCAGTGACTCTAGCTATGGTTAATGAGAAGAACACACATGCAGTGACACTGGTGGATCCATACGTGGTTTGTGAAAAGAACACACATGGAATGACTCTAGTTGTTGTTAATGAAAACAACACACATGGAATGACACTGGTGGATCCATATGTGGTTTGTGAAAAGAATAGACATGCAATGACACTAGTGGATCCATATGTGGTCTGTGAAAAGAACACACATGCAATGACACTGGTGGATCCATATGTGGTATGTGAAGAGAACACACATGCAATGAATTTTGGTGGATCCATAAGTGGTCTATGAAAAGAATAGACCTGAAATGACTATAGATTTGGTTAATGAAAGAATACACATTTCAATGACACTGGTGGATCCATATGTGGTGAAAAAGAACACACATGCAATGACATTGGTGGATCCATATGTGTTCTATGAAGAGAACAACATGCAATGAACTCTGGTGGATCCATATGTGCTCTGTGAAAAGAATAGACATGAAATGACTCTAGATGTGGTTAATGAAACAATACACATTTCAATGACAATGGTTGTTCCATATGTGGTCTATGAAAAGAATAGACATGCAATGACTCTAGCTGTGGTCAATGGAAATAATACACATGCAATGACACTAGTGGATCCATATGCGGATTGTGAAAACAACACAAATGCAATGAACTCTGGTGGATCCATATGCAATGACACCAGTGGATCCATATGTGGGTAATCAAAATAACACACATGCAATGACTCTAGTTGTTGTTAATGAAAACAACACACATGAAGTGACGCTCGTGGATCCATATGTGGTATGTGAAAAGAACAGACATGCAATGACACTGGTGAATCCATATGTGGATTGTGAAAAGAACAAACATGCAATGATATTGGTGGATCCTTATGTGGATTGTGAAAACAACACACATGCAATGAACTCTGGTGGATCCATATGCAATGACACTTGTGGATCCATATGTGGTTAATGAAAATAACACACATGCAATGACTCTAGTTGTTGTTAATGAAAACAATACACATGCAATGACACTGGTGGATCCATATGTGGTCTGTGAAAAGAATAGACATGTAATGACACTGGTAGATCCATATGTGGATTGTGAAAAGAACAGATATGCAACGACACTCGTGGATCCATATGTGGTATGTGAAAAGAACACACATGCAATGACACTGGTGGATCCATAGGTGGTGTGTGAAGAGAACACACATGGAATGAACTCTGGTGGATCCATATGTTGTCTATGAAAAGAATAGACATGAAATGACTCTAGATGTGGTTAATGAAAGAATACACATTGCAATGACAATGGTGGTTCCATATGTGGTCTGTGGAAAGAACAGACATGCAATGACTCTAGCTGTGGTCAATGGAAAGAATACACATGCAATGACACTGGTGGATCCATTTGTGGATTGTGAAAAGAGCACACATGCAATGAAATCTGGTGGATCCATATGTGGTCTCTAAAGAGAATACACATGCAATGAACTCTGGTGGATCCATATATGGTTTGTGAAAAGAACATACATCCAGTGACTCTAGCTGTGGTTAATGAGAAGAACACACATGCAATAACACTGGTGGATCTATATGTGGTTAATGAAAATAACACACATGCAATGACTCTAGTTGTTGTTAATGAAAACAACACACATGCATTGACACTGGTGGATCCATATGTGGTCTGTGAAAAGAACAGACATGCAATGACACTGGTGGATCCATATGTGGATTGTGAAAAGAGCACACATGCAATGACATTGGTGGATCCATATGTGGTGTGCGAAAAGAACACACATGCAATGACATTGGTGGATCCATATGTGTTCTATGAAGAGAACACACATGCAATGAACTCTGGTGGATCCATATGTGGTCTGTGCAAAGAATAGACATGAAATGACTCTCGTTGTTGTTAATGAAAGAATACACATTTCAATGACAATGGTGGTTCTATATGTGGTCTGGGAAAAGAACATACATGCAATGACTCTAGCTGTGGTCAATTGAAAGAACACACATGCAATGACCCTGGTGGATCCATATGTCAATTGTGAAAACAACGCACATGCAATGAACTCTGGTGGATCCATATGCAATGACACTGGTGGATCCATATGTGGTTAATGAAAATAACACACATGCAATGACTCTAGTTGTTAATGAAAACAACACACATGCAATGACACAGGTGGATCCATATGTGGTCTGTGAAAAGAACAGACGTGCAATAACACTAGTGGATCCATATGTGGATTGTGAAAAGAACACACATGCAATGAACTCTAGTGGATCCATATGCAATGACACTGGTGGTCCATAAGTTGTCTTTAAAGAGAAAACACATGCAATGAACTCTAGTGGATGCATATGTGGTTTGTGAAAAGAACGTACATCCAGTGACTCTAGCTATGGTTAATGAGAAGAACACACATGAAGTGACACTGGTGGATCCATATGTGGTTTGTGAAAAGAACACACCTGCAATGACTCTAGTTGTTGTTAATGAAAACAACACACATGGAATGACACTGGTGGATCCATATGTGGTTTGTGAAAAGAACAGACATGCAATGACACTAGTGGATCCATATGTGGTCTGTGAAAAGAACACACATGCAATGACACTGGTGGATCCATATGTGGTCTGTGAAAAGAACACACATGCAATGACACTGGTGGATCCATATGTGGTATGTGAAGAGAACACACATGCAATGAATTTCGGTGGATCCATATGTGGTCTATGAAAAGAATAGACATGAAATGACTATAGATGTGGTTAATGAAAGAATACACATTTCAATGACACTGGTGGATCCATATGTGGTCTGTGAAAAGAACACACATGCAATGACATTGGTGGATCCATATGTGTTCTATGAAGAGAACACACATGCAATGAACTCTGGTGGATCCATATGTGCTCTGTGAAAAGAATAGACATGAAATGACTCTAGATGTGGTTAATGAAACAATACACATTTCAATGACAATGGTTGTTCCATATGTGGTCTATGAAAAGAACAGACATGCAATGACTCTAGCTGTGGTCAATGGAAATAATACACATGCAATGACACTAGTGGATCCATATGCGGATTGTGAAAACAACACACATGCAATGAACTCTGGTGGATCCAGATGCAATGACACCGGTGGATCCATATGTGGGTAATCAAAATAACACACATGCAATGACTCTAGTTGTTGTTAATGAAAACAACACACATGAAGTGACGCTCGTGGATCCATATGTGGTCTGTGAAAAGAACAGACATGCAATGACACTGGTGAATCCATATGTGGATTGTGAAAAGAACAAACATGCAATGATATTGGTGGATCCTTATGTGGATTGTGAAAACAACACACATGCAATGAACTTTGGTGGATCCATATGCAATGACACTTGTGGATCCATATGTGGTTAATGAAAATAACACACATGCAATGACTCTAGTTGTTGTTAATGAAAACAATACACATGCAATGACACTGGTGGATCCATATGTGGTCTGTGAAAAGAATAGACATGTAATGAAACTGGTAGATCCATATGTGGATTGTGAAAAGAACAGACATGCAACGACACTCGTGGATCCATATGAGGATTGTGAAAACAACACACATGCAATGACACTGGTGGATCCATAGGTGGTGTGTGAAGAGAAAACACATGGAATGAACTCTTGTGGATCCATATGTTGTCTATGAAAAGAATAGACATGAAATGACTCTAGATGTGGTTAATGAAAGAATACACATTGCAATGACAATGGTGGTTCCATATGTGGTGCGTGGAAAAGGACATGCAATGACTCTAGCGTGGTCAATGGAAAGAATACACATGCAATGACACTTTGGTGGATCCATTTCTGGATTGTCAAAAGAGCACACGCAATGAAATCTGGTGGATCCTTATGTGGTATGTAAATAGAATACACATGCAATGAACTCGTGGATCCATATATGGTTTGTTAAAGAACATACATCCAGTGACTCTAGCATGGTTAATGCAAAGAACACACATGCAATGACACTGGTGGATCCATATGTGGTTAATGAAAATAACACACATGCAATGACTCTAGTTGTTGTTAATGAAAACAACACACATGCATTGACACTGGTGGATCCATATGTGGTCTGTGAAAAGAACAGACATGCAATGACACTGGTGGATCCATATGTGGATTGTGAAAAGAGCACACATGCAATGAACTCTGGTGGATCCATATGCAATGACACTAGTGGGTCCATATGTGGTCTTTGAAGAGAACTCACATGCAATGAACTCTGGTGGATCAATATGTGGTTTGTGAAAAGAACATACATCCAGTGACTCTAGCTGTGGTTAATGAGAAGAACACACAAGCAATGACACTGGTGGATCCATATGTGGTTTGTGAAAAGAACACACATGCAATGACTAGTTGTTGTTAATGAAAACAAGACACATGCAATGACATTGGTGGATCCATATGTGGTTTGAAAGAAACAGACATGCAATGACACTGGTGGACCCCATATGTGGTCTCTGAAAAGAACACACATGCAATGACACTGGTGGATCCATATGTGGTCTGTGAAGAGAACACACATGCCATGAACTCTGGTGGATCCATATGTGGTCTGTGAAAAGAATAGACATGAAATGACTCTAGATGTGGTTAATGAAAGAATACACATTTCAATGACACTGGTGGATCCATATGTGGTCTGTGAAAAGAACACACATGTAATAACATTGGTGGATCCATATGTGGTCTGAAGAACACACATGCCATGAACTCTGGTGGATCCAAATGTGGTGCATAAAGAATAGATTGTTAATGAAAGAATACACATTTCAATGACAATGGTGGTTCTATATGTGGTCTATGAAAAGAACAGACATGCAATGACTCTAGCAATGGTCAATTGAAAGAACACACATGCAATGGCCCTGGTGGATCTATATGTGGATTGTGAAAACAACGCACATGCAATGAACTCTGGTGGATCCATATGCAATGACACTGGTGGATCCATATGTGGTTAATGAAAATAACACACATGCAATGACTCTAGTTGTTGTTAATGAAAACAACACATGCAATGACACTAGTGGATCCATATGTAGTGCATGAAAAGAACAGACATGCAA